>QCXZ01000003.1:54294962-54894962 GCA_025024175.1 Rhyzopertha dominica
AAACAAACGCTACAAGTATTTTGTTCTGGGCTTAATGACCCATATCATGAATATTTGATGCATTTTGATTTAGTTTCCCTAAAGAAGCTCTTAATAAATGCAGAATTTATGACAACAAAATTCAAGAACATAAATACATGAAATATTTAAGAAATAGTAATGACAAGCATAGACCTAATGTGCAAAAGAATACTCAACCTGCTAGAAATACCTTAGTGGTCCAAGTTTTGCATTTAATCCGCGACCTCCGCAAATGCAAAACATACCACCTATGCGTTATTTTCAGCCACAGACCAATAACCAACAAAAACGTTTACAGGATCTGTCAATAAACCAATACCGCAATCTTCAAGATTACCTATGAATAAACAAAATTTTGGAACAAAACCGGGCTCAGCAATGTCAAGAAATACATTCAAACCGACACCCAATGTCTGTTCAAACTTCCGTCCCAAACAATTTCAGACAAAACAATAATATTTTCCAAAGCACGTCCAGACCAACATTTGTTTCGGAGGAATTGTTTAACAATGAAGTGGATGTAGAAACCAAATGAGATCCCGATTGTATAGCGAAATTATTATGAAGAACAGTACATGGAACCCCCCAAAACGAGGCAGAAAATTTTCATGTAACCGCCTCGGACGAATGTCAAATTTAATAGACCTAAATAACATAGCCCACCAGTCAAAACTTCCTTTTTTCTACCTTCCAAATTTAAATCTTAAGGTTTTAATAGATTCCGGCGCGACAGAATTCAATTATTAATCCAATGCAGCAGAAAACTTTATTAACTTTACTATAAGGAACCTTTTTCAGTCACCAGTATGAACAGAAACATCAATTTCTCAAGATAATATAAAATTTCCTTTACTAAAGGAACTAGGAATTAATTCCCCATTAAAATTGCGTGTAATTGACTGCATAAACGTTTTGATGTACTAATAGGTACTAAAGATTTAGAAAAATTTAAAAGCTCAAATTGACTATGATTTAAAAAATTTGAAACTAAATGAGATAAATATCCCTTTTACTTAGAGTATAATAGTAAAGAAGTAAGCTTAGATAATATAAACGCTAAAGTATTAAAGATACCTGTAAATATAGAAAGTGGTGAGGTAATTCTACCCCATTAAAACTTAAACATGATGTAATTACCCCTGAATGTATAGTTAAGGCCCACAATGGAATCTGTTCCATACCTAACCCCTTGGAAAATGAAAAAGTTAGTTTTCGCAAACGGGTGGAAACAGTTCCAGTTAATGTATACCAGGTAGAGACACCCGAAATAAAACAACAAAAATTCCCCAAAGTACATGAACTAATTAGGACCGATCATCTTAATTCCGAAGAAAAGAAAGCAATAATAGAGCTTTGTATTAAATTTAGAGACGTCTTCTACTACGAAAATACTGATTTAACATTCACCAATAAAGTCAAACACAAAATTAGAACTACAAGTGACAACCCTGTATATGTAAAGTCATTCAGACACCCTAGAGCTATGCAGGAAGAAATACAAAATCAAATTCAGAAACTTTTGGACAATAAAATAATTAGACCGTCAATATCTCCCTACAGTGCCCCCGTTTGGATTGTACCCAAAAAAGATGGATGCGAGTGGCAAAAGAAAATACAGAATGGTTATAGATTTTAGAAAATTAAATGAAATCACTGTTGAAGACAAATATCATTACCACGAATTGACGAAATTCTGGATAATTTAGGCAAATGCGTTTATTTCACTACCCTGGATCTTGCACAGGGATTTCATCAGATAGAATTAGACTCCGAATCAATAGAGAAACCGCGTTTACTGTTAATAATGGGCATTATGAGTACCTCAGAATGCCTTTTGGTTTAAAAAACGCACCTGCCACATTTCAGAGAATGATGGACGAAGTTTAAAAGATTACCTGTATAAGTTCTGTTTCGTGTATATGGATGACGTTGTAATTTTTTCAAAATCACTTCAAGAACATCTATTACATATTCGGCAAATATTTAGCAGATTAAAAGAAGTCAACCTAAAAGTGCAATTAGATAAATCTGAATCCTCTGTAAAGAGGTTGCGTTTCTAGGACACGTAATAACACCGGAAGGCATTAAACCAAACCCCTCTAAGATAGAGGCTATTCGAAGTACCCCATACCTAAAACGACAAAAGAGATAAAAGCATTCCTAGGCCTAATTGGCTACTATCGCAGGTTTATCGCAAATTTCGCTAACATAACATCACCCATGACTAAGTGCTTAAAAAAGGAAGCAAAAATAGATACAAACGACCCTGATTACTTAGAGTGTTTCCACTTATGCAAAGATTTACTCGTTAATGCACCGATTTTAAAATACCCAGACTTTTCAAAGCCATTCAAACTAACTACGGATGCTTCTAACATAGCTATTGGTGGTGTACTTAGTCAAAATAATCAGCCCATAGGATATTACTCTAGAACTTTGAATTCCGCAGAACGCAACTATAGTACAATAGAAAAGGAATTACTTGCAATTTTAGATTCGACTAAACATTTCAGACCATACCTTTATGGTAGGCGTTTTACTATAGAGACCTGATCATAACCCGCTTGTTTGGCTATCGAAAATTAAAGAACCTAACTCCAGACTAATCCGATGGAAACTAAAATTAGAGGAATTTGACTTTGAAATTGTTTATAAAAAAGGAAAAGAAAATAAAGTAGCCGATGCCACTATCCCGTATCGAAATACATAATGATGAACAGAAACAAAATCAGTATTACCCGAAATACATGAAACACCAGATATAACAGACGAAGAGCTTGAGCAGTTAATAAATCAAAATCCCACATACAATCCGACAGACGAAGAAATAGAGAAAATTATAAACGAAATTATAACCCCTGACCCAAATATCGTAATCGATTTAGACGATATTCTTCTACCTTCAAATCCTGAATCAGACGATAATACTGTACACTCTGTCCATAATGAAGATGACGGAAAAATAATTCCAATTACAGATCAACCTGTTAATAACTTTTCGAATAGAATAATTTTGATGTTTGGTTAAATACTACGAAATACGTTTTAAGCAACCTTTAAGAAAAACCACTATACAATACTCATCAGAAACACAAACTTACAAGGTGATATAACAACAAATGTTCAAAGAAATATTTAGACCAAACATGACATATGCAATATTCTCAAAAGAACAAGAATTAATTAAAGCTGTCCAAGATTTCAGCAAAACATTTCTCAATAATAATGTAAAAATCTTTATTAGCACTAAATATCATAAAGATATTCTAAAAGAGGAGGAACAGAAGGACCATAATAACTAGCTATCATAGTGAAACACATACTGGAATCAATGAAACTTATTCAAAACTACGTTCGGAATACTTTTGGCCTAATATGAAAGATATGATAGTTCACGAAATTAACACTTGCGACCTTTGCTTACAAGCCAAATATGAGAGAAATCCCTATAATGTTAAGCTGGGAGGTCCATTGTTAGCAAAGAAACCATTTGACACTATTCACTTAGATACGTTTACTTTCCACAACTGTAAATTCCTAACAATAATTGACTCTTTCTCAAATACGCCCAAGCTTATTATGTAAAAGATGGCACAGGCATAACTATCTTAAATAAGTTAAGGCATTACTTTAGTCACCATAATTACCCAAAACGAATCGTCTGCGATGAAGGCCGTGAATTCTTCAATAGAACACTCAAAGAATATTGCAATATGCACAAAATAGAATTACACTTTACCACCGTAAATAACCCAAATTCAAATAGTCCCATAGAAAGACTTCATTCTACCTTAGTCGAGAAATTACGTATTTTACGACTTAAAACCCTAAGGAAACTCCCCAAAATCAAATGATTACGGCAATCTTAATCTACAATCAATCAATTCATTCAGCCACTGGTTTTACTCCGTTTTCACTGCTGTATGGCCCATATGAACATGAAAATGATTTCGATGTAAATTTAACTATTTATGAAGAATATAACAATAGACGTAAACAGGAACTAATACCATTTCTCAAAGAAGTTTATGATAAAACCTTCCAGAAAGAACAAAAGGTCTTAGCACAAAGAAATGCAAATAGAGAACCGGAACCCGAAATTAACACAGATACTTCAGTTTTTGTTAAAAAGAATAAACCAGGAAAAACTGATCCCCTTTACGAGAAAATTAACGTAACTAATAGAAGAAAACAAAAATTATAGGTAAATCGGCCAAAAACAAAATCACTAACTCGCATGTACGTAAAATAAAAAGATTAAGAAAAGTCCCTTCGTTACAGGCTAACCGTGTGGACGACGCCATCCCGTCAACTTCACGTCAAACCAATTAACACAAATGGATATTTTAAAGAAGTTATAGGCGAAACAAAAATTTTCGATCACTTTCACAAATTTTATTTCTCCATAAATTTAACCCAACTCGAATGCGCTGTTCGGAAATTAGCACAAAACATGGTAATAATAGAACACAAGACAAGGAATGACACTCTTTTACGAAATCAATATCAAACATTAAAAGAGAAATCGAAAGCTCAGAAAATATCCTGGAAAAGTTAACACATTTTAGAGTTAAAAGAGGCTTAGTAAACGTCTTAGGAAAAACTATAAAATTCATAACTGGAAATTTAGATAATGATGACCTGGCAAATATTAATCAGAACCTAGAAATACTGTCCAAGACACAAAAGCAGGAAATAAGTAGACTAAATGAATTGACATCATTTGCAGCTCACGTTACTCAGCGATACAATGAAGACATTTCAAAATTAAATCACAATATGGATGAGACTGCCAAAGCAATCAATTTAATTCAGTCAAAATTCGAAACCCTTCAAGTAATCAATCATGAAATTTTTAATGCAATAAGAGTCCGCGATTTCATTAATTGTATAGAACGCACAATTAATTTAGCAAAACTAGAGACACCTAATTTAGAACTATTTACCAGATCAGACCTTGCAGATATTAATCAACACTTAATGAGGGAATACGATGAAAATCAGATCTTATACACAAATAATACACACCTGTTTGAAGTATTGGACCACTCAAAAATATTATTGATGATAACAAATAAATCAGTAATAATGGTACTGAAGATACCGATCCTAAAACCCACATCGTTCATTTACTCCAGAATATATCCGATCCCAAATACTAAAAACAAAATTATACTATTACCTGCCAAATATTTCCTACAATCCAATCAGTCCGAATTATGGTCCAACGACTGCAGAAACCTCCACAATCAGTCTCTATGCCATAACACGCTGAAGAATGAAAAATGCTCATTGGAAAATTTAAATACATGCCAMGCAGCTGAAACTACTAACGACTATCGAATAATTCAACAAATGGAAAACACAGCCTTAATGGTTAGCACAAAACAACCATTAGAACTCATAGAAAACTGCGAATACCAAGTGCAAAAACTGACAGTGCAATACAATGTGCTCATATCCTCATCATGCAGCATAATTATAGAAAATACAATATTCAGAAAGCCAGGATTCAACAGAACCATAATCTTGCAGAAGTAGAAGACATCACACTGACTCATCGGTACGAAGTTCTCCTAAAAGAAGAACATCTCCAGGACCTCCAGAAGCTCCAAGAAGAAGCCAGATTTATAAAGTCCAAGTCGATAATTTCAATCCACTTGTACATTATACTCACTATTCTGCTACAGCTATAATCTTTGTTGTAATTGTAATTTGCATCATAGTGCTTTGTTATTTCAGGAACAATGTTTATAAAAATTTATGTAAGAAGCGAAATGTTGTTAATATTTCAGCAAAGAATTTGTTCAACCTTTATCCAAATTGAGCGCGGACGCTCCAAGACCAAGGGGAGAGGAGTTACGTGTCTGAAAGCCCAGACGCCACCCCTAAGTGCATGGACTAGATTAATAGGAACATTTAGATAACACCTACGTATTTAAGCCATAGGGAGTAAACATCCTAACTCAGTATAATTCATGTGTTAGACTTGTTATGCTGCTGTTCATTTCTCTGTAACTTGTAATAAAAACTTTTTAAAAACACAAGTTCACGGAGAGATTATTTATTTATATACCAGTCAAGTGGGTGCATGAAGTTATTGTAAGAAAGTTATGGCTTTGTAGTTATCATTTTCTTCAGTGCGACATTGCATGTACTACATAATCTGCACTCTCAATATTTAGCTGTATCCTTGTGTAATCAATAGTAATCTTCAAACATTTCTGCCTAGTCATAAAATGTACCTTTACTTAAAATAGCTGCACAAAAAAATAGTTGTGTAGTTGCAATATACAAGAAATAATTTTTGGAAATATGGAAATTGTTTCTCGCAAATATCCTTTCAAATGCGATTATTGTTTTTTTTAGCTATTACTAACATTTTTTACCAAAGCTAACGCTTTCTGAGATGCAGCTCCGCAAACTACAGTACTTTTTTCTGCTCAATCCGTGCACGCAAGCTGCGCCAGTTTTAGGAATACCTCCGTCTGTCTTCACTACTCGATCTTGCTATCATGTCGCTTGCTTTTAGAGAGGTGCACATTTATTTTGAAAACATTTAATAAATATCCTTTTACCAGCCACATGTTACATTTCTCTGGTCGGTAAATTCCACGCTTTTCTATAACTTGAGGCCACGTCCCCCCCTTCTTCATCCAACTTAATGAAAGTGGCATGTACTGCACCCCAGGACCTATAAAGAAAAAACTGAAACAAAAGGTGCGTGAGGCGCAAAGGGGTCGGAACTAATGTGATATCCAGATGTTACCAACATAAATTCGAGTCGCAGGACCCGAAAAAGGTTTTTACGGAGGCCATTTACCCTTTAAGGCACAATACGTGTCAGGCAGCCCTTAACCATTTATTAAAGCCTAAGCTATTGTTTTCTCGCAAAAACTTGGACCCGTGTGCAAGGTCTGTATTCGTTCGCGACGTCATCGGATCGCTTTGATAAGGGTTAATAATCCACCTTACTTCATCAAAACACGTTCACAATGGGCGGGTCACGTGGTGATATACGCCACAAAACGTTCCTAAATTAATGAAAAAAGTTACCGGGGAGTTGGAAAAGAACTTTGTTGCGCTCGGCGTGAAGGGCTCTTCAGAGCACTTCGCCAACATAAAAGAATGTTCGGCGAAAGCGTAGAACAGCAGTTTTGGTCTAGAAATGTACTGCTTTATTACTGCCTACTGTAGTTTCTGTTACAGGGCTTAAATAGGGTGAGGTTTATTTCATAGTTTTAAATAATAAATGTACCCGTATACAAGTCGCGGTATGTTTATTGTTTATGCACCTGCCATTTTGAAAACATCTCGAATAACTAAATATGAGTTCCAGTGTCCTTGATACTTCATTTGCAACATACGAAAGTCGTATTGGTGAGTACGTACATAATAAATAATGAAATGGTAGTTCAAAATCAGCTTTTAATTTATATTGACTCCTAATAAGCTGGAGCCGGTTGTGTGTGTAAAATAATAATATGTACAGTTATTTAACATGAAAACTAGTATAGCGCTTTTTTATCCATGAACAAACTTGTGAACATAAGTTACATGTGTCAATACGTAACTTAACATATACAATGGGTGCAGTAGAATTAAGGTTTTTTTAAAATAATCTAGAAATTGCAATTTTAACCACTGTACTATTTACTAGTCTAGAACAGAGAAGGTAATTTTATTATGCTGAGATTTCTTCGTGTGTAACAAACGAGTCCTGGATAACCTTTTTTACCTCCCTTTTGTTCAAACCGTTTTATGTTGTAATTCATGGGAAAAAGTACCAATCATAGGGTTTTTTACAAAGCTGTAAAACCATTGAAAACTACTAGTGGACGAAAATTCATAAAAAAATAATTTTAATTACTGTGCCATAACTTACACTTTTTTTAAATTTCTGAACACGTGCTGTATAAAAAATTTTGGTTGTAAATATTACACCGCTTCTGTTCTTATGAACACCCACAAATGCTGGAATTGGCGGTGTCACCCACCCATCACTATGGGGAACCTGTACTTTGAACGGTAGCCCATATATTATTAGTGAGCGTTTTAAAACTAACAGAGGTCCCCAACGACGGTGTCGGCAAAGTGCCGCTCTCAGTATAATAATAAAGTTAGTCTATGTCATGTGGACAAGTGTTTCGTCTTTTAAAGCTTTCTCAGCAGAACTATAGTACTAATGCAGACAACATGGCACTGATCTGACTTTCGCTTATATACGCTAAGGTACGCGATGCATATGCGATAATAATAATCGTAGGCGACATTATGCCCTCTATTGGCTTGGTTTCTTCCATTCATTGTGTTCTTGTTTTAAAATTGTCGAAGTTTAGAGGTTTTATTGCTACTTTAAATATAACTCGTATTATTCTTGCTGAGAATACTGGCTTTTTTCTTATAACTTGTCTATTGTGATTCTGCTTTATCCGGCTAGTAGTAGAAACAAAAGTCACATTCTGTCATTATAAAGATGTTGACATCGTTCTGCTCTTTTTTTATTATTTAGATAAACTGAGGCTAATTTCCTGTTTTTTTTCTGATAGGGTTTTCAAATATAATAGCGGCAACTGTTTGACGTTTTAAGATCAAACTTATAATAATAATAATAATAATAATAATAATAATAATAATAATAATAATAATAATAATAATAATAATAGTCTTTATTGACAAAAATAATGACATCATAGATACGAACAAAAAGATTTGTCAAAAGGCGAAGTTCAGCGTTGACAAGTCAAATTTGTCAACACTGGTCTTCCACTTGACCCCTATGTGCTGCGCGCAGATAAACATAATACAACTGCGTTTTGCACTAATGGGCAATAATTCGTATTAAAGAACACAATTCAAGAGCAAACAGAATTTATTCGAATTTACCATCAAAATGAGTTTTCAGTTCGTTCGTGGCGAGAGAAACCAACTAATCTATTTACCGTGGGTTGAAGTAAACCTTCAAGAGATCCATGATCAGGGACCTTACTTAAAAAAAAACGTCTATGGAAATCGTGTTACTGTTACTCGTGCACGGTATATGAACCCGATAACGGAATAAATGTTGCCCGAAATGATATATGTATACATAAACAAAGTTTTCTTTTAATAAAGTACTGCCACTTMCCATACACCTTGTGACACAATCGTCTTATTGCAAGAAATGTTTRCCGGAAGCGTTATTTCGAAAAATGCTGATGCAGTCTGTCCGCCAAGGTCTTCAGTTAATTTTTGTGGGGTTAAACGGAGTCGAGTATGATATTTAAATAACTATGCCGTCAAAAAGATTGCCAGAGATAGTCRTMCAAAATAATATAACGATTAGTGAGTTATCACAATTATTAGTTATKAAGCTGACGTGTTCACTMGACAATCTTTWATAATAAGTATTAATTGCAGGTAACGCATATCGAAAAAACGGACAAAATGTTGTGATCGTGTTGTAAGTACGGCAATTTTTAGAAAAAAAAGATATTTTGCTCTCAGTGGGACTCGAACCCAGGCCTCTTATTTTAGCGCTAGGCACGTTGCAATTGCAATTTCAGGGCTCGGGAGATTCTCGGCGACAGCGTGTATACCCAATATAGAATTATATAGAATTATTATGCAAATGGTTCTGAATGGTTTAACCATCTCCAGCTTGTCCTTATAATTTTCTTCCATGTCAATATTTACAAATGGTATAACAAGCTCGGCTCCACATTTTGTATAGTGATCGATACGAGGATAAGTAACGCAATAACTGAAATCAGAAAAACGATAGGTACTCGTACACATTATACATCTCTCTAGTTGACCTGCATTTTTCTCCCTTACTCCTTGCTAACTTTTACTTTTGTTGGTTGWGCCTTATTTCGTTACCTCTTTTCGTCGTCCCTAATTAATAGGTTTTGCATCTTGTCTTGTCAAAAATTGGTTGATTGGAAAAACAAACAAAGCCCACAATCATACTTCAGATTATTCTCGCGAAATCTAATGCAAATTGTAGCTATTCACTTCAGATAGCAATATGATTCAAGAGATCATTAAGTGATTTATCAATAAACTTTCTTTAAAATTCAGCCCATAAAAAGTTGGAGCGATATTATCTGGATTAATTAAAATTTTTATTTATAACGCCTTGGTCAACAACCTGATGACAAGCTGCGTCCGCCCCCACGTGCGTTTTTCTCTGGAGCAGGTTGAAAATGCACAACTGAAAAAGCGTAAACCCGTTCCGGTGTCGATGTTAAAGCGATTAGTCGAAGTGCCTGTCATTTTGCGCGAACTGGTTCAATAACAAGCTGAAAATTACACCAACCGACCACCCGGGATGGCAAAACGAAAAATCATCTGCTCAAAAGTGCGTTTATTTTCGGTCGCCTTCCGTTTAATTGCCGAAATCCAGTGCGAGAAAACCGAAGGCATTAATCATGTTATCTGATCACAAAGCGCCCGGACATTTCGTAGCGCCCGGCTCTTTAATGGGGAACAATGAAGTATATTTAGATAAAGCTTCCTCAAATATAACTAATTGTGCAATTTGTTACTCTAATGATTTAATGATAACCCTTTGTTGGAGCGCTTTTGTGTGCTGGGGGAGCTGCCGTAAACTTTCTTATTAAGCCGCTCAGTTTTCATTATGCCTGCCGTAATGTGCATGATACATCATTCCCTTTTGTCACACTGCATCCGCGCGTCATTCTGTTGGGGATCCAAAAATTTGAAAGGCTTACATGTAATATTCTTTTTCTACATGGCACAGGCAAAGCTGCTAATGCTGTGAAAAAACTGAACCATTACGGCGATATACATTACGGAGGGGACCAAAATGTATAGTAGATATTAGATTGTCTCCCCGAGCCAGTATAAGAGCTTTTAAATTACACTGCACATATACCGAAAATGTAACAAAAGGTATGAATTTAAAAAAGTAGGTTATAATTTATCAACATTAATTATAAAAAATGGCAGGGTAATATATGAATATAATCTTCTATTATAGTGCGTCACACAAATGGGCTATTTCTTATTTGCTTATTGGCTTTTATTTGCATTCGTAGGCCAATGATAAAAAATATTTCTTCAAACTTGCTTTGATGGGATAAAGGCCTTCTTTGAATGTTTTGTCGTGGTACTTGCTACTACAAATAAATAAGACAGCTGCTTATAAATCACACAGAAGGAGCACATTTGTATTTCAAACCGTCCCGTCAAGATGGGTATTGATCACGAGGCAAACTTTAAATTTACAAGATGTTTGTAAATCAGAGCAACCCTGCTGACTCTTTAACAAAAAATGTATTCGATATTCATACGCGCTTTGGATTACTAACAACTTTTACATATTCAGGAGTGGTGCTATACGTTACTGTATGTTGTTTGAAGGGAAACACAGCCGTGAAGAACTGTAGTCTGTATCTAAAGTGGTACTTACCTACCCTAATGACTGAAAACGTTCTTGTGTTATCTCGTTGCCCAAAATAAACACTCCGACAGAAACAACATTCCTTTCATCTAACAATAGCAGTAATTCAAGTTATTCAGAAGAGTAATAAAAACATATTCGATTGTAGAAAACTGTGTTATCGGGCTTTGTGGCCATCGTCAGTTGGGTGTTATTCCTGACGTTTCATCGATTTGCGTGACCAGCATCCTCAGACGTATGTAAGTGCTTCTGTCTTGGTTGACTTCCGCGGCAAACTGTCAAACTAACGTCGTGTTGCCTGGCTACCGGCACTTACTAATACCAAAATTGCCAAGAAACTAACAGGCACTGATAAGGGAACACCACGGTATCAAATACGGTTTGCGCGCGAGATCCGAGTAAGCAACTGTTCGTTTCTTGGCAATTTTGGTATTAGCAAGTGCCGGTTGCCAGGCAACACGACGTTAGTTTGACAATTTGCCGCGGAAGTCGAACCAAGACAGAAGCTTTTTACATACCTCTTAGGATGCCGGTCACTCGAACCGGTGAAACGTCAGGGATGACATCCAACTGACGACGGCCACAAAGCCCGATAATATAGTTTTCTACAAACCTTGGCCGCGAAAGCATAAACCAATATTTAAATTCGATTGTATTTTGAATAGTTCCGTATCTAAAAACCAATATGTATTATTTGTTACACTTGATATAGTCCAAGCAACTGACAATAATTAATTACGACCCTAGTTCTGCTGGGCTATTCAAAGGCATTTGACACAATAAATTATGAAGTTAGGTGAGCCACTTTGCTATAGGATTTTGTTGTCTTTAGGTAATGAATAACTATTTGCATGATACCGAACAAATTCTAAAATACCAACAGTAATTAATTTAATCTAATTGAGCATATGAACGATGTCTCACAGGGTTCCCTGTTAGGACTCTTATTGTTTCTGATACCTGTTTATATTATAACGTTTTCGGCTTGTCTTGGATATTGTAAAAATCATTTAATGTCAAGAGACCAAATGATCATGTTTCTCTATATGTATTTTATTACAGGGGAATATTGATAAGTTGCTAGCTTAATACAGAAAAACTTTAAAGTTTTAAATGGAACTCTTTTATTAGTCCACATAATCCCCTCACTGAATACACTTTAGGCAACGTCCCTTCTCTTTTTACAGCTCCCATAACTTTTTTATTTGAAAAAATTTGCACCTTTTCTATTCGAAGAATAGACAGTAGTCGGATGGAGCCGACTCAGTTGAATATGGTGAATGGTATACCACTTCAAGCCCAAAATCGCGATTTTTGTTTATTTCTCTTGAGACTTGTGACCAGGTGCATTGTCATGCAAAAACAGGAGTCTTTAGCTTTGGCTCGCTCAATTTTATCAACAAATGTGAACAATATTTTCTCGTTATTGTCTTCCTTTTCTCTAGATAGTAAATGAAGTTGACGCCACGAGTATCTCAAAAAATGAAGCAAGAACTTTTTTGGACTCAAAACGTTTTCGCTCTTGGAGTTATTTTGTCTAAGGGTTGTAAAAATATGGGTACCCAGGTTTTATCCATGGTGACAACTCTGCTCAGAAGCTCGGAATCCTTTTTATCCGACTTTGAGGAATTTGAAGTCCATTTTACAGAAATTTTAGTACACGTAAAATAACATGAGCAATGTGATAAACTCTGCAGCCTCTTTCCAAAGAAGAAACAGAAGTCACTGACTGTCCCGTAAACTTATAATTGAGATGGTGTTTGGGATTAGGGAAGAGCCAATTATGGAAACAAATATAAACGATATCACTCCCAGGGATTTATTTATTTATTCTCCTTAATTGGGTGCAGGCAAGATTTGGATAGCGTAGCGGCATTATTTTAAAGCAAAGCGATTTGAGTCAATCTCATGAATAATTCTCTGTAATTTTACTTTATGTTCAATACTGGGAGACATATGTAATCAAAAAGTATTAATTTTCTGTTGTATTATATGAATTCTTGTTAAGCAGTTAGGTAAAGAGCAGACCGTTGCTTGTGCCTTTTATATGAGCAACAGTTTTTAAAGAAAACAGGAAAAAGAAAGTACCACATGTATCATTCATTGTTAAATTACTATATTGTTGTAAAAATGTTTCTAATGAACAAACAAAGAAGTTGATTGATATTAAACGACAATAGCAAACGGCGTTACAAGGACAAACATTCAGTCTACTTCTGTTCTTGCACAACAATGAAAAAGTGATAAGTAATAAAGTCAAAGCATTGTGATTCTATAACAGATATTCAACTCAAGAAAACAACAATCTAACTAGAATTAGTAGATGCTGTTGTGCATATGAACATCGTTTAATCTTTTATGTAAAGACACTTCTAAGTGCACAATTTTGGATGTTTCAGCAAATCAGAGCTCTTTGATATACTCGATAGGAGTGCAAATAATAATTATAACTTTTAGATTGTATTGTATTATGACTTTTGGGATAATTTAAATTTTGCCGACGTTTAACATTGTATGTGATACAGTTGGRTTTTTTTATTTTAAACAACCACCATACAAAATTTCATATCAACGGCATCACAAAGCTTCCATTCTATCGAACAACAGAAACTTCTCAAAGCTGTTCTATAATTTTGCCCCTAACCTTCGAACCGTTGGTAAATTTGCTTAATACCGATCGTGGGTATATCCTTTGATCTAGTSGGCACGTGACCGCAATAACWATGCAGGAATACCGGTACAAATTTARTTCMCCTCGAAATGCGATCGTGTACTCCAACMCCGGGCTGTTCGTGTTTCCCTTCTAATTAAAAACGTTTTTATTTTTCCGATACTTTTCGCGCACCTGCAGCAGCAGAAGCGTAATCGAGGGAACAGTTTTGAAAGTTCGGGGCGACCAGGTTTTAATTAAATTTATGAATTTTTGGCGTTTGTCTGATACTGAACGTTWGGWGCGAACGCGGCATGCTTCAAAAATAGAGYCTTTACGACTTCCTCCAGCGGCTTCGGTGAGATTTGTTAGTACAACTGTACTAATGGATCGTTCGGTTTATGTCACACGTTACTTCGACTTGTGTATTTTCAAGCGATGCCTAGCGTAGATTTAGACATTCCTAGATGGTAATTAAATTTGAAGCGTTAGTTAGAGACTGGCGGTCATACATTATCTTAATTTGTGTAAATATTAACTTAGCTGGATTGTAAACATATTTTTTTCTAATTAGCAGGTCGAAATTAAAGTCGCCATTAACTGCAGGTATCTAAATAGCTCATTTAGATATTAGAGACAGTGCCAAATTAATTTTCGTAGAACTGCACTTAAAAGTCTTACAGCTACATTACACTCCGTGTGTTATTAGTAGCATGTTAATTGCTTGTATTTTCACAGCAATTTTGAAACTGCATTTAGGGTGATGAAAATGTGGTACGCAGGATTAGCATGTCGTTGTCACTGTCGATACATTGTGGAATCAGATTTAGCACAATGGCATGAACAACGAGTGTCATAATGAAGCAAATTAGCGATTTGCGGTTCTCTATGTATGAAACACACGTTTCTCACAAGTCATTAACGACACAGCAATAAGTATAGAAAATTCTCACTATCTGTATTGCGTAAATGTATTGCATTTACCATAGCTTGTCTAAATCCCTTTTTCATTTCTGCGTGTTTAAATTATTTATATAAACGCATTCTTCCTGCGTGCTCCACATGTACAATCATATTTTATATTCCACTAAATTTTTGCATTATATCTAGAAATATGTACCGATTATGCACGTTTTTTTGTATTGCAGCCAAAGTGGGTGCAGAGTAAAATTGTCAAATCTAAAACTGTATGTTTACCGACTTATTGCTTTCGGAGAAAGTTTGCATTTACAGTTCACTAACACTCTACAAGCAATAAAATAGAATAAAACAGAATAGAATAAAGGAGAATAGAATAGGAGCTGAAGGTTCAGTGCGGTTGGCTCTCAGTACTACACCTTAAGCAATAATAATAAATCGTATCGTTGTATATTAATTTTGCAGCTATTTCCTAAAATAAGGTAAATAGATAAAACGTCCGTCACAACAGATCTATATGTTGAACGGAAAGCTTTTAGAAATAGTAGATACAAGTATCTGTTTCTGTCACGTCATATGTAGTGTTTCGTAACGGGATAGCATTTGGTGGAAACTGAAGTCAATAGCATGCTGATTATAACAATTTTTCGCTTTTTGCAACAGGAGCACTGAGACTTAATGTTCTATTGTATTGGTCGCATATGGAAAGCTAAAAATAACTGAAGGCGGATGTAGATGGTAAAAAGTTAACAGCAAACTCTAACGAACAAGAACTAAGAAAGCGGCCGAGAAATGGATAACAGACAAGATATAAGTGACTTGTAGAAACAGAACAAACAAACTATAAACAATAAAATTAGATGACATAAATGAAAAAGAGAATAGGCTGTAAAGAACCTGAAACATATACGTACAAAAACCATGCTGGTAGTTGATAAAATGCAATACATAGCTAAAGGAACGGGACGTATTGTGACACTTCAATAAACAAGGATGAGGGAAAGTTTGACAAAAAAAGTACTATGGACCATCAACAATTATGGTGTTTAGAAAAATCGGAGTTAGAGTATTGCATCATCGACGGAAGGATTTATTCTTGTATGAGTTTAAGACATTTCAATAAGATACTGATAAACATACATGCAACATGCAGCTGAAAAGGAATAGCGAAATATTAAAAGAAGCTGGTGTACTAATGATAATAATAATCGACTTAATACCAATATTGGGAAAATAATATAACTATAACGTAGTAAGTAAACAAGCCATTCACAAAAGAACGAGTAATATCTGATTGTCATTACCATGATTAGAAAGTATGAATATAAAAAGGAATACAAAATGACAAAATGACTCCTGACCTTTATATTTTGGTGTCATTTTGAATTGATACTAAAAAGCGGTTAAGCAATACGTATTTTTGCGAATATTTTAATGAACGTGTACCACCTTCATACAGGTTACAACCTCCGCTATATTACTTGCGTTTGAAATTGATATAATAAAATAAATAATTACTACTATTAGAATAAGTAAATCTTTTGTTGCCTACCAGGTATTTACATAACTGCAGATGGCGTATTAATACTTGCATTTTGTACTTAAGTACATAATGTACTATATTTTGCTGACTAAATTGTAAAGTGTGTGTATGACTTAGTGTATCTTGCGCAACTTCCTAAAGCGAATGACCAGTATGCTGAAGTAACTATCGATCAACTAAAACAGTAAAACGTTGACTTGTTTCGAATTAAGCTGCAAAAAAATTATAATCTCTTGAAAAAGTATACTTGACTTCTCACCAGCTTTACACAACTGATTTTAAAAGATCAGTTCCTACAGGAGAAAAAACACAGTCTCACCAACGCTCAGCATCAGCGAACGAAATTTTCACAAAACTGAATGATATTTGAAAATTCAGTCTGTAACAGGTCCTCACTTGGTCTTCACTATCCCTGAACCGAATAAACCCCATAAGCGACGAAATGAAAACGAAGTTCGCGTGGTTAGCGACGCTGAAGGAAAGCATTGCAGACCGTGCTCGCCTTTAATACTCTTCACGGCCTCACATCGATCCATTTCGGGGTTGTGTAACACGCCAGCGATGATACTCAGTTTACTTACAACATTGTGTTTCCACGTGAACTGCAGTCGTACGTAATCCGCCAGGACTCAATGAACGACGTGAAAACATGAGAAGTACCTAGTACGAAGAGACTTATAACATACAAGTCTTTAAGTGAGTATTTGGAGAAAGATATATTCAAGGTGGTGAAAGTTCAACAAAGATAATCATGTATAGGTATTGTATATGTAATTATTGAAAAATCAGCTTTAGCCAATGTAGCTTCTGGAAAAACTAGCTTTATAATAAAATTAATTCTTTTTGGGAATCCAAACGCTGACAAAAGATATCAAACTGTCGTTTTGATTATTCCTGCAATCGTTGATCCCTAAAAGGTGTCTGACACAAATGACGACACAAAATAAAATAAATGCGCTGAATAAGAAAGGTGTTTTTGTGAGATACGCCATAATAAACTTTAAACCTTTTTCGGCCGATTAGGAACGAACGCGCTTTTAGTTAAAACCTTTATTGTGGAGTACAAAATATATTATAATTTTATGGTTATATAATGCATTTTCATGTTCAATGCTTTCACACAATGTAATAATACCTACTATAATAATTGCATCCTATAGGATTTAAACAAAATTTTCTTGAAGAATACGTCTACAAGCACTCTGCTAAATACTGCTAAATTATTCCATTTGCTTGCATAATTTGGACAATGAGTAAAACCAAAAGCCAGGAATTCTGACGTTACTAAATTTTTGTTGACTAACTATATTTTTGCAGAAAATATTTAACACTGCGTTTTATATATTTCCAGATTTAGGTGTCGGATGTACTTGCTAAGAAATGAACCTTGCAGTGCAGAGCAATTTATCGACAAGCTATTTTCCAGAATTTATCGTTTCTTCTGAAAAGAACTTATTTTTATATTTGACTGAAGTTGTCAGAAGTTCTTGCCATAATCTTACACTCAGTATTATAGGGGCACATTATATTATACATAACAATTCAAGAATTTTCGGTGCTTAAGAGATTCACGAGACATTGTTTGGAATTAATTTAATTAGAAATTTCTCTTCGTAACTACATTGAACGTTTAATAGCTTACAACGATACTAGTTCTACTATTTTAGGTACAAGATAACATAACATAATTTTGTATACGCGACGGACCTAGGTACTTACATTTTGCTGACTGCGACGACCAGTGAAAAAGACTAATAATTAAGAACACACTATTGTTCTAGCATAGGTAGATTTTAAATATTAAGTATCAGAATTTTAAAATATATATTTTAATTGCAGGTGAGCCAATGGAATATCTACTTCCACAAACACGCGGTTCGTAAGTACTTAATGCTGTAATAGTGTATATACTGATGATACCTATAGATAATGAGGTGTTCCATTTCATTTTCGACTGTGGTTTTTCAATTAAGGTAAAAGTAAGTAATAAAGTAAAATTATTTATTGCGTGTTTGTTTAAATTTTCAAATGATCATCCAACACATTTCACGGAGATTATTCATACATGCTTTATGTTTTACATTACGCCTCAAAATATAATGTAGCGGTGTTAGATCGCGCGATCTGGGCCTATACAACATTGGTCATAAATAGTGATACCTTGTATAATATTTTTTTGAGAAAAAAAAGTGAAGAGAAAATCAGTGTACCTTGCTTTTAGTGTCGTATGTCATATTCTTAAAATTTACTCAGTTTTCAAGAATTTGACAAAAATTTTCTAACGTTCAGTAAATTAAAAACGATTGTTAGATATTTAACAGAACCAGAAAGATTTTCAAGTTGGTTATGGTTAGTTTGTTGATAGAGTTAAAATTCATGGGGAAGCATGCCAATTTTTTAATTAACAATAGGTATCTGGATAAATAGATGACCATATCCACAGTCGGAAAATTAAGCCTACTATTTGGAAGTTAAAAAAATCATTACATCATATGTCAACTCGACAATTGTCCCTATATAATGTTCGAAAGTTAAAAAGGTATTATTATACTCATATAAATAATTATACCTCCAAAGTGAGGTATGTTTACTATTAATAAGGTATTTATAATAATTGTGGTATCTGCTAAATCAAAGGCTTTTAATTTGAAGTAGCATATAACACTTTAGCCGAAAGCGGAGAGGCAAATTTGGCGAACTTAGTTTCAGAAAATAATTCTAGACACTAAGACACTCTTGATATATGGTTATCCTTCTGCTTTGTCCAGTATAACAAGCGGTTGTCAGCGCCGCAACGAAATGCTGCAAAGCCATTTCCTTCGCCGAAAGCAGCTTGAGCGCTGGTAATTTGCGATTTCGGTCCACAGTCCACAGGCATAAAGGATATTTCCATCCGTAAATCTGTCCCGTATATTACATTTATATGGCGAAACACAATAAGGGAAAATGGATTATGACAAATGTTTGTGAATCTCCGAAATAAAATGAACGGCGCTGGGGGGCGCTGGGTTGCCTGGTTTGCTGGCGCGGGGCAAGAGCGAAATGAATAGTAATTCAGACACCAAATGAAAAGATGAATGCGAAATGAAAGCAATAAAAAACGCCTTTCAGACAGATGCAATCTCCTTGGAGAGAGACGATGGACCTTACAGAGGGGATGAATCCTGGAACGGCACAAAAATGAACCTACGGAAATTACAAAGATAATTGGAGTAAGGAGTCTAGCGCCGTTTGCGACTGTTGCCGGTAAATAATAGCGTCTTTTAATGGCACCATTGTGAAGGATTGCTTTAAATTAAGTCTCGCATTGGGGCAATTGTATGAATCTAGTTTATGAAGTACTTGCTAAAGAAAACACTGGCGGTATGCTGTTTATCGCAATAAGAGCTAGATGGCTCTGCTAAAGCGTTATGAAGCCCATAAAACTGTATTCTGTATTATATACCAACGTAGTTGGAATTATACTTTGTCATTACACCTATTCAGTACGATATTGTGTGCGGAAGAGTGTGAATATACCAGATTATCTATCTGATGCAAGGTATTTATTTAACGGATTATGAGTATTGAAAGATAATAAAACGTGCTACAAACTTTGTACTGCTAAAACATAGCTTTATATTTTACTTTGATGTCAAAACGTCGTATTTTATGTGACCCATTCGCATAAGTTACTGACTAGCAGTAATGCTTTAATCTAGTTTACTTGCTAATTATTTGATCATTTGATGGAGACCAAAAATTGTCGTCACTATTTCGTTGTATATATATATCATGCTGCATCAAATAACGATATACAGGGTATTTAATATACTCGGTATCAAACAGTTGGTTATTTACCTGTTACACATTGCCCATCTGTACTGAAGAGAATGAAGGCTACAAAATTCCAAAAATTCCTTGAGTAACTTAAGTATAATACTTCCGTTGGAAAGAAAACGATGTTTAAATTTACTTTGCATAATTTATTTTGCTATTTGAATTGTACAATACATACTTAATTGAGGTATTATAATTTTCAGAGATTCCTTTAAATGGATTTTTCTTTTCTCTTAGTAATATGGTAATTGAAATTATACGAATCATTTTCGAGTCATCACCAAAAGGTCGAAAAATCCTAACTTCGTTTTTTGCTCCCTTAGCGGTTACTTAACTTTTGAAAAAAAAAACCAAAAGCACTTTGCTAGAGCACTCTATCATGATCTTCACGCTACGGCAGTTATATTTTGCGGAAAACGTTTCGTTCCGAACAAATTATTATCAGTTTCATTCTTATTTATAGCAGTTATATTGAATTTTTACATATTTAGAAAGGCAGAATTTTTCTTGTTCGGTTATCTGTTATAACTCATATAGTAGGCCAGTAAGAAAGTTTTTTAATAATCACTTATATTGAATGCAATGAAATCCGTCATGCCTTGGATATGTCGATTTTGAAGTAAAACAAAAGAAAGTGTCCTACGCGTCAAATCTGCACTAAGCTTCTGGTTCTCGTATGACTTAGTTTACAGTTAATAGTTATAGTTGAAGTATAACATATTCAATGCAACAAAAATAATACACTGGTCGGAGTGCAGATTATACGTACATAAGGATTTTTAGAATGGTAACCGTGAATTTACAAGAGCGTTGTTGTTTTGTATAAGCGAATAGAGAAAATCGAAGAAACCTAAAGTGTCACGGATTTTAAGAAAACTTAAATTTCATTCTTATAGACTGCACACTGGCCAAGATTATCCCAAGCGAGGAGGATTCATTGAACGGACGAATCGTATTTCGCCAGCACTATCTGCTTCAGTCACAGCAATGTGCATTACTGGGTTAAAGAAATCCGTTTATTCACGTTCTTGGCAGTATTTAAGGAGTGCAATCTGAAATGCGGTATAATCGGTAGGCTGATTGGTCTAAGCTTCTTTCAGGGGCATTTAAACGCACAAATATAGCTAGAATTTCTTGTATAAGAACTGGAAGTTTCACTGAATGATTTAACTCTATCAGTGCAACGAGACATGTGATATCAGAACTTGGGCATCTGCTCAATACCCAGAGAACAGATAAAGTTTCAGCTACTCACAATGAAACTGTTTGCCCTCCTTGATCCCCCGACATGACTCCACTAGTTTCTTAAAAATGCGGGACACCGAAACAGAAATCCGTGTAACAACTTACGAGTAGAATAGCTGCAGCAGAGGATAATTATCAGGCTAGTTGCTGTATACATTTATGTTGAATCTTTGAGGCAGTGTTGTACAATGCGGCTTCGTCGGATCGCTATGTGGTTTTGTAAATAGATTCACAGTCTTAAAATATTATATTGAAATGACGCCACTAGCTTTTTGTGACACAGACTATTTTTAATTCAATATATGTCTCTCAATGGCTCTAACTGTGCCACAGATTACACATTATTTGTATTTGAATTTTACTAAAATATGATAAATATGATATAGGTCTTATATATGACTTCCAACATTATTATTACATGTAATGTTGTACATCACCGTAACGGCAAAAATTCGGTATTTCTAAATATGTAAAACTCCAAAATGGCTGCCATAACAAAGAACGAACCTGATGATGTTTCCTTCGTTATGAAACACTTTCAATAAAATTTAAGTGCTGCGCCTTGATGACTATGAAAAAGTGCTCTAGCAAAGTGCTTTTAGGATTTTTTAATGACTCTAAAATGTTAAGTGTCATGCCAAAAATGAGCACTTATTACTAGTGTGTAGCGTAAAAGGCAAACCTTTTGCCCCTTAGATGAATCTCTATCTCTTATAAAAAAGCTTCATATGTTATGCTACCTTTACTGGAACACCCTATACACACTTTCTGATCTAACCCAAAACGAAAATATTCGTTGCTATAACAACTTTACAGATAAAATTTACAAGTCAAGTATATAGTTAAAGTAGGTAGCAGTAAGTAGCCGTCATTTAAACAAACCTTGGGGTTCTTTTACAACATTCAAGGTATACATATGGTCGTGAACCACCTACTTATTGCTTAAAAATTATTAACAACAAACAACATTAGTATGAGAATAAGTTGCAGGTAACAGAAAAATGGGGATTATTCAGTGAATTGCTTTGGCTATAATTAAGTAAATAGTTATTTAAATATTTAATAATATGTTTAGAATTATTGCTTCAATTGTCAGACCGTATTAGGGCAGAACCTAATCTGATATTTTTGCAATTCCAAATAAAATAACTGGTAAGTTTTTGTGCTGGACAATATTTAGCTCACTCGTACCCGTAAGATATTTTTACTTACGTCAGCAAACTTTTCATTAGGATAATGAGCTCATTTAGTATATAAAATAATTAAATACAAACGGGACATCCTGCACCAAAAAAGAATCAGATTGCCTTACATAAATTAAGCTGACGGTTTGTTTATTAACTTATTAATAGCGCGCATTAAAAGTAACGTACTCTGTCGACATAAATATTAATTTTATGGGACTTTTTTGGGTTTCCTCCGGAGAGTATCACATTATAATAGGCGCGTAGTACATGTGATGCAATAAAATTAAGTATCTTAGTGAGTTCGGCTTGGAACAAAATTGTCTGTTTTTGTTGCCTTTGTTTGTGTTTACAATTTGTTTTTAACAACATAAATATTTCGTTCACGGAACTTTTTACCGCAATTCGTTGCGAGACTTGTAGAGTCTCACTTCCTTGTTTTGATATTACCAAACGTGAAAGCTAAGCACTCTCGAACAGTTTTGGTGCAAATCCTCACTAGCAGTTTTACATTCAGTTCCGTCTTCCCTCGAACTATCAATTCCCCAAGAGCAATATCGGAGAAATTACATTATTATAGCACGAAACGGGCTCGGCGTTCTCTACCTTTAACGGAAGACACTATGAATTCGCAGTTTACACAGCAAATCCAATATCCTGAACGAGATTCACTTTGCTAGACGGGCCGCTTACGCGTGACACGGCTGGATTCCGAAAATCGCACCGGTATCGAAGATCGCTGGTGTGGATTTCCTGGGTTTAGAGAGAACAGCCGTTCGCGAGAAGAAATTGACGTTTGTCGAGCAGAAGCGAAAAGCGTGGATAGGAAAAAGGATTATGGAATCCTTGGCCAGTTTTTATGAATATGTGCTGCTGCAGCGCAAAGCACAATGAAAATTTTGGTACGTTATATTGTAGTAGCAATAAGAATAAGGTTGACAATTACGATTTACGACCTGGCATTAAAGAGGTTTTCTTTGATTAAAGAAATAATGTGATTTATATTCTTAAGGGGTTCACCCACACTATATCTCCTGTATGCCCAAAAAAAACCGAATTGTACTGATGAAAATAATGTTAAGCGAATACCCTGTTCTAGTATTAAAGTGCTTGCGTAATCTAATGGATTCACTACAAAATATTGTAGATGACGCTGTGCACTATTAGCGTTATTTATTACCTAGTAAAACTTCACTGTTTCAAATATTTGGTTGCATTAGTTATTACTAAAGTAGTATCTCAACCAGTAATTGTCTGTCAAAATAAAATATAATTTGGGCATTACCGATTTTATTAAACAAAGAAACCTACCCTTATAAATAAGTCAAATTTTTTTTTAGAAGACCTGCTACTACAGTTACAAATTTAATATCTTAATTTCTTTTTATATTATATTATTTTAAAGGAAGTAGCGGTCGTGTTATTAATATTTATAGTTATTTTGTGGTTTATTGGACCTTAGGTTAATTCAAAGGAAGCTCTTTTTCCAGTGTCAAGCTTTCGACTATATTCAAGTCTTCCTCAGGACTTCTACAAGCAGTTTATAATTTTTACATACAAAATATTCTTAAATTACTGATAACAATTATGTACTTTTGAGATTATGCGATTCTTATGATATTATTTTCTGCATTTGTAACGAAAAATGTATAATAAATGTAACATATTTTTGTATTTCAAATTCTGTCAAATTCAAATTCAAATCAATTTCAAGACTACAAATCAATACTACACTACCAATACATCCATTATGACCAACTGTTAAATAACATAAATAACTTTTTTTTTAATTCATTATATAAAATATAAATATACTGAATGAAATTGTTTGCGGTCGTTTACTTGTCAATATTAAGCTGAAATATCTTGGGGGAATTCGACCTGGTGGTAAAGATCAATGGGTACTCTTTATTTTGGCCAAGCTTTCAATTGCTTTATTACAATCTTCTTCAGGGCTTTCTACAACAATCCAGTTTACATTTAGTTTACAAGAAGTAGAACAATAACGTGTTACTTACTAATTTGAGTTTTAAATAGGCAGCTATTTTAGGGAAAGGAATCTTCGAAAATTTTAAGCAGTATATGTTAAATGTATTACACATATAACACAATCCAGAAATTTTACATACAATATTGTTGTAGTAAGCCCTGAAGAAGATTGTAATAAAGCAATTGAAAGCTTGGCCAAAATAAAGAGTACCCATTGATCTTTACCAAACAGGTCGAATTCCCCCAAGATATTTCAGCTGAATATAAAATATAAATATATTATTTTATATATTTATTATATTTTATATTATTTTATGATGAATCCTTTGGGAAGTATCGGTCGTTATTTATGAAACTAGTAAAACGTATTCAGGGCGATTTCGACCTTGGAGTAGGAATTACTACACTATTTTTTCTATTGCCAAGCTTTCGTATCTTTCTAATACATCATCAGGGCTTAAGAAATTTGAGATTATATTTTTGAACCGCAAAACTAATTTAACATGCGCTCAAATGATAAGTCCTTATGATAATGAATAGTGGAGTTTTTTGGAAGTTATTAAATAATAATAAAACACTTGTTTAATCCTACTTCCAAACTTTTATTTTTGGCAAAGCCAAAAATAAAAGTTTGGAAGTAGGATTAAACAAGTGTTTTATTATTAAGTCCTTATGATGTATTAAAAGATACTTAAGCTAGGCAATAGAAAAAAGAGTGTAATAATTTCTACTCCAAGGTCGAAATCCCTCTAAATACGTTTTACTATTTTATATTATTTTATGTGCTTATATTTATATTATGCAATTTTAGTAATATTGGCCGTTAAAGAGCTATTAGTGAGAAAAAAAAGACAGTTTACACTAAGCATTGCCTACTAGCAAAATTTTTAGCCGCACCCGCATTGATGGCTACCTTAGCAGAAATTATTCTACTATTCATTGTGAATATAAAAAGGCTAGATTGTGGTGAATTTATGTATTGAAAATATAAAGTTGGTTGCTATATTTATCTTGTAGTTATTGCACACGGACCGATAACAGAGCATCTAACGTTATCTAACAACTGAMTTGCATAGTGCCACTGCTATACTTAGTCTAATGCACAATAATGAATTGCTTGTTGCCTGTAAAAATAGCCTAGTGATACTCCAAGTAAGCAAACTTATACATACACACATACAATGATAAATTCGGAAAGATATCGTCTAAACCTAGGAATCTCCATATTATGTTTTACGCATCTATCGAAACAAATTAAATTCAGTTTAATTTGTTGTTGTTCTGGGAAAGTTTTTTTAATCATGATAAGCTAATTACGAACAATATTATTCAAATAAATGTACATGTTTATGTAAAGTTAGTCTATTAACCAGCCATTGTGAAGTTACGCATTTTAAACAATATACAACTTGCATATACAACAGCTTGAAATTTTAACGGTACTTTATATTTTAATTAACTGAACGAACTTGCAAGGCTTGACTGGAGAGGATTATTTTATCTAAAGCAAACTAGTAGTACCTGTTTTGCAGAAGTTCTAATAAGCAAACTGTAACACTTCTTCCCTAATACTTGAGATGGTCTAATGAAATGGAAAAAAATAAATGAAAGTGTAGCTGGAATTGTCATATCTGGTTCCTATAATGTGTTTTGGATTACTGTACACCAATATCAGGTTTGCCAACAAGAATTTTTAAACTAAAAAGCTTGGAGCTATCCATTTTTCGTAAATATCTGTCATATAGAGTGAAAAATTTGGACCCACTTCACAATGATATAGAAGGGTTTGTTGTATTGGATAAATTACAGAAGGTTTCGATCAATGTGTAGCGCATGTTAAATTTACTTTGTAGTTCCTTTTGAGAAAACATTTTTATTTTAATTTCAATTCAATTCAATTTGGTGTTTTGATCTGTTTAATTTTTTAGTATCTGTACTAGGACCAAAGACCAATTTCGGCCAATGGCCCAGAAAAGTGACCAGAACTTGTGCTGGTTGTCTCCGAGTTGCCAAAGTCCTAAATTTCGACTTTGGTCACGGCGAAGTAGTGGATAGTAGTAGAAGCGCGTCGAGAAATGTGTTAGCTGTTGCAGGCATTGAACGTTAATCAGTCTAGACTTTACCAGCTTGGTAATTTGAAAAAATAGGTGCACATTCATTTACATTAGTTGACTTTGACTTCCTCGGTATTTCTTATCTCTTCGAAATCCATATGAAACCGCTTCTTGATCTTGACTAACTGTGCAGTATGTATTAAATAATATAACATAACATGCTGATTAAATAGAAGTGTTGATTTGTCGTGAGATGGTACATGCTCTTCCAAGGTTACTATTAGTTTGTAATAGCAAGTGCCATAACGGCAGTTCGTGCCTTACTTTTCTTTTATGTTTCACATTTACTTACCCGCATAAATAGATAAGTTTTTCAGTTTGCACCTTCTCATTATATTTCATTTTATACCGCATGAACGCATTTCGGCAACTATGTACCAGAATGCCAGACTGCGCTTTGGCTTAGCGGGAATGTCKAATAAGCAAACTATTTTACGGTTTTCGGCTATGTAAAATTGCAAAAAGACATTTCGGATTTTTGCAACTGACTAACGGTCAAAACGCGATCGGGTCACTTTTTTACAGTTGGCCGGAATCGATCTGAAGTTTCTTATTTCGTTACTGTTGTATTGAGATCTTTTTGGCGCTAATTTTGCATTTATAGCAGCTTCTCCTACATTACGTAATGGAAAATATAGTACCGGGCCATTTTGTTAGTGTCTTCAATTCCAGCGGCGTCCAGGCGTCGCCGACTTGAACAAATGTCCCGTAGACACGAACGTTTCCCCTTTCGTCCGCAATGCCGCGGAAACAAACCATCCGACGCAAAGGCCCCATAACCGTACATTATAACACAATAAATGGTATTTTTTAATACAATATCGGGTCCCCGACCTACCTAAGTGATAAATTCGCCTTCGGTTGACATTTATTATCGGGCGCTCTTGCCCTGCCTTATCTGGTTCGATGGCTTTTCGGTATCTTAAGGGAATAAAACGGGATGCGCCATTTGGGGGGTCTGGATGTGTCGTTCGACTGGGTGGTATTGTCTTTGCATGCCTAATTTGAATTTTATAACAACCGGCGTCTTGTTACGGTCGACTTATGCACATGTCTGCCCGTTCTCTTACGATCCAGTGTACGAAACATAAAACATTCGAGCGGCCCACTCGTAATAATGTGCAACGAGAAGGTGCAGGCTGTGCTCACAGACTGATTCGATTGCCGCATTTATCCTACGCGAGTGCGCCGAAGTAGCCATGAATGCAGTTTGAGGACAGTTTTGTCATTGTGGATTAGTCGACATTTCTTTCCCGGAGAGTCGAAAATTCATTGCGATGTAGTATGTAGCGTGTTTCTGTCTTGGGACAAACATGAACGTAGGTTCAAAAAGCGTTTAATATTCAATGCAAATATCGAAATATCGTTAAATGGTATGTTTAGCACGAATTAAGTTGATGTTACAACTATATAGATATCTATCTACCTACTGCTGTCAGGCATTTCTACGACATTTTGATGTTTTTACGTCTGGCTTCCGTTTTTATTAATTTTATTAGACACTTTTTTGTTATATTCTTACGGATGACGACATTTATTAATTCCGAGATCATGATATCTATTTACTCATAGGGCGAAACTCTTACTGTGAATTACATGTACTGGAGTTAATGTTTGTGGTTATATTTATTTAAAATATATTATTTTAATGCTATCCTATCAGCGTTTATGGTTCTCGAACAAAGGAGCCAAACAAAAAAGGTTAAGTTAAACTTAAAACATTCTTATAAAAAAATTTGGGTGGGCCGTACCATCGATACACCCACATTTTTAACGTGAACACGTCTAATACATTGTGCACCGCTATAGTGTAATCAACTTAAATGTTCTCATCTCATTGGTTCAATACTCTCAGGTTAGGATGGTTTACATCACACCGGTACAGGGTTTTCTCAAATGGATAATATCAGTAGGGAATACAATAACATAAAAAAAACGTATTATAATTACTCGTTGAGTAATTTTGCCATTTGTATCCTTTATATCACAAAACGCGACGATATGTATTCGTAAATGGAATGTTTCTCACAAATAGTTCTAGTTTTGCRTAATACAAAGCTAGGATGTGCCTATAAGAATTTGTTTGTTTCTAGGATTCTTTGTTCCGGGATTGTCTGCTTCTTCAGCCCGTTAACCATATTCTGTTTCTATTTTTTTGCGAAACTGGGCCTTTGGAAACATACTTCTTGCCTAAATTCATAGATCTTCCTATTTTTGGTTTATCTAGTTCCAGAAGTGTATAGTGCGGTGGATTATACTTGTATTATTCAGTAACAAAAGGTTTTTTTTGTGGAGCCGTAATCATTTTATGCGAAGCCAATTAACCTTGCACATGTTTATGTTTCCAGTGATAAAAACTACTATGTGCGGCACTGGTTTTTGCAAACCAAAGACGTTATATGAAGTTTAAGATTCTGCTCGTGGTATTTTCTAGGTGTTGTTTTGGCGGCTGAGAGTCCAAGTAGAGTAGATTTTTTCGTATATGAAATCTATCTCCAAGGAGAAATTTTGGTATAAAAAGATATGGCAACAATATTTAGGCCAGGGGTGTTATTTTTTAAATCTTGTTTACGATAATGGGGAAAGAACCAATGTGCCCTGTGTTAAACTGCCTCGCCGAGTCAAGTAGAATTAGGAGATCGAGTACCCTGCCATGTCCATCATTCAACCCACTAATACTTATGTTTTCTTTTTTTTTAAACCCTACTTAATGATAAATGGAAAAATTAGTTCACAATAAAAAATTCTTGAAAATTTTTTGTATGTAGACCGACCTAACTGGTACTATCGAAGATGTTAAAGAGAAATTGACTACTTTTAGGGCTTTTGTTGGTATGATATTCTTGTCGAGCATTGCAGCATTAATTCGTATCCGGAAATTATTTTTTGTTCATTCTAACAATGTCCTGACTTGCTTTCGCCAAAATTAATACAACGCGCGACGTTGCTGGACTCAAAAAAAAATCCCGAAAGGGTTAATGCTCCTATGAGATTATAAGTGGCAGTTTTCTTTAACTCTATAAGAAATGGCAAATGCACTCAGCTATCAATCAATCTTTATAATTATTGACCTTCCTATTTATCTTTTTTGTTGTGCTTTCGCATCTTGTGACTTTTGCTAGAACTTGATTTTCAGGTTCATTGTTTTCTGAAGACGATTTTGAGGAACATAAAAAATGAGCATAGCGGTTGCTTTAGCCGTCATCAGAATCAGTTATTTGTACAGAAATTTGATGGCCCATCGCCACATTATATTCATCTTCCACTTCCACATTCCACTTTTTGCTATCGGTGAAAAAAGGCCAGTTTGAGGTATTAGATACATAAAATTTACGTTCAACTGATTTATCTGGAAGGTAATATGAGAAAAATTTTGGTTTCGCTCTTGAGCGTTCGAATTATTACAGTCCGGTTATATCAAGGAGATGAGGGTAAAATGTAATAATAATTGTAAGTTTGAAACAAAAAACCTAGAGATATGCTCCACAATTGTCAAAAGCTTGTGTATTTTACTAACTCACCTTACTAAAAAAATCATGCAAAGTTTAGACTATCCTATACCTTTTGCAAGGGGCAGCCGTTTGGCCATATTGATTTGACTATTAGCCATATAAATAACGTTATATATTCGAAAACGAGATAACACATACAGTGTACTGCATACTTCAGATTCTTTGAAACAAACTATTAACGATAGAATGCTGATAGCGGCGAATCATGAGCTCATTATATTACCCCGAAGAAACATTTTGAAGCGATGCCTATATGTATTTGGAGCTGATGACTGAACTAATGTAAGGTTAGAAAATTGGAAAATTATGCAAAACAATAAAGACACAAAAATAATAAAGATTTCGGTTTCTAGGTCTATTATCTTTCTCTTGTCCATTACATTCAGAAGAATTTATTAAATCGGTCTTTCTTTAAATATAGAAAAAACTTTTACTGGTCGCCCAAATTAAATATTTGTTGTTGTAACTAAACCATATATTTAGGAATTCTTTAAAATGAGCCAAACTTTATGTAGTTTATTTAAGGTATATACCTAAGGGAAATAAGCACCAAAACTGACAACTTTAAATAAAATATATTTATATCATAGGTATGTAGTATTTGCAGGAGTAAGACGCCAACGTAGTAACTAGTAATTCAACCTCTTCACATCCGGCGCATCCGCATAAAAGTATATTAACGCTCAACAATTATGTCAGTTAACAGTTGGAGGATGTCTGCATTACACAACACCTAAACGTTTTACCCCAGCCGTAAAAAACATTGTTTAGTTTAAACCGGAGCGTCGGACTGGCCATAACGCGTTCAGTAAACATCCTGTAATTTTAACGCGACCCATTGATTCTAAATAGACGATCAGCATGTGTTAATAGTGTACTAATTCCCAGTTATAAAACGGTGGGTACTCGGAATTTCATTTTTAATTCCTAGCCGGCTGCGACGTGTCGAACAAGGGCCGTCTTTCATGAGGCGATCCGAATGAGATTAAAGGCAATCAGTGTACCGTATAACATCCTTATTAATTAAACGAATTTAACATCCGCGGATGTAGGCTCTTGTAAACCTGCATGTTTCAAATTAAAAAACACATGCGGCGAACCGAGCTCGTCTGCTGACGCGCGCCATTTGAAAACAAAAAAGCATCATGTATCAGTGGCGTCCGTGAGCCAGTAGCTTTAGTTCTATAAGCAGAGCTCGACAAGCTACTTTCACAAAAACAAAATAAAAGCGATAGACTGTATTTTACAGTACGCGCATAAAGTTTTCCTCCTCATGTTAACTTTTGAGCACGTTAAGTATAAAATGCGGCAGAGGTCGCTGAAAAATGACTTCCTTTTAGAGGTAATATGTTTTTCTCGAGATCTAACATACTATCACGGTCGCTACTAAACTTGAAAAGTTTTAAATAACAGCGAATCGTGTTACACTTCATCTGCAAATCATATTTGTTACTTACACGTCGATTTAGAGAATTGAAATCGGGCAATTTATTCTGAAGTAATGAAGCTTTTAAAATTCGGGTAAGATTACTAAAAATTGACCACCCTTTTGTAATTAATATGTTTTTCTTAAAATACAAGTTGTCACCAAGTAATGAAAGCAATTTGCATTATCTAGAAAATTGCCATTTGTAAATTGAAATCCGACAATCCGTGATAAAGTTATGAGACTTCCAAGTATGACACTGAAGCGTTTTTTTTTAATTGAAACCCTGGGAGGGTGGTGAGTCCAGTGTTTTGAGACGGAGACACCCATTTCAGTTTGAAGGTGGCTGTCAAAGTTTAACACCATCCCACTTGCTGTTTAAAAATTTCGACTTTGTAGGAATTGTAGTGCCACCATTCTTCAAGGATTTTACCTGCATTTTGTCCGAACCGTATAACATGGGGTGGGGTAGTCAGACACCTACTGTATGCTTTGATTGGTTTCCATAATAAAACAAAAGTTTTGGGCACAGAACAATACTTTTGTAAAGTATAATAGAGAAAGCTGTACAAACTGCTCGAATTATGATAATATTAGTCGGGATTTTAAAAGTTATCACATTGGTGGTTTTTTGAAGGTAATAAAATATTGCTTGCAGCTATAATCCTACATTTATGTAGGAGCGCTTTCTTAGGCATATGAATAAAACCGCTGTAAATATTTTATCATTTTTTTAAATTATTTTTAAAGGAGCCCGATTCTAAACAAGAAATGACTTAAAGCTGAAAATCTTAGAGCTTAGAAAATTAATAATGAAAATATGGATTCACTGCGCCAGAATACGTCCAATTCCAATAGAGATAATCCATTTAGTTGCACTGGTTATATATCTCATTTTGCGATTCTAGTTATCTTAAAGTGTAATTTTGTATTCACGAATATTCCAGATATCAAGCGGTCAACGTTTAGAAGATTGGCAACTACGCCTTGCAATCAAATCATACTGTAACACTTGACGTTAAATTGCGACGTTGTCAATATGTTGGACGCTGTTGGCTTCTGGCTCCTCGCTTGCTGATGGTCTAGTTCTATCTCCAGTGACCTGTCAAATGCGTTTTTGTTCTGACGTCAAAATTTCTGATACCCATAAAGCAGACAGCTTTTTGATACCTCTGCCTTCGTGTAAAAAATGTCATGTGCCATAACTACGAGTTAAAGTCATTCATCTATCTTGCAGGGCACAGGGCTGTACCACGGAAGACATTGGCACCTTGCTTTTGGCAAAACATGCTTAAAACTTACGCCAAATCATTAACACCGAACGATGGTATTTTGCTCAGAGAACTTAGCGTATGACATATTAGAAGGCTGAGCTTCAAAAACATGATAGTCGACGTTTTGATACACCTGGACAGTAGGCAGTAGGATGGGCAAGTAGTAAGCAAATGTTCTGGCTGCCCCATCATATTGATAATGTAATTTCTTTTTAACCCCAACAAAAAATAGAAAACTTGCTCAGTGTAACAGTGTATAGTAATTTTTCATTGCACACATTATAAATACGACATTAAACAGTATGAATTTTGGAAAAGCCTAAAAGAAGCGACGCCACTGAAGCCAAATAACAACTTTTTTATTTGATGACCGACACTGCATTCATTCACGAGCAGCTATGCCTCTGTGTCACTATCTTTGGAACTGGAATTACTCATTGGTGGTCTTTTTCGCTTACGTGCAAATTTTGCAAAGTACACACAATGGCATTCATTTCCATTCTAAATCCCTGTGCTTGTCATTAGTCAAATTATTCGAGATGCTCAGCAGTGATAAGTCGGCAACAATACGTCGATATTAGCGTTGGATGGTTCGTTTGCACTCCCAGCATGATTAATTAGGAATACAAAAGTGGGTGGCGTGTTCGTAAAGCCTTTCATACTGCGAAGTTCCTACCTGCCCATTATGTGGAAACCAAACTGAAGCACGGCTCATTTATGCTTAGACAATGGAACACGACGTTTTGCAGCTTCGACCGCTTTAGGAAGGGGTTGTTCACCCAATAAATTAATTCACTCGACCATTCTCCAGAAATCTGCGATCCAAACTAATTTTGCAAATGCTGGCAGGCAGTCGAATTCGTAAAGGCTCCCGCACAGTATCACTAAAATAACTTTGAAGCTTGGAATAATTGACACAAAAGGGAACTGGTGGCACTGAGGAATCTCACTTAATCAAGCGTAATTAGATGTCTATCGCGACCGTGAATTGGGGGGAAATATAGTGTAAATCAACAAAGGAGCAACATAAAGGTAGTTACAGCTGATTTCATGAGCACGATGCAACCAATCGTTACTTTTCAGCTATAATAGTAGGCACCTATTATTTTATACCTGGATTACAAAAAAAAAACTCTTTGAAGTTGCCCCTGGAAGGCAAATATATAAACAACGCGGTATAATTAAGTCTTACATTATTTCAACGCTTGCATTAGTGATTTTTCAGTCTTTAATTTTTATGATCATATAAACTTTTTCTACTAGAAAAAGTGCCCTTTCTACTATCCTAAGAAACACTATGATTCGAGTTACATAAACTTTTGTTTATCTATATAGATAATAATAAGCTGTCTGGAAATTGGTTAGAATTAGAAGACTCCAAGTTATGGCAGCTAGGGCTTCCTAGCTTACAATAGCATCAATATTCTATTTTAACAATATTGTTTTATCTCATTATTATTACTTGTTATTATTATTAACGTCTAATAAATTATGATTTGTAAATAATCTCAGACGCCGAAACATTATGGAATTATCTTCTTAAATTAATCACGGAAAAAGAAAAGCAGAACCATAAGGCATTTAATTGTTGTTATGCATTTTATGACAATTTTGTAGATACGTCGATCTTCTCCTCTTTTATATACCTATTTTGAATACGAAAAAGCACTTAAACCACAAGTCACCACTAGCGTACGATTTACAAATAACTACTTTTTTAATAAATAATAGTCAACCACAAATAACAATTCTAAATTCTCAATGTCATATTTTATATATACCATATTAGTTACATTATATAGAAGTGGAACTATCGATACATATTTAAACTTTACCTCTGCTGTTGTCATAAAACAGTGTTCTGTTTAAATTAAGTAAGTTATTAGTGTGTAAAACTTGTGATTGTTTAGTCGTAATTTTTTAACCTGTTGTACCTCAGTTCTTAGCAAGTACTGAGCAAAACTTTAATCAATTATTTTTACATTGTAAGTAAGATTTGAGTAAAAAAGCGAAAGAAGTGTTGAAAGTTAAAGGGAGTTACCCGTCTCGAACTTTTAAAAAAATCAGTTATTAGAAAAACCATAAGGTTTAAATAAGGTAAAAGATTTTATTTCGATCGTATTAACTGTAGTACATATATGAAAATGTTAGACAGGATGTTACATTAAAATAAAATTTTGTTATATTTCATGTTTCAATACACTCCTGTATAGAAATATAATTTTTAAATGCCCTGCAGATAGGACCATATCTTTCCCATGAGTAAAACCGTTGTCTGAATAATATTATTCAGTATTATTCAGACAACGGTAAAACTTAAGAAAATAAGTAGTTTAGCCAAGACTTTTCATGTCGTTTACCGTGAATAATTATCACTAAGTGCGGTATACCTATACTCTGCAGTGTTGTTTATTATTATAAGTTCATGCTATTCCTTAAACTTAAAAGTTATTATATTAGCGGTAAAAATGTACAGGATAATATTTATATGAAGGTGTTTAACATTAAGTATTTATCTTATACTACCCATGTCAAAATTGTAACATTGGTGAACCGTAGGTTGTTATTTGTTCAGTCATTTTTATATACTGCTTGTGTCCAGCATCAAGTTTTCCAACGATAGCTGTAAATAAAATTGCGGATGTAGGGACCGCATCATAAAATACTTCATATGCAGTTTTATTAGTGGTTTATAACAGGTAGAAAGCGTATTTCTTTCGTTGTTTGTATAATTCTATAATTATTGTCAATTATTACGAAAAAATACAAACATGCACAAAAAATTTATTATGGGAAAATAATATTTGTTGTTTACAAACGAAGCAACTGGGTAAGTGACTTATCAGACAAAGAACACCTATATTTGGACTAAAGGTTAATTTCATGTAGAAAAATTTGATTTCTAAAATGTACCTAGTTATCCCATACTATAAAGCCTAAGTTTCGCAAGTCGGGATAACTGGAGAGTGACTTACAAGAGTCCAGTGGTATTTTTTTATTCTGTAGTAAAAAAGATCTGACTGGTTTTAGAATTGTTCTGCAATTGTATCAATAGGTATATTTTATGTAAGTCAAACAAGAAACTTTCTTATAAAATCCTTCATTCTTTCTAAGCGCCCTTTACAGCTTGGGAAAATGAAATATCATGTTTTTCTTGTGAAAACTTGAGCTAAAAGCTATTCAAGGCTAAAACATAAATCGTAACTTACGCCTAAGCCATGCCTTAGAAACTGCATAATCAGGAAATTGCTGAACTTTCGATATAGGTATTGGACTTTTATTGTCTCAAAATGTAGGTATATAAATGATCATTTTGTTTGGGCGGTGCTGATTTCTCTGACATTCGTCTTTTATCGTCAAGACAACTAAACACACTTCTGTACGTCTCTTCTTCAGTGCAACACTGCGGATCTGCCGGCTGTCATTCATAATAAAATATAGCCATTGATGTTAATATTTATCGCACACAAGATGCATTACATGCAAACAAGTTCAGCGATAACAAACAACTACAACATAATTCAACATGAACAGATAGCGAGCAAAAGCGGCCCATGCAATGGGTTGATAATCGCGCCGCCGAGCAAGAAGAAGAGAGCAAGGCCCTCGACCACTAAATCCTAATTCACCGCCTCCTGTTATGTTGCACGGTAATTAAAACGTAGCGCTGGGAGCTAGGCGGGTACCAAATTACAAAACAGGAGCCCCGTACACGCCGAGGAATAACACAATCGAAACTACGACGGCCGGGCAATTTTCCTAGACCGTAAACTTTTATGAGCGGATTCGGAAGAGTGAAGCCCAAAACCGAAAGTCGTTCGAGACAGTCTGCCCCATCCAGACTGTTAGAGAACAAAAAAATCAGATGTCTAGGATGCGGAAAAAGCCTGTGGAGAATATTGCCTGCTTATTCATCTCGTTCCTTTTTCGTTCAACTGTCGACAGAAAGAATTTAAACCGTTCACAACAAGGGATGCAGGCGGGGCATCTGAAAATCGCCTGAAATGCTTCCTTCGCAGGAAATTCGCTTGGAGCGCTGTGAATTTGCATTCATTTGTTAATTTGTTTCCAACAACAGCAAGGAAAGTTTATTAGCGGGTTACGGCTGTTTGGCATTTAGGCTGCATTTACAAGTGTTTTTCTTCGCTGAAGGTTAATGAATTACATGTCATATACCTAGTTTCACGTTATAGCTTGCTTCTAGACAAAAAAAATGCGGCCCAAATTTAGAATGTTGTGATTATGACTCCAGTGCTACAAAACTGACATGATTATTGTAAGTTTTTGAGGGATTGGGACGATGCAATGAATAAGCTTCCTCAAACTTTAATTAAGTAATAATAAGGGGTAAAGGGTATAACAATAACTTTCACAATAAATCAAAAAACAATAACGAAAAATTCTTAATTTAAGAACTGTTCTTGGTCTGACAATTGCGCTTTAATATAGTAGTAAGTAGTAATAAAGCCGCAATTCATCTTGGAATACTCCGTATATATAAGGTGTCCAATGACGTTCTGGTCAAGATTTTGCCATTCTTCCACTAATGCCATTCTCAGTTCTTGTAGTGCCTCTGGGCGAATTGCACGAGCTCTGACACTCATCCCAAACATATTATATAGTATTCACGTCCGGGCTCATTGTGGGCCATTCCATACATTCAATTCCCAGTTGCAGTATTGCCTAGTATACACACCGCTGTATGCGGTTTCGCGTTATCCTGCATGAACAAGGAATCGGGTCCAATAAACGGTTGAAAGGGAACAACATAATCTTGAATAATGAAAGAATGAGCGTTCAAAGAACAAACAACTCACTCTTTGCGTCTAGAGATTCTTCCGCCCAAACCATAACGGAAGCTTCCCAGAAATTATACTGGACGACGGTAGCTTTAGATAGTCTCTTGTCTCTTCTTTTCCACAATCTATAACTTTCATAATTGCTTAAATCTTTCTTGGAAAATGTGGGATATATACCTACATATGTAAATAAATGCTTACGTTTAAATAACCTTTATAAAAATTAGAAAATGACATTTAAATGAACCACACATTTTTACTTAATTACTTGCAATCCATTGTATCTGCATGGAGGATAACAGTCTTGTTTTAACCCTTGAGTAAAATCAACGCATTTGTGTTTAGTAATATGAGAAACTGATTGTTTTCTTAAAGGGGCTGTGAAAAGGTCTTGACTTGGCAATGAAAATTCATAGCATTAATGGAAGACGAAAATAAAATTTTTGACCCATAATTCCTGTGGAATCTTATCTCGACGTTTTCGAAGAAACTTTACGGAGACTAATACCAGAAATGGATTGCGAGAAACCCACAACACCCTTTAAGCGGATAAGAAAGAAACTAAAAATGGTTGACCTACAATTTCCAACAAAGCTGAAATTAGACAACAAATCTGTAATCTACACAATTTTTCAGTGACAGTGTACTCTAAAACTTAATCTGGAAGCAAGATTTCTTTACGATGAGAGTGTAGGTATCGAGTTTGAAGAACCTGGTAAAATCTCCAGGTTTCAAATATAAAAAACATTGCAACCGGGCGGTATCTTTACTCCATGGTTAGTTATAGTTATATAGCATAGGTTGTAGTTAATCATTGAAATACCTTGAGTGAAAATTTAGATTAGTTTGTTGTTTTTGCTGACATGTTGCACAGTGTACCTGTACACTGCAGTTGTGCTACTTTATGCTGCAAAAATAACCAAAAAAAAAATAAACACAGAAGTCCACTAACAACAAGAATGTCACCCCTCCAACCCATCGTAGACGTACTCGGCTCTGTGGTATATATCTGAGAGCGGCGAAATGACTATCGTACGCTGATTCAGTCAACCAATCAATCTTTAAGACTGTGGAAATGTAGAACAAGATCTCACACATTTTCGCGTTATAACAACAAAAGAAAAGAATAATTATTTGTATTCCTTGGTTTGGATAATATTATGTCGTTTAGTCCAGTTAGACAAGACACAGGTTATAGGCCGCACTTTGTGTTAATGGCATTCCGTTATCATTTGATAGTCCACAACATTTCTTGTCCACCACAATCTCAAAACGAAGAAATATTATGCGTCAAAACCTGGCATTAGTGAATATTCACGAAAGTTGTAACACAGAAGAACAATCAGTAGTTAAGCGGCAATTTAAATTTGGGTACAGCAATTAATTCTTTAATTCAGCCATGGCTTCTATAATACACAAATATATTATTAAAAAAAAGTATATTTTCATTGAAAAAATCGACATGGTTTCTTATATATTAACTGTTATGCCATCTCATTTCTGTGTATATTACAGCCGTTGAAGTTGTTATTGCAGTCAAACATGATGTGTATGTCGTAATAACAACAGCACCATAAAACCAGCATCAGTTGTTTGTTTTCATACCGCAGAAGCACGACAAATGTTTATTACGTAGCTTTAAAATTAAAACAACGCATAGTCTACACTCGGCGTACGAGGCCGACATTTAATTTGGTGTTTTTTTATCAAACAAATAATCAAACGACATGAGACCTATTCCACGTTTTTCCATGTCAAACCCGTCGAGATAAAAACGTAATGACACACATTTCAATGCGCTACTATTTCTTCCGAGTCCTTGTTCGCTTATCATTTCACATAATAATTAATCACTGTCGAAGATTGAATTTATGTCTGTGGAACTCGATGCTTCTCAGGGCGAGATGGAAAGCGTCCGTGTTTATAGAACGTTGATGTGATGAATCGGGTTCTCGCACTCTATTGCATCGGGAGATATTTTCGGTAAAAGGAAATATCGTTCACTGGTAACAAATAACGCCGTTTCCGATTCAATTTTATCTGCAACACGTGCAGATTTAACAGATTTACTTAGAGCCGTTTTACGAAATGTCCGAGCTGTAACGGGTATTTTATGGCTACCATAAATTTGCAAAACGGATATATAAGACTAAGGGAAAAAGAGAAGTTTTCCTTGTTTTATCTGCAAGTTTGTGTTTGTATGGGATTCTTCAAAATGTATTGACTCTGTCACGGGCGTAGCTATCGCTTTCACGTAGTAGGGGCCCGTTTATACCAAAATTAGAAAGATAAACTACCTGCTTTTTGCCCGGACCGCAGAATTCTAAACGTCATTTAGTCATTTAGAAATTACGCAGGCATCAAAATACAAGCAAGTTAAGCTTTTAGCGAACGATTGGAAGATAATGGCGCCAAAGCATTTATTTATCACTAAAGTAACAAAGTATACGTAATATATAATGCACTACTAACTGATATTATATGTACTTACAGTTCAATGTTAATGTTTTTATTCTATCAACGAAACGGGCCTGAAATGGTATCTCCTCTACTGCCATGACGTCACAGTAACAGTCGAGCACTATACATATGAACGGGGTAGTACGCAATTTGTTAAAGAAATTAAGTATTTGTGTGTAATTTGATTTGATGATTTGTGGCTGGACTTATTAGGACTTTCGCTTAGACAAGCCATTGTGTTTTGCTAACTTGGCATCTACGACGTAATTATTAACACTTGTTGTTTATTTTAGTGTATTATTTTCGAATATTTAAATCGCATAAACAATTACTGATACCACTTGTTGTAAGATAACTGAAGTATTTTTACATCACCGCTCATGCTTTAGAGAATGTGATGTGGACACACAATTTGTGGTCTTATACCATGCACACAGAGTATTAGCATATTTTCTAATATTTTTCTTAATTCATAGTAAAATCTTTAAACAAATTATTGCACATTATTCTTAATAATTATAACGTAACACAAAATTATAGCTGTATAAGCCAACGTCGCAGAAAACAGAAAGGTAAGGTAAAATCATAATAAATTTATACTTATACTTATTATTTTAATCATTTCATCATCACTGGGATAAGGATGGCTACAATTAAAAAAACTTTTTTTTGTCAAGAAAAAATTAAAATACTTTGAACAATTTTGAATACCAGAAGTTCACGAATGTTATCTCAATCGAAGTGTTATGCACCAAACTATTTGCCGAGCTTTACATAAAATATGCTATAGAGGAGAGATGATCTTTATAACACATACCTACACAATGTTCATTACATTTTTTTAAAGCATAAATCGAAAATGTTCGTTTTCATTTATTAACAAAGCGGAATACTAGACACTTATCAGCATATCTCACCTTTTGACGTTGTTGTGGGACCTTCTTATAGTCATAGTAACATTAATAATTGCACTAATTGCTGTCGATACGAAAAAAAAACAGAACAGATAAATAGTTTTCGTTGCCTATACAATTTAGTGCTTTCATTTATGTGAAAAACATTTGATTTTTATACTATTGTTATTTTTTAATACCTACTTACGTTACTTTTAAATAATTTTTGTATTGGATAATTATTACGTATCCATCATTTGGTCAGAATAAACCTTTTTCGTTATTTCCCGTCTTGTACTACACTTACGTAATACCTATATGTTGGGTAAAGACATTGGGACACAGGCATATTTCGATAAATTCATTGCTTTTACTTCGCTTATACCTAAAAACTGCGTGATTTTGCAAGCCACGAGTCCGCAGACTTTTCTTACAGCAAATTTTATATTCTCACCATTTTTCTTTGAGTAATTTTTTTCATATTGGTCGGCAATTTTCCAGGATTTTGACATACATCGACATCGGCCATAACTTTGACGTCATGCGATGCAGTTCCAAACTCATTAGACTGTCAAAGGCTCCACATCTATCCAATATTCCACGATTTTTTTCATCATATGCTTAGATGGGTCACGGCCACTTGACCCCCCCCCCCCATATATAACTATGGACTTCGTGCTGAGTGGCATTGTCTTTTTATCTTTAATAATGTTCTTCCATTACCTAGTATACTACAAAGTACACAATTCGGTACATTTGCTACTAACCTTTTTGGAGCTAAATCTGTCATTGTATGGATGTGTTGCAGTTTCAATCAAAACCAAACAATTCGCTGCAATAACCGTGCTGTTGAACTGTGTGCAGTTTACGAGTGGGCAGTAAAAAATTGTGACAAGAATCGTTGCACTGATTAGCGCGTTAAAAACGGGAGTTATCGTCCATTACGCAGCTTTACGACTGTTTTTTTTACGACCCGTTTTATTAATTCGCAATTACTCATGGGCCAGTTGCGCTAATTTATTTAAATGAAAAGCCATACTATCTGAATATAGCATTATGCAGTCGCTGAAAGAATTCTTAGGAAGGATTCATGTAGTCATTAGAAGACAGCTAATCTTGCTAGAGAATAGTCACCGGCAATATCAACCACATGTGTCAAAATGTAGGGCAGAGCCGTACTGAAATAATAATTCATACTTAGACCATACTATATTCTTATTTTCTTAATGCTAATTTATTCATTTACAGATCTGGTAAAAATATTGAAATTACAGATGATAAGGTTGACGCATTCCTAGATTTGACTATGATCTGGAATTTCATTACAAACATATTATGTTAAAAACCTAGATTTGATGTGTTTGTTTGACAAATTATTGCATATTATTAGATTACAGATTATAGATACTTTTTAAGCGCTTGAGCTACATGTTTTTGACACGGATACATTTTACACCGCACTCCAGGAGTGATTTTGTCAAAATCACCATCAGCTCATATAGCGGTGGCTTTATGAATTACGAAGTAGGTTGCTAGTCAATGTGCAACACTAAATTAGGTGCGCTAAACTTAAGTTTTGTATCAAGCTCTTCCCGTAACGCCCTATTGTCCTAACCTTTCTCGCTGGATTCTGTATATGCAATTCTTTGATATTCTGTTTGCCACGTATATTATTATACTTTCAATTTAACATTATGCTTTTACATCACAACATTGCATACCCTAAAAATGCGCCATCGGTTTGTCGTCAAAATGGGATCAAAATGCAACCTTAATCTTTTCATCACTAAAAAGTAACTAAGAAAGTACTTTTTCCTATTCCCAAAGTAATATTCAGTGATGCTGATGAGAGTTGTGAGAGGGTTCTGCTAAGGACAGATGTTTGTTATGTACAAGGCTTATATGATTCAAATGATTTGACTTAAAATACATTTTAAATCGTGATTTAAATCAAGTTACTCTTTTAAATAAAAATCATTGAACTTGTAATATCAAAAGGCTGAAACAACGTATACGATTAAAAAAATAAAACGGAGGCTTTAATTCGGACACACCTATATATTCCCATGAATTTGTTTAAATAAAAATACCAGTTTAGCTGGGTTTCTTTCTGAAGCAGGTTTCTTTCTCAGTCTCGGATAAACTAAACCGAAGGGTGAAAATATTCTTTTAATAGAAGCTTAATATGCAGCTCCTGTTATAAACTGCAATACAATATTTTAACACCTTGTTAATTTCTGGGACATCCGTTACTGATTTCCACCCCTGAAAAATTAAAATTTCCTCTGCAAACATGTGTGGCTGAAATAGGTTTTGCTATGCATTTCTTTAGCAATCTCTAATGCAGCAGTGGTTTACATTTTAGTTAGTTTATACTTCTATAGCATCAAGAATATAGGCTAGAAATTAATAAAATGCTAAGGCTTATTTGTCACATTTCATAAAAATTTAAGGGTAATGTTCCACACCTTTTAGTATTCGATAGCCTTAGCTAAAAAAAGTGTTTTAATCTTGTCTAACAATGAGTTTTGTTTTTTTATAAAAATTCTTCAGCTTGCAGTTTTAAGTTAATATCTGAAACATTTCTAAATCATTGTCATCCTATATTAGTTTTAAAATATTCGCAACTTTTTGTATTTTCAACTATTCGTGTGTGTAATGTGTTCTACTATATTATATAACTAAAGCTTTTCCGACAAAAGCTTTGTATTTGGCAGGTGCAAAGTGGTTGTTCTGAAATAAATTAACTGTTGTATCCTTGGAGAGTGAGTTTAGTAGAGTAACTATACGTCATGACATTTAGATCAGTGTTTCTTGTTTCATCATATTACCTGCGTTATGGGTCACAAAGCTGGTGATAGTAAAATTATGTTCAAACAGTTTCAAGTAGAATGTAGTAGACCAACTTTTTATTTCCAAACTCACTTGAGTGCATTTAACCCTTTGTTCACACCATATTTTAACTTATGGCTGTTCAGTAACACGAAAAATAGAATTAATTGCAAACGTTGACCTTGCTATTTGCTTGTTCAGTTAATTTTTATCGCTCTTTGAAGTTCAGATAACAAATTTTAGGCTTACTAATTGATTTTATAATTGAAAACAACTTGTAATGGCTGTGCTTTTTTCTGATTTTACTTTCTCAAAAGATTACAATACTGCCATCTCCAAACTTTGAGCTTCAGCACATTCGCTCTTTTGTTTTAGTCTGGGTTTCTGATTTTGATCCTTGTCATTTAATTTGATGCTGTCTCATTCTTTGGATTAATTCCTGTATATTCTTTCTATATTTCTTTCTTGCACTTAATATATATCGTACGTGACTGAGAAAAACACACTTTCGCTGCTTATTATTAATTACTTTGTCAATGATAAATATTTAGTTGAAATAAAAAAGACAAAATCGATTTGATAAGTTAAAAAGAATCATTATTTTTATCTACCCTGGTTAGCAAAACGCATATTTATTTAAATAAAAAATTTCCTTGTGTTGGTCGTTCATCCTAATGAAAAGTAGAAGCTGGCGTATTCTCCAGAAATTCCATGTTTATTCTTATACTTTTGCGGCGAAATGTTTTCTTATATAACATATTTGTTACTATTGCTATTACTCGAGTAGCAAAACCACCGTACACTCGATTAGATACGTATGCGGCCAATTAACTTCATCCCCATATGCGCCATTTATGACATTTGCACTAATAAATTTCTTAATGGCGTAGGTATTAGTACGGGAATATTAGATAAAATGTCCCTTCATCCCCTGGGATAATATTAGTCGACCTAAAAGCAAATAAAGCTTATATGTTTGGAGGGTGGCCAGGAGGGTGTGTAGACCCTGCGTCTGGTAAGCTAGGCATTACCGCTATTAGACATATCGGGTCCAACAGTCACGCCAATTACTGAAACTGCCAGATATACTGTGATAGTTCTGTATACGCCTATTAGAGGACAGCGGACCCCGGGTTGTATATACCATTAAGTGGAATTACGCATCCTGCTTGCGGGGGGTATTAAGCCAGATATTTGTATAAACCGTGAAACGGCACTATACGAAAGTTAGTCATCAAAGGGCGACGCTGACCTGCGTACAACTTTGATTGGAGACCAGGGAGTAATTCGTACCGTGTGACAAGCGTAAATATGCAAGCAGTGGTCGTTCTGAGGTCTTCTAAACACTGCAAGCTTTGAGGTGATCATTTTAGGAAGAATTCTAGAGGATAATTAATCCAGATACAATTAACATTTGTCACCTTTTTTGCTAAGAACTTGACGACCTTTATGTTTCTTAATTGCATTTGGTAAATTTTTGCAATTTGTACGTAAGGTTTAAAATTAATCTTAACCACATTAACAAACTCTGTGTGAGTGTTTTACTTTTTATGTGGCCTGCCTGTTTTCCCATCCGGCTCCTTTTGTGTACTCATTATTTTTTCGTTCTATGTATCCTTTACTCGATTTGTTAAATATTCATACCTAATCGATTCAGTTTTCAGCTTTATAACCTTCCTCCATATTGGTACCCAGTCTTTCTTTCTTCCTCTTTTTATTTACTTGACCTCGATGTTATCGTTGTTCTTTCTACATATTCGGTTCTGTACTATATTCTATTTTCCAAGCATTAGTATATCGCTTTCCTCTTTTCTCCCACACACCAACATGGTTGCTTCTCTATTTGTATATTAATATTGTACCTGTGACTGTATACCAGTGCTTTATTAACTTCTACTACGATTTGTTCTCTAAATTATCTAATTTCCTTTAATATTTCCAATCTTAAATCCCTATTAATTTTCTGTATTTTCGTTCGCTACTTTCCTTTAATACACTACATTAATTTTAGTTTGTGTTATTGACTTCCTTATAGTTAATTCGTGACCTGTACCTGTGACTATCATTCATCCTTATTTATTTAGGATTCTGAACACCGTAGTGTGATACGGTGTCACATATGGCTAACTACACAAAAATTAGAATTCATTTATTTCACTGATAAGTAAACGTTTGTAGCTATTAATAGGAGAAGATACTTCTTGTATAAATAATAATGTGAACAGCATTTCAAAATACACATTTTGTTCTTTTTATATATGTGAACCAAACTACTCGATCAACATGTTGAATCGAAATAATATAGGTAGACAGTAATCGTAGTGATAAACATTTCCTTTAAACGTAGGTCTGCGGAAGGTTGATACTCGTCGCGCTTTCAGGAAGGATTCACGTGCAATTGTGCTTTTAATCGATTAAATGCGGTCCAGAACCTGAACCCCTAAAGCACTAAATTTGCGTTTAATGGGTTAATTAAACGCCCTCTTGAATTCAATGTGAATGTAATTCCTCCCATTCCCCATTCGGTCCGAGCAAATTTTTTGTCCGTTTTACAAGAGCGCGGTTAAATGCAAATGCGGACTTTAACGTAGCTCCGGCTGATCCTGAAGGTAATGGACTGTTCCGACTGAAACCTGCTAATGTTGTATTGCTTTTGAAATAACTTTTCAATAAACTGCATGAACAGTATATTAAATAGGTAATCAGTGTGCGACCGCATTTCATCTCCTTTTGAGAGACTTGCAGGAAGTTCCAAGAAAAATTAACACGCTTTCACTGTAATGGGTGCTATAGTTACACGAAACAGAATCCTACACCCTGCAGAAACTTGCTACGAGAAAACTAGGTTAACTAGAGTCCAGGAAGCACATAGGGGAACATTTGGGTACAGCTTTAGACAACAAAGCTTTCGAAACTTAATAGAACAGAAGCAAAGTTTGGGTAATTATGGCTTTTCGCAAACGCAGCACCACATTATATATTGAGTATGGTAGTGGAGCGGTCAGTTCTTGGAAGTTATGATATTTCTGTTTCATTACCTGCCTTATGTTAGCTCTATAAGGGATATATTAATTTCTATTTAATGTGTATTTTTAGGAAATCAATTTAACAACAAAAAATGGAATGTAGTTGCTTTACAAAATGATATTTCAGTACTTCTATGGAAACTATTAATACAAATATCAAACGAAGGTATCGTAATTTAGAGAATTATTTACAAAATAAAAGTAGAATAAAAGGAAATTGTAACAATTTGAACATGCATCTTGCAAATAAGAATTGGTGTAGTGCAATCTTATTAAGAATGCGGTAATTACAAGATTTCGTATGAAAATGGGTTTGCGGACAGGGAAATGCTAAATGAAAGCGTAGCGTAATTTATTTAGAACATTTGAAAGAGCAGGCAAATTAACTGACCTTTTGAGACTAGGAAAGCCAAGGGTTAGTGGTATCCAAATTGTAGAAATTTTTCAGATAAACCAATAGGTAACCAAAATTCATCCGCTAGCAATCAGCGATATGAATACGATATCAAAACGATTATAAATAATATATCACGCTTTGGAAAAAATTTCTTAAAATGTTATAAATGCAAATGCCTTTTGAAATAAAAGGGACTGATTTTGCTCCAAGTTAAGATTTTTCATTTCAGGTGCCAGCTCAGATGGAATTCAATTAGAAATGTTAAATAATGCTCTCTAACATTTAGAGGAACGGTTGGTGATTTTAGCAGCTTGTTTAGTTCACAGTTTCTAAAATATTTTCGTGTGTTCGACACAGTGTACAACAGTCACCTGCAGCATAAGGCATTTGGTAATCAGTGCTACCATACGGTCAAACAAAAGAGAGTAAGTTACCTGATACATCAAGGCAAGGCTTCAGAACCTCCCATTCGGGATACCCTATCTTTTATTAAGATTAAACAATTGTCACTTAATCTAGCCTAATGATAAGCGTATCTACCGATAGCTGCTTAATAATATTAAACGTTATCTTTATATTAGTAAAACTATGAACTATTTTTCACAAAGTAACCGGTCAGTCGGCCCTGTAAGTCTCTGTACTTACAGACCCTACCAACCTATGTCGTAGTTTATAAAGCCACCGCTAGATGACTTATTTGCGATTTTCTTAACTTAACCGTAAAGTAAGGTGTAAGAGGTTGCATTTTGTACTAAAGTGATGTTAATTTAGATTTGAACACAGCATATTTCAGTTTGAAACCAATGCGTTGAAATACTCATAGTGAAAATTTTATCCTACAATGGTATTTACTGCATCAATGCGATGAGGATAGCTGCTCGCGTGCAAGCGTCTCGCTAGTTAGGCCGGTACTATATGCACGAAATAAATTAAGACCATCTTAATTCTTTAGGACCGCCCCGGGGCGGCGAGCAAAGAGAGCAAAATCCCGGTAATAACGTCGGTAATAACCGGAGTAATAACCAGAAAATCGCTATACTTGGTGCCGTTCTTGTCCGGCCGGTAGCTCAGGGCAGTAAAAAAGGTGGTATATCTGATTCACGAATCACGAAACGGCGCTTGCAATCACGCATCAGAATCTACCAAAAGAACGGGTGGGTGGACGTTAAAGCTGATAAGTGTCGGCAGACATGAAACTATCCCACATTTTCGTACACGCTTTCAGTGTGGAATTCTACTACTGTTATTTCATCGCAAGGATATTCTTAGATAAAAGGAGCTGCACTACCGACCTGCAATGAATACGTTTTAGGACATAGATCTAATGTTGCTATACATCAAAAAGTGTTGATAATTTACTTGTCATGCGAGGTCATGTGTGTAACAGTGATTGAGATTAGCACTGCCGGAATTGGTAAAAATTCGCCAAATAGTGGAAGAGCTTTAAATAACTAGTGAGACCCTTTATACATTATTATTTGCTAATTAAGTGATATTGAAGTAATCTTCAAACTTTTAAATCTATCACACAGCACTGTATAGAACACAGGATTTCCTAATAATCTTGAACAGGAAACGACATCACATCACAGATTTCTTTGAACTGCAGGATGCAGAAGCAGAATACATTTTATTGTGCTGTAGGTACATTCATCTAAATCTTTTCATATAATGCTAAGAATTGCGTAGTAAATACGGATTCTTTATAAATAAAGAAAATATTTGTATATTGAATTAAACGAATATTTATATAACTGAGACATAATGTACATAGTTAAATAAATATTAATTTGTTGCGGAAACACGGAGGCTTGTGTGCGAGCCATTAACAATCAAACAGTACTGTTTCTCCATAACAATAGGCTCCATAGGCTCCTGCATTCTCTAGTAAATCATTAACATACATTATTAAGAGAAAAAGATCCGGTACGGTGCCGCGAGGCTCGCCACCTTTTACAGACAGAGAGGTGCTTAGGGTATAACTTACTATTTCGTACTGGTCTCTGTCTGTTAGGTAATTACCTGTGAATTCTGACTTGGTTCCATTCCATTTTGTTAATTAAAATGTTAAAATAAACAATGCCAAAAGCCTTTCTTAGCAGTTCAGGGAGTGACGATGTGCAGTAGAGCACGAACGACTGTTCTCTGAGGATGCCGGCCTCAGCTGTCAGCGAAACGTCAGATAAACTTTCCGTTACGAACGAATATCCAATACACGTCCATACAGCGCAAAAGACGCCATGAATTCAAGTAGCCCTGGCCGTGAAAGCAGTGCCTTTCCTATGTTTAAAAATGCTGCTAAAGTCAATTTATTTGTGTTTAAATTGGTGTAAATTTCTCTGGTAATCTTATACAAGGCTAATTGGCTACTAGTAAGAATATTTTTTTAGTAGAAAGTTGAGTAATCTAACGTGTGTAGTAAACCTTTCCAATTACTATATTTTCACTAAGCTATAAATCAAGAATATTGAACGAAAGTTATTTCGTCATTTTTGTTCCTTGTCTTGTATTCTAATTATTACTAATAAGCAGAGTTGGTTGCTAATCGTGTCTACTATATTATGATCAAATCAACATATCTACTAGATTTTAACGCAAGAACAAACTTCCTTCAAAAGGATATGTAGGCGTCATGAGCAGTGTTTCTTCAATATTGTCTGCAACTAAATTAGACGGAAGCTGGAAGTATTTTGTGATAATTTGCGGCGTCTAACGGATTTTTTTGATACTTATAGGTTCATTGCAAATAGCCTGATGACATTATTGTTGCAAATGTTAAATCGCCCAAATTGTCTTTCTTGCTGATGTTTATGTACGTTATTTCTTCCCGCCTGCAAGTGCCAGAATATAACCCCTAATCAATACAACCTATAAAGAATAGTCCACATTACGAAAAACTTAATGGGCTGGTTTCTCGTCTCTTTGTTAAAGTTGATGTTAACTAAAATCAAGGCGGTGGTCATAACAGCACATAAAAATTGAATTAGGTGATTAGTTTAGATTATAAATACAATGTTGATTTTAGTTTAAAATAGAAAAGAGAAACTGGTCCAATAAAATTAAGAAATAACCGCACTTTTGAGGCTAGAATTTCTTCTTGTTTTCACCAATGAAAGCGTTCAGTAGGACGATTATTTTCACAAATTTGGAATACACTCACACTTTTTTTTACGTTTTCTTACAATCCACATTTTGAAATAAGTAGCCTGCAATGTAGAACCTTTCTTCGTTTTGCACATTTTTGAAGTGAGCAGTTAACACATGCATTTTCTGCTGTATTCATTGCCTTACGTTCATCCACCAATATACGAATTCTTTATCAACACGTTGTACATTGATTTTATCTGTTATAGTAATTAGGTTATATTTATCTATGGAACTTTATTGAAATATCTAGATAATTACCTTTGTTTATATGTAACTGAACAACAATGTAAAATTAGCTAAATTAGTTTTCTTTTATTGTTTATTTTTGCTGATTTCTGTTTGTCTTAAATGTCATAACAGGGGCAACAATGCCAGCAGTATATACAAAAATTACTAATAGCAAAATTCAATGTGAATATATGTTAAGATCGTAAATAGTGTGGTTAACAACTGTGCCTTACTATGCTTATATTTAAATATACTATTATTGTGCAGAAATTTATAATCAGCTTTCAAAAAGATGTTGTTGGGGTTCTTTCTTGTTAGTTTCTAGTAATTTAAACCTTTAATATATGTAATTTTTGTTCCTTTATATGCTTGACATTTTTATCGCGTTCTACTTGCCTTTTCTATGATTATCAATTCGTTGTTTTTAATAATATCATTTTTTTAATAACTCACTCTAATATCAAGGTACCATGTTATATTTCCCTGTATATTGTAACACTGAAAATTGAGTTTTCTTCCGCCTTAACTGCGTTGTATTCTTAATTGCTACAAAAATTATCGCGCAACTATCGCGACATGTAAGTTAACAGCGGCTCTGCAAATAGTCAGGCTCAAGCTCAAGCAAATCTCGGGGCACACGTCCGCCACGTGCCCTCCCCAGGGACTCCTGCGTTCATCTGTGGTCGTTGTGATTGCGCCATCTACCGAGATGGTATCAATCTGTCGTGACAAATGGTTCATCGCCTGCGGGCGGAATTAATTTTTGTCTCCTTTTGCAATTCGCAACGCCCATAAGGCATCTATCATGGTCAGCCGTGACGTAACGACCCTTTGTCTTGCATCGCGGCACCGAGTTGCGGGTTCTGAAGGGCCCTCGTCCAAAACACAAGTACGATCGAGGAGATAATTCTGACTAAATGCCAACAGCGGGGACGATCATGCGGGTCACAGGGACAGATGTAATCCGGGAAAGAAAAACTCTGGAGATAAATTGGGGACAGATTAAGGTTAAGCCGATTTTGCCAAAACTTGATCGTCATGGTTATTGCGGAACATCCGTATGCGTGTTTTAGTTGGAAGTTGGGATTCGACCCTTTCTGTGTTGGGCAAACTACGAACAATGACGATTACCTGAAGATAATTTTTTTTTTCTAACCAACATTCTTACGTTTTAAATACTACTATTACTTCTTCCCCTTCCTTTAATACATAATTACATAAAACAAACGACAAGCGTGAGGCAATTACATTCAGAGTTGCTAAAATGTAAGGCTAATTGTTTTACGTTATCGTTTGTGAATCCACGTCGTCACAGAGTAACCAAATATAGCTTTAGACAGGCTTGAGGCTGGTCAACACCCGATTCTAGTGATTCAAACATCTAATAACAAGGCTGCGATGGTGTCTTAGACGATTGAACCGTTTAAAATGTAGCAGAACGGAGGAAGAGTTGTACACATCTGACAATTCTTTTATCTTTTTTATTGGTGTACGTTTTTCGCAAAAATTAGTTTTGTTATTCCGTGGACATTAGTTCTGGTGATGAGTGCTACCGACATTATACGAAACAGTTTACCTGTGAAACCAAAGATAATTCTACGCCCTCTCATGCAGTCAATAGGTCAATTCAAAACAAATTTTTTGAGAGCGGTTAGTATTTACAAATACTGTCTTTTAGGTATTTAGCTAAAAATTATGAACCGTGTTGTTTGTTTATTCGATTTGATAAGGGACATGGACAGGTGGAAAATAGGTAGTAAATAAACACTATAATCATTCCGATGCCAGTTTTGTAGAAGAGTTTTCTCTGGATCGTTGGAGTGTTTTCGTTTGTGTATTTTATATCTTCGCGCTGAATTAATTGCAATTGGCAAGTTTGAAGAGGTATAAAACTAAATACTTAATTTATTTAGACTTTTAGTTTTTTGCATTTTCGAGACCTTGGCCCAATTAAAAGGAACATATCAACAGCGACGAAAACGTTGAATTTGTGACCGATGAGAACATTGAATTTCTTGACGATGGACAGTCTTCTACTTCAAATAATTCATTACATCGTTCGCTACACTGACCATTTGATCTGAATACAAGGAGTTCTATAAATAATCTGAGTATATATTTTCCGAGTAAATAAGCATGTACGCCACGGTAGTTAGAAACATTTACCCTGTTACCCTGACCTCTCAATGGGCATACGCTTTTCAGGAGTGTGGAAGACAATGATCTAGAAATTTGTTGGAAAAGTAAAATACTCAGATAATAATGCATTTTAGTATGGCTCTATGAACTTAAATTATTTAATTGTAACGTAGCGCTACTAAAACTTTACAAAAATACTTAGCAAGTAAATCATACTATAAGAACAGTACATTTCATGCTAAAAATATATGCATTTGTGTAGGATAACCTTTAATCATTGAGAGTGTTCTTCACATTAGTCCAGACCAACCGCAATTTCATTTCACGCCACCCTCCAACTGATATTATGTTTCGGAAGTTAACGAATATCAAAGTTATAGCCTAATTTCGATATTTACCAGAAAGTTATTATAGCTACTGTAATAAGAATATCATTTTTAATCAGCTTTTTTCAGTGTTCATTTCATTAATAATTAATTAATTAATAATGTCGAAAGATACTAACTACTGCAACTAAACATCAATGGATTACTTTTTTCACTGAAAATGAATATTTTATAAGAAACCTGTTTGATAATTGATTAATTTTAAGCGAAGGTTTATTTCTTTATGAGGGTGAATGCTTTCAGCGTCCATAATAAAAGATAATATTTTTACGAAAAGATCGCTGTCGTTTTAAAAATCAAGTAAATTCTCACCCGGAACAAGGTAAATTAAAGTGAGTTTGCCTTATTTACAAGGCCTTCCGGAAAAATTAAAAAGGATGCTTAGAAAACATGATATTTTAGTTGTTGATAGTACGTATAATCATTTAGATCAAATTTTAAGTTCTACTAAAGGTAAAATACACTAAGAGAGTGAAGGTGTTTATAAAATTACTTGTTCTTGCGGCAAGTGTTGCATAGGTCAAACTAAAAGAAAAGTAGGTACACGTTTGAAAGAACACTTACGTGCTACTAGACTGCAACAGATAGATAAATCTTCCGTAGCTGGACACTCATATTTCACTAAACACATGACTGACTTTGATAAAACAAAAMTTTACATAGAGACAAATATTATCACAAACGTCTAATAAAGGAAGCTATAGKAATTTGTAYAAATACTAATAATTTTAATAGGGATTGTGGAAATTATGAGTTAAGTGACATTTGGAAGGCTATTTTGTAGTTATCTTTTATCACGTATTMCGTGTATATCTAGTAGGTAGGTAGTTCCTTTTTCGTCGTTAGGTTCATATTTTATCAGGTTGGCACGTTGTTTCTATGACGTCTCGCTTTCTTGGTGATTTGTTTATTTACTTTCAAAATTTTGTTTGATCTTGTGTCAGACGAATTCTAAGGTTCTACGTCTTTGACAAAGGTTACAGGTGTAATTGAAACGTCAGGCCAATAACTTTTTATCGGTGTTTGTACAGCGATCTTTTCGAGAAAATATTATCTTGTTATTTCTGTACATAAAAGTTGTTAGAGTTCACAAATAAATAACGACCTATGTGAGGGACGTATATTCCAAATTCTCTGCCTTAAATTAATACAGGAGGTTAAGAAAAGCACGCATTATTTTGCTATTGTCAAATAGTACTACAATTTAAAAAAAAGTGCTTTCAAACCCGCCTCCTACTTTCTTCCCAGAACTAAGTTGTTGGAGCCATATATACTCAACGAATCTCTATGTTAATTAATAGCAAGTGAGCTATAATTAATATTTCGCTTTCCTCGTGCAAACCTCCTGCAATCAACAACAGCGTCGTTGTTTACATTATGTAACGTATGCGCTTATCAACAGTTGTGTGACCAAAAGCTGTCTATTCGGAATGAAATATGTTGTCGATAAGCCCACTGAAAATAAAGTCTGCTACTACACCGGAGTAGTACATGCAATGCCCGCCAGCACGATAATTTCTTTGGCGGGTTCCTTTCTACCGATACATTGTTAGAGAAGGCAAACGATTATGCGACATGTGTTACACCCTTCGAAGCCGGTGCGGGACAAAAACGCTTACGCCTACGGATATTTTAGCGTTATAGGTGGGCTGCTTCCCTTTCTAATATGCATATTGTTTATGGCCCTATAAAGTCGGTATGAGGAATTTCCATTTTATTACTTACTGTATGATACGTACACCGAATATCTTATTACCCTACAGGTATTACACTTTCACGGGGGTTTGGTAACGGGCATTAAATTAAGTCAACCTCTAAATTAGTTTAGTGACAGATATTATAATGTTGTGCTCGAGTAACCATGAAGAAGTACCATAAACTTAATGTAATCTGAGTGTGCCTACACTGTTTAGCATAGACATAGAAGAAGACACCCGAGGGTACCATTTTAATGTGTATGTCAAGGCCCGTGATTTAATATGATCCTTACGTTTTCATAGGACTATCTACCTGCTTGTTTTTGTAAAATATTTTTCAACTTTTAACTAACTAATGTCTATTCTTTTAATGCATTGATCAGCCAGCAGAAATTATTCATATAGTACCTTCGAATATCATTTTACCAAATATTTAATAAAACCTTTTATTCGTACACTATTTTGATATACATATAAGTAAACAAGTAAGAAATACGATTTAATGGTTAAATATAATAACACATTTATATATGAGAACGTCACAAATATTTAAAACAAATGTATTAAAAAAATTATTTTAATTATCACACTTAAAAAATTAAAAGGTCTGGCAATATAGCCTCAACAGATACTGTAACCGAAACATGCAGTGTAGTGCAGTGTTCTTACTTTTCGTACTTACCTTACAGAGTGTCCCGCAACTCTAGGCCTGTAGTGAATATACATATTCATGAGGTCCTTCTGGATCAAATAGTCTTAAGAAACATATATCATAAAATGGACTGTTTTGTAGATATGCCTACATTAAAATTTGTTTACACAAACACAACTTTATTATCAAAATTTGAAGATTTAAACGAAATTTCTGTTTAATTCTCATATAAACATCTTGCAATTCATGCAATCGGTTTACCTAATTATCGATCCGTAAAGTGTTCGTTGAACAATATTGTGACTGCCCTGCAATAATGTGGGTGTGTTTCATCTTGATGAAACTACATTTCGCTCCTAACATGCAGTGAAAACATCTTCCAATGATGCATGCAAAAAGTTTAGGTACAGCTTCCCTATCAAACGACTTTTTAAGAACAAATGTGAATTTCGTTTATTTGCTATTTAATCAGCTTTGTTTAATTGATCAAAGACTGGACAGGTTGGACACGGTAGAGGATTAAACCAAAATCATCAACAGTTCCCCATACGGTTGTTCGTTTAGTAAAAGGAGCAGAAATTCGCCGAATGCAGGTGCCATACAGGGTTGTATAATTATTGTATGTGGATAAAGCGCTCTTTCGTTACTCCTAATGGGCGCATGACCAGATTCTGCTCTACACATAGGTAGATGCTATTAAAATCTCGTCTATTTAGTACTCTGTGATTTGGAAATCTTCGTTGGTATTCTGGTACTTCATACGTGCATTACCATTACAGAAACCGTACACGAGCAAAATGTTGACCGGCAATCAAACCCGGAACCCTCTGATTGCTAGTCATACGTGCTAACCACTGCGTTATCAAATCCCTATTCAGATTTGAGGTCAAAGTGGCATATGTACACCAAAATTCACTACAACGTAAGGCAGCTGAACGTCATCCGGCGCATTTACAGTTGAATCGCGCGTCGCTCAGTATTTTTGGGCTTCCTAGCGAAATTCGCTAGCTACAACCCAAATATTGTATATATAATCAAAGATAATTCGTCTGAATGCATTTTAAATAAACCTAAGAAATGGTTATCGGGATAACAGGCCAAGATCATCGTTCATATAAAGACCAATATTTATGCATGGTTCATTTTTTTGGAGGTGGCCACCCCACCAACTCTAAGCATTTCTTGACACTTAAGCTTTCCTTCAAAGAGCATCGCAAACACTTTCCGCATATTGCTTTTTGCTGAGTGTAAGAAATATGACACAAAAAAGAATAGAGTTCCTAAAAGTGGACCTTGCGGCACACCTAGTTTCAGTTCTGTCTGGTAAAGATGGCTCAGCAACTTTAAATGATTGTTGTCTCGCTGCCAGTAACACCATAATATAATACCTCAATTCATCACAGATAGCGTAATGATTCAGGCTATCAAATGCTCTACTATAACCAATAATGGTTAAGTCGCACTAATTCCTGCAACTGTAAGTCGTTTTTGTATGCAAGGTACCTTTTCTTAGTTCTTCTGAACAAATTACATTACTTTGCCGGCATTATCGCTAATCCCATCCGCGCGCGTGGGAGAATCTGCAAAGCAGAAACGGTTAATTAAAATTCAATAGATCCACTACATACATCCAAATGAAATTAAGCTGGAAGCATAAGCTTAAATTCATTAATTTTAATACGGCCTGACGAAGGATTTCACTAAGCCGTTTATTGTTTCCGTTCGCGTATAATACCCCCTGCGAAGATGAAACTGCTCACGTTATAATAATATTTCACCAAGGATTCGCTCTCTTTCCTTTTTAATAGCCCGTCCGGGGTAGCTCGGGTGTTCATGGGGTACTTTCGTCGTTCTTTCTTAGGTAATCCCCACGGGTATTCTTAAAGGTGTTCCTCGTTGCTGGTAGGTATGTCTTGTGCAAATCAGGCGGTATCATCAGCTCATTTGTATTAGGTACATTTTCTGTTAATGCTATTCTTGTCGCGAGGGAGTTTTTACGAGTAATCCACTTAAACATAGGTAGTATCCTCTGTGGATGGAATCCCTAACTAGAAATTACCGCTGCGGTTTCTACATATAATGCAGCAGGTATATTTAGTTTTAATACCTATATATTGGTACTATTTTTCTAATGTTGCTAATATATGTTGTGGTATTAGCAAACTTACAATATTTATCATTTCTAACTCTAGTCTCTTTGTTTCAGTTCTTCGCGACGAATTTCGCGTTATGCCATCGGACACAAGAGTGGCTGCAGGGGAGACAGCACTACTCCAGTGTGGACCTCCCAAAGGTCACCCCGATCCCAGCGTTATGTGGAAGAAAGATGGCAGGGATCTGGACTTGGATGGACGCAGAATTCGTGTAGTAGACGGTGGAAACCTCATGATATCGGATGTCCGTCAGTACGACGAGGGTAGATACCAGTGTATCGCTCACAATTTAGTGGGCACCAGGGAGTCCATACCGGCCACCCTGACAGTACATGGTAAGGAAACTGTTCTGAAAATTTATGCGAACTAAATGTTCGCCGATTCGCGAATAACCTCAGCGGTTGGGCTAAGCTTTTTTCTCCATACTTAGGATATTTTTTATCTTATTAAACACTTGTTTACCGCCTAAGATTTAGAAGACCTGCACAATTTTATTAATTATCATCATCAGTTTCGGAGATATTAAAAAATAAATATTTATCTTTCTTAAATCAGTTCTAAGGAACTGTGGCTAGAATTTATGTCTCATTTTGTCTGTCGGATCGCTGAATACCCCGCATATGGTGCATTGATGACTTAACAGGTATCTGTTTTGCTGGCAAATAAATACCCCTAAATGAGTAGGTGCCACACACGTTGAATTTGGTTATCACGTATGTTACCGCGTTTTTTATTTGCCAGAAGAAAATGTTCAGATAGCATATCGTAACAGCTGTTTCTGTATGTTTAGCACTCAATGAAGCTGGGTCATAAACTTTAACCTTTATTCCATGAGACTTGCAGTTCCGATATACGATTATCTCGTGGGTTGTTATAAATGTATCAGAAAATGTCGCTGTAAATATTGTACAAAAACAGCCTTTATAACGTAGCGTATTTTATTATAGACCGATACATCTATCGCATGAATGGTATTATTTACATTATACAGTGCTTTTGAAGAGTAGTGTATAAATTTAATAAAATTGATACACGTTTTTATTACACATAATATACGCCGAGACACTTTGGTTTTTTTTTTATATTTTGGATCAATGATGACGATGACATTCCTCATCAACATTTTCTTTTAAGAAAAACCATAATTTTTTATTGTTCATTTGGAAAAAACTTTTTGCGTACAGTTCAGTTTAGGTAATATTTTTTTGAGAAAGTTTTTACTAAATTAAGACTGCGGTTTAGCATTTGCACAATCCAGAACACTTGATTTAGGCGGTAATACCCTATTTCTTACACTATTGCTTTCACTAAAGTGAATACATTTGAAAAAAGGCAAAAAATAGTTAAGTAGGTGGTAAAAGATTGAAATATTGTACATGATGTCTAATCAACTGTTTATTCAGACTCATCTCGATCGTCCTCCAATTTTGCAAGTTGTGCTTAATAGGTTTGAGGCAAAATTTAAGAACTTTGGGCACGTTCGAGATTTATCAGGTTAGGTCAGGTCAGATCAGGTCGCTCTCGTAAACCCGAACAGGACCAATTACATGTGTTTTTGTCAGTATAAGACAATCCCTACGTGCGCCGTCAGAAGTAGTCTCAGCCCATAAAATGATACAGAATAAAAACTACCACCCTTACAAAGTTAGCCTAGTTCACGAACTCTCAAAAGATGATTTTAGCAGAAGACTGGAGGTTTGTGTATAATAAATGCAAAATTTACGCAAATGCGGATTTGGTAAAGAAAAACATTTCATTTTCGCCGAAGCAACTTTTTGTCTAAATGTTGCAGTAGGTAGGTAAAAGTTTCGGTATTCGGCTGTAGAATATCGACGATGGATGGTCCAAGCACATAAGAAGTATCTTCAAAAGGTTAATGTGTGGTGTGGTATTGTCGAGGGACTAGTTTTGGCCGCCTATTTTTTGAAGGAAATTTGACTGGAAACAATTACCTTGAATTCATTTAATTCCATCGGATTTACATGCTCGCAGTATTATTTCCAAATCCACTAGACCTAAACCTTACATCTATGCTAAATTATATACCGATTGGAAGGAGAAGGTCTATCGGATACCCTGCGAGGTCACCCGATATAACACCATTAGATTCTTTATGGGCTACCTCAAAGGTGAGATTTACCCAAATCGCCCCACTAATCTAGGACTTCATAAATCAAGTAAGTGCTCTGGGTTTTAGTACGTACAGATTTTCTGGACAAATCTATTATGCAGCCTACATCAAAATTTGCTGAACTATAAGCAGAAAAATAAATATATTAGGATTACTATATTAAAAAATGTCAATTTTATTGAATTTGTATTACTTTTCGAATGCAATGAATATCTAATACACGTATTTATTTGGGTGTAACTTTGAAATTTCTCTTGGTACTTCCCAAAACAAAAAATTTATTAGATTTGACATTTGTGGGTTTGTCCTTATTAACAAGAAGTTTGAGGCAAATCCCACTTTGAGCGGAATTTAGTGACATTTTATATTACGAGTTTATTATTTTCTACATGTTTTATTTTTAATTCTTGAATTTACAAAATTGTATTGACCCTTTAGTTTCGTTCACATTCTTGCCTGTTCCGCAAGCACTCAGAAACCAAATAAGATAACACTCACAGTTATTCGGTATGTGCGTTTTTGGTTGGAACACCAGATACATTTTACCCCCAACAAAAATTAATCGTGTTATGGTAGGTAATTCTGGTGTAAGGACTATATTAACCGATACTAATCTGATGAAGCATTCTTTGTACTCACTTAACTATTTACGTACTCATTTCGTGAGTCGATCCTCAACTGGATCCTTAAAGAGATTTCATCTTTTACAGTGCTGAAAGAGATTTTAAGGGAGTTAGTAAATTGTTTTTTTTTTACCTGATTGCCGTTCAGTCAACGACAATTAACGCAATTTTTTTTGTTAAAAGATCGTGTATGATGAGTACTTTCACCATTAATATTCGTTAATGAAAGACAGTGGTCTTGATAATCCTGCCACTTAAGAGTCTTTCCTTTACGTATACCTACATATTGGTCGTAAAATCCATAACATTGTTATCACGTGAATGTCGTCAACGCTTTAACGTTTTAAGAACTGCAGGTTTCATATAAATACATATCAACAAATATATCGATGAAACATTTGATAATTTCAAACTAAAAAATAAGCTCAATTTATTTGCAAGGCGCATAATAAGCGTTTTTTTTTGTTCCAGTAAAACCCTTCTTCAACAAGGAGCCGCAGGACGTGGTGGCGTTATCGGGGCAGCGAGTGGTTTTCCAATGTGCGGTGGATGGAGATCCGACACCGAATGTTTTATGGCGAAGGGAAGATGGAAAAATGCCGCTAGGGCGCGCCCGCATCTTGGACGATAAATCACTCCTTATAGACAGCGTTCAAACCTCCGACGAGGGTCTGTACATCTGCGAAGCCGAGAACCTAGTTGGAAGCGTCACGGCGAAGGCGTCTCTCGTTGTTAATTGTAAGTGAAGCTTTCATTAAGATCAATATTTGCCTCTATATGTTTATTATCTAAGGCTCTTGCGATGTTCTTAAAATATTAAGGGTGATTATTTAAGAATTCTTAACAAATCTTTTTATAAAAATTTCTTTTCTACAACTAGTATGGTTTAGGAAATCGAGCAAGTATAGTGGATATTGAAGTTAAAGTCAAGGATTTAGCGAGTCAGTGAATGTTCAGAAAGTAATACCCTTCCAAGAGGAGATGAATGGACAGATTTTTGACTTTGAGTTCTTCCAATAACAGTTATTTAAAATAAAACCATCATATGCACCGCAAGGCAGAATATTGAGGTCTGCTTATTTATTTCGGATATGTAAAACTGTCTAGCATATTGGGACTTCCTTTATACGGAGATGATTTTCAGATCTACCCACGAGTGCTTTCTTCAATTCGTTATACTGGGTTTGGTAGAAAAGTTCCCATATTTTGAAAGCAAAATAAACATATTAAAAAGAATCTTTTTAGTTTCAGTTAGTGGCTTTTAAAGTGATTACTCGCTTTTTTGATATATCAATTGAATAACTTTCGGTAATTTTTGATGATTGTGTGATTTTTGGGCTTATCATCTCGGATAACTGTGGTTACAGTGGAAGGTAGGGGAAATTACTTCAAAGCTAGGGTACACGAGTATCGTTCTTAAATTTTAGAAGCCGATCACCCAGGAATTTGTTGCCATTAGTTCCGAAATGTCGCAAAGGGTTACAGAAAATTACATCATCAGATTCAATCAACTAATTAATAAAGGAGCGCTTCTTCTATATGATATTTACAATTAACTGGCTTTATACAGCATTTTAGCGTACTAATTGGAAACAACAATTATTTTTTAGCACTTTTTGCCGCTGTTCAAAATAAATTACATAAATGTAAACCTAAGCTGTCCTTAAGTTGACATGTAATTTCTGTTTCAAATTAAAAGCGTGTAATACGTAACTTAAGCATTTTTACAACTGCTACAAAGCTTAATTTTATTTATCCTTGCCTAAACTGTTGTTTTACCGTATATGATAGCTTTTTTAATACCGTAGTGTGATTAGTGATAAAGTAACTCATCAATTTAAAATTTCATCGTACAGCTTTCATTTTCGTCGATTTTGGTTTAAAATCACTATAATTACAAAACTAATGCATCAAAAGATTATCTTCATTGAATTCGCGTACATTTAAGCAATTCTTTAGGTACCTATGACTTTGACATTTCATTGATTTCAAGTAATTTGAAGAGAATTTTTTAGTTACCAGACTTGTTCCAAAATTTGCTAAGTCGGCGAGTGAAAAAGCTTATGCCTATGCAGTCCCTAAATTTATGAATGTACCAAATAAAATGTATATACTGTTTGAGATGGTAAATAATCTCAAAACCCTATCGGGCAAATTACAGGCAACAGAAGTTCAGACCATTCATTTATAATCAAACTGTTGAAAAGGGAAATAGTCGGTGTTATATGGATCTTTTACTGTTCAACTTTGTTTCAGCGTTGGTAGTTTTGAATTAAAATAATGAGTATGTATGTAGATGTCTTACTCTGATATTTATTTCAACAATAATGAGATGTTGCATCATTTAAGCGCTTCAGTGATGTATTTTTCACATAGAATGCCATGCGCTCTCACTAGAATTTACACTCATGGAATTTTTTTGGTGGGGAAAGTCATTTAAAACCCCGGATGTTGCAATAAAGAACCCTAAAAAGATTAAAAAACCGCATACAATTTGGTATATTTGTACCTATTAAAGATCGAAATGTACAAAAAATATGTGCTTATATGCTATTAAAATTAAAAAGAAAATTATATTGACATATTTTAAATGCGGCTGACGCCACCTAACATTATTTCATATGAAAATGTGCAGAAAGTAAGTCTTGGGGCTTTCACCACACATGCACAACTGTAAAAATTTGTGTATCACGGTTTGAATTGAGGATATATCTACAGGACGATTCATATTGAATGAGAAAACAAATTACTGCATTAAATAAGTAGATTGAACTAAATTTATCTTAGTTCCAAAGTTGTTATGGCAGAAACACAGGGCCAAATAAGTTTGGTACCGTGAGTTTTTTGGTCTTTCAAAGATAACTAAGTAATAAATTGAATATACAGTGATGGTCAAATTAATTTAATCGAAATGTAGGTATAGATATGTGATAAGTACTAAATTGATATAAAAATGCGTTTTTCTGTTACATGGCTAGTGTACCTATCTTAGTAGATTACATTTTTAGCCAATAGTGTGAAGTACAGAAAAGTTTAAGCCTTTTAAAATTGTACTGATTTCAAATAAAGACCTGAATACAACATTTTATGAAATTATCTCAAAGTGATCCAAACATACTAAAGAAAATGTAATTTAATTCTTCAAATTAGTACTCTATGTTTCCGTCAGTATAAAATTTCGTACTGTTGCAAATATTTAAATGGGCCCATTTACGCAGCTAGTTTCCCAATCACGGGTTTCCTATTCGTAATAAATCACTCGGTGTGTTATTTTTTTTTTATTTTAGAATAACCAGTATAACCAATTATTGTAAGATGATGTCGCATTCTGTACTACTGCAAGCTATTTTAAAAAAATAATCAGCCCTGGTGGCGTTTTTTTTCAGTACTTAATTAAGGATAATTTCACGACGATCGTCCGAAGTTGTGGAACAAACTTTAACTTTTAAAAACCAAGTTTTTCAGTTATTATTTTGGTATCTGCCGCATTAAGTATTTCATGATCAATTTCAGTAAATCATCAGTATGCGAATTATTCATCGCATTTCTAGAATAATAGTGCAAACATGCCGCTAGCTCCCTTGTTTCTTTTCCTCTTTTTATTTAACATTTGGGAACATGTTGATTGTTTAGTATAATTTTCCCGTTGTTCAGTAAAMCTCTMTCCCCGAAATGTTATTCTGACACTCTCAACAAGCAMTTTATTCCGTAGCAGTTGCCCGTTTCGCGGAACCAGTCGCCCGAACCSAGTTTTGCTAYAAGCGMCACGTCGCAGTGTAACAGCGTTTGAAGACGACTGCATGTCAAACGTTCTCTAATAGAATACAGTTGATTATCGTGGACCCACTTAATCAGACCAATACAATGGGTCCTGTCAGTTTTAAATCAGTTATCTTGTTAAAGGACACGGTATTTCAATATCCGTGCGCTTATTTGGTAATATAGCTTCCCACAGTAGTTTGTATTCTGTCTGGTTGCTCAGCGTCCCGATTTTTTAGTCGTCTAGACGAACACAACGTAATGTCCAAAATTTTGGGGTTCTTGAACTGGCACATAAGCTTTTTATTTAAAAAAGAAAATCACGGATGTACGTCGTATGGTACATAACACACCATTTTGCGCACCAGAAGTATCATTTTATCAAATGCATGTAGAAAGGTTAGATAACGATAAAACGGAAAACGTTAACCATACAAAACTTTTCTAAGCGTATTCTTAAAGTGTACTGTCTAATGCCAACAAGAAGGCTCTTATGACGTTTACTATGGTAAAGGGAACAGTAGCAATACAGGTTAACCAATTTAACTGTAACTGCTACTTAGTTAATTTTTTTACCATGTCATCCAAAGGTTATATTCTCTTACAACGTATGAAGTTGTAAAAGGAATCACTGTTTATGATAAAGTTTTTACCGGTGTTTAAACGAATAATTCGTATGGGAGGCAATTTATTTTAAAGCCCTTTTTAGCGCATTTCCGAAGGCGCTATTGTCCATAATTTGTTCATCTGATGATGACTTTCTTATATCTGTTAGACTCTAGAACGGCTCAACTGATCGGGCTTCCTGATGACTCGTTGGATAAGACTTGGCCTAACAAAAATTAACATGTACTTTTTTCTTAAAATGAAAATAAATAAAGCTTAAGGATACAAGGAAAATGCCTTAAAAGACCCTTTCATCTTGTCTAAATTGCTTACGAAAGAAAGAATGATTTTTCATCAAAAGCTGTTTGTTAGGTTCAGCTGATTAAATTTCAAAGTAGCTGAATACAAACTTTGAATCGCAACTCAGATTTTGGATTGATAACCCAGAAAGTCTGGAAGGTACGACACGATAAAACCGATTAAGTTATCAATTTTTAATGTGTTAGGGATCGAGTGGCGTGTTTTCGTTTTCTTAAAATAACAAAATCTATTTACTAGCTGAAACCACAAAAGAAGTAGAATAATAACAACTTTTAAGCAGATGGAAAATTTCCGAGTTTAAAGTTATTCAAAATATCCTGATTATATTAAATTTTACAAAAAAAAATGATCTTCGTGTTTTCTTAGACACGTCCGAAAAGAGTTTTGAAAGACTTTCAAAGTGGGATATTATTATTAACTAAGAGTGACAGCTGCCAGGGGTTCAGACAACTTCGAATTTCTACCACAAGATGTTTTTCTGCGTTTGTTTTGTCTTGCATAGGAATAGCTCGTTTTCGTTGAAACACTTTGTATAAGAAACGGCATTAGATACCTAAAAAATTAGATATGTATTGCATTTGTCACAAATAATAATATAATTTAATAAAGCGATTATTTGCAACCTAAAAATTTCATATTCGGATCCTTTTTGTCAATCTTGGGATGCTTTTTGATATACCGCTAGTTCTAGTTACTTTTGCCGCAATATTGGCATTAATGTTTCTTGTTTTGGAGTTTAATAGCACTTTATTATTTATTATATATTATTTAATATCAATTCAAACAGAAGATTTCAGCTCTATATTAACGTTAGATATATTTCTGTATTTATGTTGCATCCGAAACATTCTTAAAGCTATCATAGTGTGGAATTAAATTTTGTGACACTTTCACGTTTTCAGTTACCACTAATAAATTTTTTAAGCTTATATCTTATCTTATTTGAAATAAGTATAAGAAATTAAACTTTTTCCATCCCTAAAACTATCCCTTTTATATGGTAATGGTAATTCTTTTCCTACTCAATGGCAGTAGAATACCACTTCGTTTTGAAATCAATGTTGATCTGGTTTGAACCCTGACACTCACTCCCATTTTTTTTGCTTCCTTGTGTTCGTAGGAAATTACGAATACCGAAAGTTGCTATATGAATACCTGAAGTAAATATTGAAAAGTTTGAACTCATATTTTTCATTTCCTTGTTGCAGCTCCTCCAACGTTTATCGAACGCCCAAAGGACCAGAAGGTCAGTTTGAACAGTGTGGTCGAGTTCCACTGTGCCGCAACGGGAAATCCACCTCCTTCCGTTTTCTGGAACAAGGAAGGCTCCCAGTTGCTGATGTTCCCGGATACGTCCTACGGGCACATGCACGTAAACTCCCACGGCACCCTTAGAATCCAAGGTGTGCAAAGAGAGGATGCGGGATTTTTAGTTTGCTCAGCACTCAGCGTGGCCGGTTCAAGCAGCGTGAGGGCCTTCTTACAAGTGAGTTGATTTTCACGTATTGGTAGAGTTGGGCAAAAATAGCATCGATTATTTTTCTGTTGCTGGAAGTGAATACGGTGCCGTTGAGGAAACATTTGCTTGGTTACGTACTGGTCTTTGTTTCATATTGAGATTTTCGTTGAGTAAGCTTATAAAGTTAATTATTTAATGAACTATTAATGTGGAATTGGCTTGTTTTTAAATATAATACGTGACGATGTTGTACGAGTGCTTTAGTCATGATCGTTATAATACAGGTGGGAGACTGTCTACAGTTAGAGTTTACCTCTTTAAAACTAGTGTTTTAAAACACGTAAACCAATGTATATAGTTTTCTAATAAAATAACTGGCTAGATTGCAGAACTTAGAATGAAAAATATTGTCGCCTTTTAAGTTTCAATTGGATATGCCTGTAGAATAATTGGATGAATATAGATAAAAACGTGTTTTTTTTTCAATAAAATATCTGTCTTATCATAGCCATCTAACGATATATTGTATGCTGAAATTTTTTGTTTAAAATGATGTAGTAGGATTTTAATTTAAAAAATCATCAAGTCGCGTATAATATGTTGACGGATGAAGACGGCGCGAGAAAGGGATGCAATTTACTGCTTGCTATTAACATAACTCGTCAAGGGCCTGAAAATCCTTCCGGAACGAATTCAAAAAATTTTTTTGGACAGAATGCTTTGAAGTGTCTCTTGTTGAACATAAACTTTTGAACGAGCCGTTGTTCGTTGTCACAAGTGAAAGAATTCACGGGAAAATTTCTACTGCTTCGCATCGAATTCGATATGCTACTGCAGTTTGTTTTTAAATTTTGCTATAGGCATTTTTTCTTAAAACTGAAGCCCATATTGATTGCAATGATTTTGTGATGCGAAATACTCTATATGCATAACAGTTTCAACCGAGGACGCTTTATTATGTGATTTATCAGCTAGAAAATGAAAGGTATTATCAGTCGTCTGCTTGTGGATTGTACCTGTACACAATATCGGCGTGACGTCAGCATGTTCCTAAAATGCGTCCATCTTGTAGAAGCAACCTTTTGTTTAAATCGTTTGACGGCGGCTTGGGCGTTGCACAAAGCAGCTGACTGCTGTTGATGTTTTGACGAAGTACTATTTTTGGTACAGTAATCTTGTGAAAATGATCATTTGTAGCGTTATGGGTTGTTTAGCAATATACCGAAAGGACGGCATTTCCGTACATTTATATGGCTTGCCGTCTGTAATGGGGTATAAGACACTTTTCTAGAAAAATATGTTTTGTGAAGCTAAAGGTATGCTAATGCTAATTCCAAAGTATTTCTTTCGTCTGTGGAGTTTTAATGCCCTAAAAAAATTATTGTAAATTGGCGGGAGACAACGCCCCTTTTTAAACGCGGCCAAACGCGTTGCCAAACGTTCGACCAGTACATACGTCATGATGACGTATGTACTGGTCGAACGTTTGGCAACAGAGAAAGGCAATCAGCCCGTAACCAATGACAAATGACAGTGAAAGACGAAAGTGCACGTGTTTGTGTTTGGTTATGTATAGTACTCGCAGATTTTGCTATTTGTTATTTGATATTGTGATCAATAAGCGATAAGCTGCTCGAATCAGTCTTTATGCTTCCTGATGATATTTTGCCTACAAACTGAGAAATGGTATTAATACACCCAGTTTTCGACAACTATAAAGTACCCATTAGTTTAGGTTATGTTTACATAAACATACGATCATGTAAATAAACTTGGCAAGGACATACAATGATGCCAAGTGTGAAACAGACTGAATACGATTGGCTGAAAAGAAGCGCGAATTCGGCAAGTCTTTGAAACCAGGACGAACAGACCCTTCAGATTTGTAATTGTTATAAACTATTCGTATGTAATTTTTTTAAATAACTGATGGTTGTGTTAGGATAGTAGAGCAAAATAGAAACATTGTAAGTGATTGTCTTGTTCAGTTTCAATAGTTGTCTCATACCCCATTCCAAATCAGTGCGACAAAACCAGAGATATTTCCACGAGACGACGGACAACTTGACTATCGCTAATAAATCGTGTTTAAATTAGCAAACGCCAGATACATGAAGGTCCGCAACACAGCCCGAAAGAGATTTAAATTTGGGGATATATTATGTTGGAAGAAAAAAATTCCTTAAGTAAGCTTAAAATATGAATTAGAAATTTAAATTAAAGCCACGCCATTAAAACGACTCTGACGGCATATGCCGGACAGGCGCGAACGGTGCGGATCTTAGGTGCGCATAGGTAATCCCATTGCTAACCTTTGCATTTTGCGTTTCTCCATGTCCGTCACTGACAAATGTCAATAGTTGAATAAAAAGCGTCGTCTTTGCCGACAACTGAATTATCCGCACTTAAGATGGTCACTGTGCTTGAACCGTTCCGGCATGTGACGTCAGGGCAAAGAGAATGGATCCCTTCTCTCTTGTCAGGGTCCGTTTTAAAGACGTGGTTTTAATTCAGATAGAATAGAATATTCTTTCTTTAATTCTTTCTTTCGACATTATAACCCAAATTTGATTCTTTTTCGGGCTATCAACTATTTACTAGAATTTACAACTAATGCAATTTCCTTGTTGCGGAGTCTTAATCTTAAACACTAGAGGAAACTATTTTCATTGTCAGTATTACTGTTAATATTTGACATCAATGTATGCATTGTTGCAAAAACACAGAAAAAGCAGAAAAAATAAATGGGTAATGGACATCAGAAACGACAAATTTATTAAGTAATTGTACACTCTTAATAAAATGAGAATTGGAAATTCGTGTTTATTGTTGCTAAGATGAGTTTTAGCAGTTAACACACAACAGTAAACATTTTTTACATGAAGCCATATTAATACGTTGAACATAGTGCATTAGTTACTTAATACGAAACCGTACAAACAAGTCCATTTTTTCATGCTTTATTTATTCAAAAGTTGGTGGAACACATGCATTACGAATGGTTTAATTTTAGTGATTTAGTATGCAATTGTTTCCTTAATGACACATTTACGAACTTCCAGTTTTGCGAAAATTGTAACAAACTGTGCTACTTGATACACAGTATACATAATAATTGCAAAGAAACGTTCAGCGTTTACATTTGTCAAGCAACACTCGATGTAGTCTGTTGTCGAAAGACAACATTCATGCCCATCTCTAGCTATCCCTTTCCTAGCTTCAGGGTGTGTACTATTAATTTGTTATCGTTCAGGTCACGTCCGTGGCGGATCTTCCGCCTCCGATAATTCAAATAGGCCCAGCGAACCAAACTCTCCCTTTGCAAAGCATGGTGACGTTGCACTGCAGGGCTTCCAGTCCTGAGGGCGAGCAGCCCAAGATTAGGTGGCTGAAGGACGGGAAGCTTATACCGAGCGAGAGCCCACCGGAGAGATATTCCATTAGCACTACAGGGACGCTAGACATCGATGGTAAGTTTCTATATACTGTCACTTTATTTTTTGATGGCTCTAATCCAGTTCGCTTATCATGTAGTTAATTCGGATGTAGTGTGTGATCTTAGCTTTGGAAAAGCTTACAAGAACAGAACTGAGTTAAAATCTGAATAATCTTTAATATCTTCTTGAACACTTCACTAATATTTTTATATAGTAAAATAACAGAGTGTTCCCACCTAACAGTGTCATTCCTATGTACAGTACAATAAAATAAACTGATTAAATCCATATGAATTGAGCTGGGTGTAGCGAATTCCAGGACAGAATATGTTTTTTTAAGTTGATGAAATATTGTTATATTTTTCGGTTTAGGTCATTTTCAGCCATTGCAAAATTTTTGTTGCTTAAATAGCTATGGATGTACCATCTATAATTATCAGAAATTAGATTATCATTGGTTTTCCGTAACGTTAATATCTTTTGGTAGCCTGGATATTTTGTAGTCTCATTTTAAATGATTGGTTTCTGAAGTAACGCTTAATTCACAATAATCGGTGGCTTCGAACCATTAAAATATTGGACATAGTGGAATGACTTATTGTGAAATATTCTAAATGAAATAAAAGAAACATTTTTTATTTTCACAGAAGTTGTAAATTTTTTTATGTAATAATCTCTCACCTAGGTTTGAAGGTCGACTTAATTATATTTCGGCAAATAAGCAAAAAGAAATTCCCACGCCTAATATACCTTAATGTTACCGAAATTATAAAGTGGTCCTTCAATCCTGGGATAGCTATTTTTATGACCAAATTTGCCCCCTGGAGCTACCTAATTAATTTGAACTTAGTACACTTAGAATAAAAAAGCTTGAAAATTAGCAATAACTTTTCTTGAATATCGGTCATTTTATGAACCCATTAGTTAGATTTTCTTAGAAATAATACACTGTTAGCGAATTATTGATTTGGATTTGAATGAGAGTTGGGCAGTATATGGATGAATTTAATAGCGATGCTGACGACAGCAAAGTATACATCTATTTTGGGTCTTGCAAGAAATTTCAGTTTGCAGTCTTGAGAGGATACCAAACCATTAATACAAAAAAACGATGAGTTAAAAAGAATTTTATTAATAAAGGAATTGGTGTTATGCTATGTAGAGTTTAAAAATTACAATGCGGGCAAAAACATTCATCGGAGTTGACTGCCAAAATCTGAGTTTACTGTGCCGCTAAATGTTAAAGGATCTTAAGTCAGTGGACTTAATATTGCATTAATCGCAAGTGAACAACTATTATTTCAGGCAGATAAAATACGTAGTCAACCAAATTAGTCTTCGGTGGCCAATTAAAAAATTCATGAATATTTGTTTAATTTTCTTAATTGTAATGAGCTCTTCCAAAATGATAAATTATTATGATAGTATGTAAAAGTATAACTAGAAGCAGTGAAACATATGACAGCCCGGGAGAACAAAATTTCATCAGATCAGATCATTTAGACAACGTTTAAATACCACTTCGAAATTATTACCAAAATTTTCTTTGAAGGGGGGTTGAGAAAATATACTTGAAAATAATAGTACTAGAATGAAAAATGCAGCATTCAAATAAGTACCCAAAATCTGTAGCTTTGAACTGTGTTTTATAATGTATTTTCTCTGTGCTTGTTGCACATTTCTCCACACAACCCAGTTGTGCTTATCTATTATTTATTAAAAGTTAGTCAATGTTATCTTGAAGTGCAGTACACCTTTAACATAATATTCTACTATTACGGCATTTGTTGAAACTTTCCAAAACTTGAATAAACTTTTTGTATTCGTTTAGCCTATTCGCCCGACTTTACGGCATTGAACTAACATATATTTTCCAATTCACCAATTATTGCCACAAATTGTCGGTACAGTAAACTTCGTACTTAACATACTTCTTTGGAGAAAGAATAGCATTTTATGGTTATGAAGAATATTAGTATAAGACGACAGTACTTATATTTAGCGGTAGAACATAATTTAGTACGTATCTTCTGTACGTGTTATTCTACATTGTTTATATTTGCCGACTTCTGAAAGGTGAAACCATTAGCTAGAGTTGGTTGTAATTAACCTGATTCGATTCATTCCAAATTTTCCTGCAGTTTCAAGAGTCGCGTTGTAAATTAAAGAATAAAATATATCAAAATTTTGAAGTAAGATAATTATATTGATGTTATAACATCAACCATTTTCGGCGTGGCAGTGATCTTAAGACCAACATGTTTGTTACAGATTTGCGTCACGAAGACTCTGGTCTATATACTTGCACAGCAACTTCAGAGAGCGGAGAAAGCTCCTGGTCAGCATCTCTTAGCGTCGTTGAAGGTTCTTCCGTACCCTTGCACCGCAGTCCAGATCCATCCACGTTCCCCAAGGCGCCCCCCATTCCCCGAATCCTCAACGCCACCGAATCCAGCATCAGTCTATCCTGGGACAGCGACGACAGGGAGAGCGGTTTGGTGGGTTACACTGTCGAATACTGGAGCCCAGACCTGCAGACCGGTTGGGTGGTAGCTGCCCATCGAGTGCCTACACCTTACATGATTGTGCGCGAATTGAAACCTGATAGCTCTTACGTGTTTATAGTGCGTGCTGAAAATGCTCACGGTTTGTCGCCGGCAAGTCCCATGTCCTCGGTCGCGAGAACTTTGGCAAATTCGAGAGCTGTGCCGAGATCCGAGTTGGATACCGCGCGATCGATGCTGAGCACCAAACTCGTCGAACTTAAAGACGCTAGACCGCAGTCGTCAAGTTCGGTACGCTTAGTTTGGGCTCTAAGTGCACCGGATTATGTGGAAGGACTTTATATCCGTTTCCGTGAATTATCCGGCGGTTCACACAATTACAACATCTTAACAGTTCTCGATATAGATAGCAAGAGCTACGCGGTTACGAACTTAAAAAAGTTTACAAAGTACGAGTTCTTTATTTCGCCATTTTTTAAATCCGTGGAAGGTCAACCGAGCAACTCCCGTGTTGCTCAAACTTTAGAGGATGTTCCTTCTGCTCCTCCGGATAGTATAACAGCAGGTGTATTCAACGATACCGCCGGCTGGATTAGATGGTCTCCTCCGCCACCTCAACACCACAACGGTGTAATCATCGGATACAAGATCCAAATCAAAGGCAGCGTTGTGCGAACAATGACGATTAATGCAAGCACTACATCCGTGCTAGTCAGTAATTTAACTTCTGGTGGTGTGTATAATGCCAGGGTAGCCGCTTTAACTCGAGTTGGTCAAGGCCCATTTTCAACTCCCGTTCCACTTTTAACGGCGCCCAGAGCTCAGAGTCCCCGAACTTTGGGTCCGTTGGTTCCCCTGGTGAGACAGACATGGTTCGTCGTCCTCTTGGCTTCATTAGCGCTGCTCTTACTGGCGGGAGCAGTCGGTTTTGTCTACCTCAAGCGCAGACAATCTCTCAACAAGCAGCTGGGGCATTTAAGTGTGCCGGTGGTAAATGCTACCCAACTAAACGCCAAAGAAAGCCTTTGGATTGATCGAGGCTGGCGTACTGCCGACTGCGACAAAGATTCTTCTGTTCCATTAGCACAGCCAGATTACGCTGAAGTAGATACCAGAAGCCTCTCAACGTTCTACAACTGCAAGAAGTCTCCTCAAGACAACCCTACTCCGTACGCTACCACAATGCTTCTTCCCCCACCCAATTGGTCGGAAATCATCCCACCACCCCCCGACCATCCGCCACCAGAGTGTCCGCGTGAAAATGCTCCTGCTCCTCCACCACGTGGAGGCAGCAGCTGTGGCAGCGGTTATGCCTGCTACGCCGTCCACATTCCTAACCACTTTAACAGGGTTCCACAATATACGCGAGCTGGTTCCTGTGGTAATTGCGATGCTCATTGTTCCTTGGCTAGTGGAAGTTCCGGTCGACGCTCGAATCCGAGGAACCACTGCCATCCGCATAGCTGTGATAACAATAAGTTGTGGAGCAACCATCACGGCTGGGAAGATGGTGATGCCGATGTGGACACCGACAGGCATTCGTGTTCCAGCAGCCACGATACAACGTGCTCTTGTAGTGAATCTTCATGCTTGTATGCTGAGGCCGGTCCTTCCGGTAATCCAAGACCACTGCCCCACTGCCAGCCGATGAAGAGGTGCGTAAAATAAAGACGTGTGACATTTGACCATTGACAGAGTGAGTAGTGCGTTGAAACATATCGAGTCAAGACTATGCGTGAACTTAGTTTAGCATATCACTAGTTCGTCGGAGGCATACGAAACTCAGTTCGTGTGAAGTCGGTAGAGCAAATTCTAGTAGTATATACGTACTTTAGTTTTCAGGAAGATTATGTTGACTTCATTTCTAAACCTTTTGCAGTCTAAAAGTTTGTTCAATTTCTATGATGGTAGTATACCCCGAAAACCTACAAGAAGATAATGAACATCCAATTGTTTACATGGAAAATGCTGGTGCATGGATCAACACAATCTAAGCCACTTTTTCACCTATATTTTTGGTGCTGTTTCTTTGCATGTGACTGAAGAATTAGTTTCTGTGAATCATTAGTAATTTAAGTTTTCTTGTTGTATTAATAGTTCAATCTTAGTTCCTGTTCAGTTTCAAGCGTGATCAGTTTTTTGCGTTGGATTTTCTAGCCTCGACGTTAGTACTGCGTCCCTATTCGCTAGTCGATTCTAGATCGTTAAGTTACCATTTTGGTCGGCCTGGAATAAAAAAAAACGCGTCTTCCTGCCTCATTCTCGGTTTGTATCAGGAGACAATAAACATATTCTCACGTGTCATAAACGCTCGAGTGGAGGGACTTTGTGTGGTGCAGCATTTGTAGACGCTACCAAAGAACTGCCTATAAATGCAAATAATACTCCAGCATGGTGGAGTTCCCTATATCTAATGCAATCTCAGACTGAAATCCTGTTCTCCTTTAGCAATACTGTGCATTAGTTGTATTAGGTAACAAATTTGTACGAATGTGATTTAGGTAAATTATTTAAATGAGCTGTACATAGAACTCGTAATGTAACTGTATATAACTTGTTGCGACTGAAAATTGTGCGCATTAATGTGACTTGCACCGCCTATTGTGCATTATACGATTTACAAATTTTGACATATGGTGCGTACAAGTTTTAAAGTCGAGAAAAACGGTAAACACTGTTTGTAACTTTTGTAGAATGTGTAAGATACTACGGATGTAGATATTTATTATTTTTTGTTCTGTTATTTATATTCAATACAAAAAAAGTATGTACTTAAACGTGCACTGCGTTTGTCTCTAATTACCCATCGACCCGCTAACCTAATTTCCTGTCTCACACATGGTGACACAACAGCGCAATCAGCTAATTATTTCATCGCATTTCAGGAGACCGACGTCATATGTACGATGCGAGAATGAATAATTCAGTTACGTGTTTAGGTACGGCTTTGCAAATTTGATTGTACGAGCCACCTTCCAAAGTAATTTATAGCTCAATTACTAAATTTACAATCAATAATCGAACGTTATAATGGTCTTTACACGTCTGGTGATGTACCGGATTTCTACATTCAGGTCGAGGATCAGCAGGGTTCGGCGGTATCAGAGAACAGCGTTGAGAAGTCTAACTTCATGCAAATTTCGGGTTCGGTCTACGCCACTGGTAAGCTGCACTGGCAGGTGTTTCTTCCAAAGCCCATTTATGCAGAATGCAGTAACTTAGCCATTGATGCTTAAACTTCTTTCTGCTTTGCTGGAAACACAATATATGTAGATATAGAAAAAACTGTGCATCTACTGTTTATAAAGATTAATAATTTCAGTAGAAAAATACGTAAATAAAAAATGAATTCTGAATTTTAGAATTTAATGAACAAGATAACTTTAGAGGGATGTCATAAGACGGTAAATGTACTAACTAACTGGCTAGTTATATTATTGAGTTTACTATTGGAACCATATTGTGAAGTAAATGATTGCAATCGTTGCTATATTGTTACTAAGCATTCAAAATTACAAAGTTAAAGCATTTATTTATTTCTTTATTTATTTCCATAATTAGATATATTATACTAGCTTTATTGCTATAGCTACCTTAGTTAGCATATGGTTAGCACTTATCTCTCATCATTTTAAAAAACGGATCATTCATTCCATCTCTCGATCGATGTAATTGCAAAACAAACAGTCGTGAGATAAATAAGCCTTCATAAACAAAGTTTTAGGTATACAATTATTAATGTACTATAGTTGCAAGCAACAATCTAGGAGACTCATTATACGAACAGCCGATTATCGCTCACAATGGTTTACAAGTATTACCTGAAGCTATCGTAAACGTAAAACAGACGGGTTCGGCACGTTCCACTGTTTTGCAGCGGAGTGGACCGTATCCAGAAATTGTGTTTAGACTTTTTTTCCGCACACTAAAACAGTGAGCATTATTTGGTATTATTATTGGAATGTGATGGCGAGAAGCAACCTTTAAATAAAACGGCAAAGAGAAAGATAAGATCCGACAAGGGCAGTTTTAAAAAATTTCAACAACCCACGCGGATCTTATTAGAAGAAGATGAAATGTACAAGAATAATATTATTCCAACAATCGCCGTGTTATATAAAAAATTGAATAGTGTATGTTAAGTATGTTAAAACTATTGGCTTTTCAATGAAAAAGGTGGAGAAGAAGCAATGCTTGATGGAAAGCCAGGTAGAGAAAGAAAGTGGTGATACGATTATTTAAAATCTATAAAAAGTGTATAGGCAGGAAAATCGTCCGATATTTTTCCTCGACGAAACCCATGATACAATAAAAAAGGATGGGTTAATGACTCAGGGAAGTGCAACGTCAATATCCCGTCGTCAAAAGGAAAAAGAATAATGATTCTACACGCAAGAGGTGAAAATAGTTTAGTTCCTGGTGCCCTGTATCTTGGATGTAAAAACTTAAAAGAAGCAAGCGCGGATTATCATTCTGATATGAATGCGGAAGTGTTTGAAAATTGGTTCAAAAACATTTTATTGCCCAAATTGCCACCAAACAGCGTTATAGTAATGGACAACGCTAGTTACCATTCGGAGCAACTGGATAAAATTCCAAATAACAACAACTAATAAGACAACCATTCAAGAGTTTTTAAGAAAAGAAGATTTATATTTCGAAATGGGCTACACAAAAAAACAATTGCTGGAAGTGCTTGGCACAAAAAAAATCGAAGAAATATAAAATTGACATTCTCGCTTCTGAATGTGGACACATCATTCTACGATTACCCCCATATCATTATATTTTCAATTGAAATAATATGGGAGCAGTTGAAACAAAGAATTCGACGAGGGAACACTGGTGGAAAATTTAGCAGTGAAATGCTGCTAAAAATTAGACACCAAGCTGAAATAACAAATGTCGATGCATGGAGAAATTCAGTGCCGCATGTACTGGACATTGAAAATCGGTACAGAGCGAATCATGTACAAGAATTAATAATAGAATGTTAATCGTGATTTTAGCAGTGAAAGTGATAATGAGTATTTTTTTTAGTTTGTGACTCTTGTAATGTGCTTATTAACAAGCTGTAATGAACATAATCGACACCGTGTCTAAATTTTATTGTGAACTGTTGTATATTTTTTTCTAACAAATGTAAATAATTTTCTACTTACTAATTTGTATGTTTTTCTATTAAATTTGTATAAGTTCGTCATGACACGCAAAGGCTTTTATTTTATACATCGGAAAATTTAAACCCAATAAAGTATTACATAAGAATAGATCGCGGGTCGCGCCAGTTAGCATCAGGTCTGCATTAAATAAAATTTGATATAAAAGCTTCTATGTTTTATTGATTGCTAGATTAGCACAACTAACAAATTTCAAAAATTTATAGTGGAAAAGTTAAAATTTTAGCCAAAAAGATTTTTTTGAATACAGCCCATTTAGGAACTTTGAAGCGTGCCACTAATCCCAATAGTTTACGACGGCCGAGGGCCGACCATCAAGCTGTAAAATTCTCTGCATAAGTCAGTCTCATAGATCGTTGCTTGATACTTTACCACAGCTAGTAATTGAAATGCCTTAACATCGGCAAGACCAAAACGTGCTTACAGCTCCACACCACAGTTATTTTACTATTGAATATGCACTATTTAGAACCTGACATAATGAATTTCGTTGCAAGTGTCTCTTCGAGCTTTACCACAAAGGTCCACACTAGGTCTGCGTCTAAAGAATAAATAAAACGACTGAATTCGGCAACTACATCTCAAAATTGTTAGCTAATCATGCGCCATGCCCCACACTTGCCAAAATTATACGGCAGAATAGAAAATCAGCGCGCTTCTGGTGCCCTCTTAACAGCACCTTGTGCATAAGAGATAAATTTCGCTCAAAACGGAGCCAATTTTTCCGTTTAGTTAGCATTCTCAGCGCTTTTTTCTGGCGGTATCAACAACGTCACGTCGACAATGGCGCCGACGTTGACTAAGTTAGTGATGTCGACAACGTAAACAATGACAAAACAATAATTAACTCGTATAGAAGTTTCTGTTTAAAATAGAATGCTGTTGGCTTTGTAGTCTCGCTAAGTCAGTGTTCCGTTACGCTTCCGCAAAAACTAAATTTTATCGCACGTTTATAATAGTCTCACCTCTCGCAGCTGGCAAGAATCCAAGAGCACTGTTTTTTTACGCACATCACTACACAAGCATAACCAAACTTTTGAATTGTCACCTCCACTGTTGACACTGTCCGAGCATTGATGTCCACAATGAAAGTCAAAGCGACGCCCAATCGAGTCGAGGATTCAGCGAACAATTTACGAACACCTTTTGCTTTGCATGTGCTTCAATTTCTCTTCAAACTGGATATCTAAACTTGACATGCACGTTTATCACATTCCATTTGCTTTCAAACAGTTAAGTATCAATTTCCATTGCATAGTATACCTACTACAGAGCAGACCTATATTCACATTAGCAAGCAACGGGCGTTCGTGTCAAATCAGCTTATAGCCCATTCAAATTGTAGTGTATTGGTAACCAGCTTCGGAAGCGGATGAACGTCCACAAGGAAGGTAATTTCAATTCATTGCTATTAACACACAGCAGTCCTACATGACTAGTCCACGCACCAGAATAATTAGTAGGTATGTGAAACATGATATCTCATTCACGTAGCGTAATACCCCTAGGGTTGATAAATGGAGCGAGGTATTCCAGTTACACACTAAAACCACTTGAATAGGTTGAACGATCTAGATAAAAAAATTTCTTCACGCAGCAAACAGAAGTATTTTAAATTTAGGGTTATGAGTCTGAGAATATATGCACACGTAAGAATCTTTTATAGTAGTGATAAACAACATTACCACTGGAACTTAAAGAAACAAAATTAGGCAGCGAGAATAACGATTTAAAAATGAGTAAGCATGCAGTAGTCCTTAGTAATCTTTTTTTACAGTTTAAGCCTCTAAATCATTTCGCCATAAGAAATTTCGTATTTACCAATTAAACTTGCTCAAAAAAGCACCACAGATGTAATATAATTTCTAAGGTTTTCTGACTCATAGAGTCGAAAGCCTTCGACGAGTTTAAAAACATCTAGAATGTAAGCTCATCTTTATTAATAGTCCATGCAACTCTATCCGACCAACTAACTGCATTTGGCCGCTTGAAGCCATTGGTTACTTGTTGGTGGAGCTTCGCTCAAGCCCCCTTTTGTGTAATTTAGATCACACGTCACACGTTTATTGCGTGTTTTTCGTCTTTATAACGATCAAAGGGTGCTTCCTTGCTTGTGGTCGATCCAGAATTTTCAACGTCGTTCAAGTTTGAATCCACTATTTGTGTAACAGATAAGCGATTTAATAGTAAGTCAGATGTGAACAGATTTCAGATTAAAGTAGTCCGATCGGTGTTTATTTTGACAAAATTCAGTGTTTACAATTTGGATTAATATTGCAGGTTGTTTAAATAGAAAAACACACATAACAGCTCCATTCATTCAATTTAAGCTTAACTAAATTAACTAGTTATAGTTTTCACTTGTTCGATTGTTCTTCTTGTTTTTAAAATAATGGCTTGTAAAAGGCAGAGCTTACAAGCGTGCATGCGCACACTAACAGTATTCCATCGGTAATAGAAAAAAGAGTGAATTTATTTAAATTTAACACGTAATATTACGTACCATTCTTGCCTTTAAAAACTAAGACAAACTTGCAATTATTTAAGGATATTTACTTGTGTAAGGTAAGGAAGGTGTGTTAGGCAGTAGCCTAACTTTTAATTTACTTAATATTCTTACTTACGTTTCAGTAAGGTATAATGTCTAACTGTGTATGCGAGTTTCTAGCATCTTGTTACTAACCACGACCTGTCTCCACAGGGCTAGAGGAACACTCCAATTACCTCAAAATATCCGCGCAGAATCTTCAAAGTTAGATCAATTGCTGGAGCCCTTGTTTATTGCTGATTTACGATCTTCAAATTCTGTCAGTACAGAGTGTCCCATTTTCGTTGTTATTGTGGGGTATCTCGGTAACTATTAATGCTAGAGGGTTGTGAGTTCGACATTACTGTTTAATTTTTTTATTCTGAGTTCAGCTTTACAGTCGCCATTTTTGAATCGTCTTTTGTTTTAAAACCTTAGCCAAGTTTTGGAAAGTGTAACATTTCTGCAGCTCTTAATTTCACGCCTGAGTATGTACAAAAAAAAACTGTAAAGACATTTTTTATAGATATATTATTTTGAATCCAGTGGCGTAATCCGTAATTTTTTAGGAGGTTACATTTTCGAGATATATCACAAACTTGCATTTTTTAAATGGAAACAATAGTTCTGCTTTGATTGAAAAGGCCTATTTTTTCTGATTCTGATTCTGATTCTGTTAGACTTATTTTTACTAATTTTTAAGAAAGCGTACGATATAATTTATATTATTAAGTAAAAATTTTAATCCTTTAAAAATAATATATGCATATTTGAATACATACATAAGACTCCTAACAACGCTCATGCATTTTTTTATCGATAATCTAGGAGGCCATGTAACTAATGAAAGTGATTGTTTATTTGGAGATAAGTACCTATGCATTGTTTATCATCAAGTATCATTCATTTAGACGAAAAGCGTAAAATCTCATTAAATTATTGCAAAAGTTGGAATAATACCAAAATTATTAAAGATAAACCTAACAATGTATACATTTTCTTAATCAGAAAAAAATGGTTATTTTCAACCATAGCAAAGCCAACTATGGTTTCCATTAAAAAAATTGCAAGTTTGTGTAATATCTCAAAAATGTGACCCCATAAAAAAAACTTAGTACGCCAGAATTCAGAATAAAAATATCTATAAAAAATGTCTCTACAGTTTTTTTGTGTGTAATACATAGCCAATCGAGATATTGAGAACTGAAGAAATGTTATATTTTTCAAAAGTTGGCTATGACTTTAAAACAAAAGACGATACAAAGATGGCGATGCTACAGCTCAATTCACAGCAAAAAAGTAATAAAACGAAAATGGGACACCCTGTACGCTAAGCGCTCGAATGTTTTCGTTGTGTGTCTACTGCCATTGAGTTGAATCTTGCTCATATAAAGCTTGCATAATTCATAAAAAAACGCACGCAAATATTGCCGCAGAATATGCTCCATCAGTTTAAGATGGGATCAACTTCAAGCGGTTAGTACTGTTCCAAACGTATACATACATAGAATATAAGTATGCCCAGTATTAATTATTGTTCTATTTAAATAAACCTTGTTGTACTTGGTTATTGGGAGAAAGTGATAAACTATTAATAAAACACACAAATCCTTTCTGGAGGACGTCATTTCTACCCATAGAGTTCCAGACGCATTCGATGGGTGAAAAGTCCAGAGATCTTGGTGGTCAAGCAAACGAACTGAGGTGTTGTTCAAAATAGTCCGAAGTAACTCTGGCTGTAGACCACCTCTATATGGTCTTCTCATATTTGTTCCAGCATCATGCGTAACCCAGACAAAATCTAGATTCCTGGCTAGAGACAACAGTATCCAGTTCCCAGTTCCAACTCTTATTGTGACCTATGCCGCTCCTGTAGGTAACGCCGATACTCAGTGGTGAGGTGCGCCAGCAGATTCCGACGACGTGAAAACAAGCCAAAAAATTTTATTAAGCAGTAAACTGTCCGGGTACAAACTACTGTTGTGGCAGTCGTCCCTTAGAGCCAAAAGTCTAAAAAGACGTTCTGACGTTCTTCGCCGACACCATGTACCATTCGCAATTCGTCTAGCCTTCCAACCAAGTACCATAGTTAGACCGCTGTTCGTTCTAGTAGCACCCACTATTAAATTAGCAAATTTGAAGTTTAGCTAAAACGAATATATTTCGTTAAAAATTAATAAGCAGAATACACAAACAAAGTGCATCGATAAGGCGAAAAAAATCAATGTTGGTGTATCTTTGTAGCACCTTTTACTCGGACATGAACACGTGTATCCTCAATACGTGGTAGAGGAGGTAGCAATGGCGGCTTGTGACCCATTGTGACACTCAATGCTCAATTCTTAGGGGAATAGACCTTGGGAATAAAATTTTGTGTATTCGATTTTCAGATGCCAAGCTTTACAACTTAATTTTTTAATTAATGACGCTACCAGCCTTTGTCAGTTAAGTAACTCGTTAAATTAAATTGTATACATATACATGACCTGGGTAGGACTCAAACCTGCAACCTCTCACCCCAGAGACAGACATGCTACTCCCTTGACTGCGGAGGCTGCCCAATTAAGGACATATAAGATCCAAGAAAGGTAGGTAGTAATATTAAATATTATAAAAAAAACTACTTAGTGATAAATGAGTTTGCCGTGCTAGCGCTTTTAGCTAGTATTACAGAATATTGGCGCTCGACAAGTCGGCTTCAGTAAATGTACGTTACTAGATCAAACTTTAGTAAAATGTGGACTAAGCATAAAAAATTAAATCTTGTTTATATATTGGCGCCTGTTAAGTAAATCTTGCGTGGAGCAAATCAGTAATGCAAACGTTCAGTCGGAATATTCACTTAGAATGCACGACTGCACTGTATCACCCTGATTACTATAATGATTAGAAAAAGTAATAGATTTCTGCTGAAAAGTACTGAGGTCTTCGAAAAAGTCATAGGCATTTTTACCTTAGTAATAATACTGGCACACCCTTTAAAAATAACGGGATTTTGAAAGAAGCTAGTAGATACATACAATATATTGTCTCAAACGTGACACGTCAAGTAATACCTGAAGGAAACCAATAAATACCGATTCCAGTCTACGAAGTTACGTCGAAACCCAGGAGCTGCCAGATTAGAGCCTCGGTGACCACTTAAAAAAGCTACCGATAGATGACACATTATCGATTTTTCACTAAATGATCGTGCAAACAGCAATATAGGTCTCTGTACTTACAGAGCGTACCATTATATATCGTACCTCTTAAAACCATCGCTAGATAACTCATTATCGATTTCTACAAAATGACCTTCAAGGTGTGTCGTAAGACTGAGTTTATAAAGGTAGTGACAACTGGTGCGATATATATAATATCCATGTAGTTTCTTATAGTTCTATCTCTATTATTGCTGAATGTTAAAGCTATGAGAGAGTTGGTTGCAAGGCGAAGTTGAATCTTTCTCTGGCACTACAAAGAAAAGTTTCATATTGTCTCTTTTGCGTTGGCTAAATAGAGTTGAATGTACCTTATTATGCAGTGACCTTGCACGTTAAAAGATCGATTTTTGTCTTAATAAAAACAAACAATATCATACTAAAATTAGTTCAGATAACACAAGTATTACTGGGTGCTCTTATTTCTATGTTATGTATTTGCATACCCATATTTTTCTAATATTTGTTGCTGCAAGTTTGCGCTTGGAATTGATCTAGTAACTTAGGTAAGGTACCATCTGAATTGCGGCAACATTTTTCTTGCAATATTAGAGAATCTTTATAAAATGTTTTGCATTTATAATATCAAATTTTTATAATGCATTGTAGTACTCAAACACAGCACTGATTTTAATTAGCGTGAAACGTTAGGTGCCGGTCGAGCAATCCATTAACATCTAATTAGAAAGCTTTTGGCAAATGTTTTCAGTTACATTCCTTTATTTTGACATAAGATGGCTTAACGAACAAACTTTCAGATCTTTGGAATTTAAAAAATATATATTGTTTGCTTCCTGTTATTAAGAGGCATTTATTGGATTTAGTCTGATCAACTACTTTGCAATACAAATATAAAATGGAAAAATATTTTACTTACGGTTTTAATAAAGCAAGAATCATAAAAAGGGCAGTAGCTGTGTGTGCTTTAATACCCAGCTGTACTCCTTTTGTACGCAGGTGAATTATTAATTACCCCTTGTTTTGCTGCTTTATGTTGCTCATAAACAGGTTCACCTTGTTTGCGAGATGTTTAAGCTAAACGATCTCTCGGAACATCATCTAATTTTGACGAGCTCCTACTCTTTGTTGTTTGCGCAAGGTAAATGCCGAACAGATTTTCCCTGTGAGCTTATTAAATTTTTCTAGCCCCCGCTGCTCTGCTCAGTATAACCTCTTAATTAAATCTAACATGGTACAAGGAATTCTCTTGAAGAATTCGAATGGAATTTAATCTGAGAGGCAGGCAATGATATGTGGCTGTTCAGAATCCCGCGTGAACACCTCCGCGCAAGAAACAAAGACAAATGTCATTTGCAGTGCACTGAATTTGTGGCGCCATGCACATTTATAAGTAACGCAGAATCTATCATTGCTAATCTAATACGTCTCAATCTGTACCAGCAATCTTAATTTAATAGAACCTCCACTGTAATCTCTGCCTTAGAAATTTTTATTCTGTTTGAAATGAAGGCTAAAAATTCAGTTTAGTGCAATTTGCATACTATAAATACAGGGTGTCGATAAAGTAATGCATAAAATTCAAAATAAGAGTTATGTGGTGAAGAAGGCTGAAAGAGATAATTTGAGATTTAAATAGATTTTTTTGAGACCATTGAAACAGAGCAGTCTATTACTATTAGGAAGATATGAAGTCATCATATGCTTTTTTATAGAACCATATGCACTTTGTCATTCGAGCTGTAATTATCAATTTAATAAGGAATTCAACTATTATGTCTTTTCAAATAAAAACAATCAAAATACAATTGAAAAGTTTTTTATATCGCGCATAAAATATGGTGCAAACGAATTAGCATCAGTCAATTTACAATTTTACATACCAAAAACGATCCATATGACACATCAAAAAATTGTTCGATGGAGTTATGTATCGCCAGTAAGCAGTTGTTGGATAAATTTTGAATTAACGAAAACAATTCCAAATACAACAAAAACGTTGACTAGTATAAATAGACAAAAAGTTATCATTTGTAGATTCCAGTGAAAGGGAAATATGCTCGAAATTACAGATAACTTATTGTCTATCGATATCAATCGCATTTATGCTAATTTTTTAAGTCTTGATGTTGAACAATTGCTTAGTCTGTTCTGAAGTAATGCCAAAGTTAGCAAAAGCCGATTTAGTAAAAATACGGCATTGACGGTGGCAATTCTGAAACATAATATTTACACTAATAACTCTCAAACAAGTAATTTAAATCTGTGATCTGTATGTTTAGTTAAACCGGTGCGCCGATTGATCCACGAACTTAAGGAGGACGATCCTAATGCTTACAATTTTGCGAGGTGCTGATGTTAAAATGTGATAAATATCCTTAACTTTTTAAGAAGTATATTTTTTTTCCGACGAAGCAACTTTTTATTTAAACAGCATAGTCAATCGTCACAGTAATTGTCACTACGGGACACGAGAAAATCCTCACACGCAACCTCAGAAGCTTAATGTTTGGGGGGGCATCTTTGGTCAACGTATTATTTTTGGAGATGATTTGGTGCCTGCACTGGTTAAGATATTTCCAAATGAGCTGGGCAATGGTATTTCAACATTCAGAAAAAAATAGTTAATCGCTAATAAAAATTATTCGCCGCAACCAGCTTTATTGCTTACCGTGGAGGTAACTAAGCATTTACTTGCCAAAAGTAGGTATCACTTTCTTTTACAGTTTTTTTTTTTCATGTAAATATTCTTATTATTACCTACTGGTAAGTGCAACCATGCTATTATCTGGAAAATACATTATCACTTGTTCCATGCAAAAGAGCTTAGTAATTTTGAAAAGAAAAAGATGAGTACCTACTTATGTTTTAACAACTCACTCATTAAATAAAGAGATACTTGTTGGGTGTAAGAAAATATTTGTATATAATACAAATTCCTGTCTATGGCACCGGTGAACCTACTCTGTCAGCAAGGCAAAATGTCAATAAGACAACTGCCCTGGTCAACGCACTCCACAATGAATATGTTGTTGGTAATATCCAAGACATCTGGTAAATTGACTAACGCAAACTGTCGCCTTAACCGCGGCGTGCGGACCGTATATGAAAAAGAGCTGATGTCCTCAGCGCCATCCGAGGCGTCATCTAAACGGAACTCTGCAGAGTAGTACACCGAAATCATCCCTATCCCCCACCATCCAGTAACGAAAAGAGGCAAATTGTTTATCATAAATTCAAAAAAATCCGAATAATGTGTTTAAATAATAATAAGCAAATAATTTGATATTCTTTTTAAACCAAACTTGATTGCTGCAATTGAGTAAGACACTTATTACTATTATGGTATAGGTAACTCCGAAATAATGATATCCCCTTTAAGCAGTAACGCGCTTATTTGGCGATAAGGGACAAATGAAAATTGTTTTGATGTTAATAATTCATTACAAATGAATTCTATTACGTTATTTATGAAAAACCTTTACTAGCACTTAAAGGTTACTTTATTGGTTTTGTATTAAGAACGCATTTATTCTAACAAAAATAAGGTAAATAATGCAAAAAGCTTCCAAAGGACATTTTTCTCAGTGAAGGGGAGACCTTTGGCTTCTGTTAAAGAAAGTGTTAACGTTCTATGTTCTTCCTAGTAACAAAATGCCGGTTGCAATCGTTTCAAAATAAAGCCCTTTTTTAAATCTTAAAGTTACGCGTTTCAGAGTTTTTGCGAATTTTTTGCAAATAAACCCTTATTTTCAATTTGATGTCTTACTTTATGGACACAGTATAACTAAGACCAAGAGCACTCACCAAGAAGTTTAGCTAGTGCTATACAATTTTACTTTTTACGTAAATTTGGGTGTTTAAAAGCGATTTTTTCAATTTGTTAGTATGTATATAGCTATCTTGCAAGTAGAACTGTGCATTTCTGTACTAATGTTATGTTAATGTTAATTAAAATGAGTGTCTGCACCGCAACCAACTGCAGATAGATCTATTTCGCTATCATTATAGCTCATCAGTGCAGTTTAGGTCTAGTGCAGACAGCACGGCATAGAACTGGTTTGCCTATATACCAAAGGCTTGGTATGATATAACAGAATTTAGCTGGAATAGACATACATTTTAATGTATGTCGGTTCTTGCCATAAGTGCCGTGGGGGCTTGCTGTCAAATTGAAGTATGCAGGTGCAGGCCAATTTGTCAGGCTACAGGTCCCTTCCTTTAGAAAGTAGTTCCCATAATGGCAGTTAGGTGGCTTTATCATCATGTCAGTGTAATGTTGACAGATGACATTGCCATCTAAATTCTTACTTATGTTAATGTTATAAAAGTATTCCCAATTTTTTACGATTGTAAAGCTAAAAAGTTTTTAGAAGAGTATATGAACACCAGACAATAAAAAATTTATACTACAATGGAATAATTGTAAACTAACGTAAAGCAATACTTCTGTCATTAATCAAAAAATTGTAAAGAATTTAATTATTTTAAATAATTGTTTTGTCTATAGTCCACCCATTAACCTAGTTACCTAAATTATTAATAATGTGACATATGTTGCGAGTTATGTACCGAACAGATAATGAAGTTTTTTCACTTGCACTTCTCTATGCTTATATACGTCTGTTCTGCGTTTAATTTAAGCGTAACTCAACGGTAACATTGTTGCTTTTGATGTTTTGTTCCAACCTCATACTTACGAGACGATAAAGTATACCAAACAGAATTAAATCGGGCAATGTCCGTAAAACGGAATCGTGCTGTGGCATTTTATCAAGGGGCTCCTGGGCATTAAAGGAACCCGTATATCTGATCCACGAATCATTGGCGGCGAGGCTAATCATTATCAACTAAGTTGCACGAGAACAATAGTTGCTGGGTTGTTGAAGGACTACACGGCAAACGTTTCAGAATACCATCTTGTTTATATTACACGTGGTAGAATTTGATTCTGAAGATAAGTTATCTACTATTAGCGTTAAACACAAAAACTGTAAAGGTTATTCTTTAGTTAGTGATAAGGTCTTTCAAGTAAAGTTTTCTTACTCCAAAAGTTAATATTAACAGAGTTACCGGGTGTTAATTAGAGATTTTGTTTTTGTTATTCCAGAATTAGGCATTCTGGAGTTTCCTGTGCCACGAAATTCAGATATTTGAATAGATTGACTACTACATGCACTTGGCGCCATCTGTGCCATTCTGTAGGGCTTTAAAGGAAGCGTAGCTTTTTTTTACAGTTTGATATTTATTTTTACACCTCGGTATATCGAAAAATGAATTTTTTTCTTCAATACCAAGTATTGTGTTAAGTATGAGTACTAGTTTTCATTTTTTTGTTGATTCTTTTGTTTTTACGTTTCAGTTTACAGATCATGTAGTCCAAATTGCCTAAGTACCTATAGTGGTCCAAAAGCTATTTTTCGTGGACATCAACAGGACTTGACGCATGCTTTCCTTGCTGAACAATTTAAAATTTCTATTTCTGCTATGACAAAGATGATTCAGGGAGGTATACTGAATACAACAGTTACCGCCGATCCTCAGCGTTAGACCCGATAAGAGAAAAGGCACTTTCTGATGATTGGCTAGCGGTGCTGGATTACTGGATACAAACAGCCCGTATATAAATTTCACAATAGAAGATATTACATTTAAGATCACGGTATGGATATTGAACAGGATGACCACGCTACTGTCTAACTTGCAGAATATTGCAGCGGTTTCTGTTCACTAGTTTATAACGGTACTTTTGTGATATCTTCACAATTTTGAATTTGAATTGTCATGCCAGTCTGCTACCTGAACCGTTTAGAACATCTATGTGAAGAGTTTAAACTCAGTCCAAACAACGATCACAACGGAATGTAACTGAAAGTTGTCAATAAATGCAAGATGAAGGGGAAAATATTACTTAAAATAAAATTTTGAAGCTATAGGAAAGCATACCGCTTCTATGTCAAACAGTAAATAATGTCAAAGGCTACGCCACAAAATATTAGATTAATATGTAGTTTTAATTAAGTTGTAATAAATGTTTCATGATTATTTTCATTTTAAGTGCTTTTTATTTTTGAAGAAAAATAAATTCCAAATCTATTCATTTCTATAAACATAATTACCTAATACCAGGTCCATGTATCGAATATCAAAATGCATTCAAGTAAAAGTACGGTAACACCGTTTCATCGACGTGGTAAATTATTTGTAAACGACTAATTTCGAATTGTCCAACCCGGTATTGTCAAATTACTGACAGGCAAAAACGGATTTGAGTGTACAGTCTGGGAATTTTAATGGAACGCTCGCACCACAGAAAAAATATGGCTCTGTTTTCTTCCAGGCTGCGGTGAATTTATGTCCTCCTGTGATGCCTTTATGCCAGGTGAATCGGCGTCTAGGGCGTCGCGTGCCGTGCCATTAACGGCGTCCGCGCAATAACAATAAATCAGCCGCTATCTCGAGGTTTATCTTTACACAAATAATAAACAATTCTACAACTATAAACTATGAATTCTTGCAAAATGGACGGTATTATGAAAAAGTGCAGTATTCGTGTTTGAAACCGGCATAATAATGCTATTAACATGGCTAGTTAAGATATGGATGTCGTGACTTGTAATAAAGTCATTATTTTGTTGAATAGATATCAGTGTTAGAGCGGTTTCAGTTAACAACGCGCTGGATAGACTTCGGCGCTAATGGGCCTGTTGAAAGCAGCGATTATGCATGCACAGACGACAGTTTTTAATATTTTTAATCCGGGGTGAAGAAGCTTGTAATATATAAATACAAATTTTAACACAAACTAGCACCACTAAATATTTTTCGCGTAGTCTACATCGCAAATTTAGCTGTTTTTAACTTCTTCACATATTAGAAAGTTATTTTCATAATCCAATAATAAATGATATTCTACCTTTTTAATCGCCGATACCTACACGTACATAGGTATTTGGTTGTTCCATTTTTCTTTGGTCGCGGAGTAACAAATAATTGTTTATTCAATTTTTCTTCTACAATTTACCTTCATTAACAGAAGGTTTTACATAATTTTCGGTGATTTTTGAGACCATCTCATAAATAGTAGTTACTGTAGATATTTATCTTGCTGCTACCAAAAAGATTAAATGAGAGACGAGATATATGACACTAGATGGTAACGTAAGTAGGCTCCTGCTTACAATAATGAATATCCATAATAGAAATATCAATTCTTTGGACTTAAGTAGTATTGGCGATTCAAATTAATATTTCCGCGCGCTCAAGTGATCAGCTGGTCACGCAGAAAGCAGTCCACTTGATTTGTTCGCAATATGTGTCGTACAAATTACGGCTCAGATTAAAAAAGATTATTACCTTTTTGGGAGCAACTATTGCTTGCAGGTCAGGTCATTAAATCTACCACGCTTCCTTTAATAGGAAAGTAATATAAACTAACGTGCTTTTATAATTTAGCTTAAGAATAGTAGCTATAGACCAACAAAATGCCTTATTGTTTTCTAGCATTCTTTTTTTGTTTACTTATTTTTATTGTAAGAATAAGCTGTCGCCCAAACCCATTTATTTTTTCTTGATGTACTAATTGAACTACAACAAACCTCGCAAACAATTAAATTAATGAAATGTCAAAAATTACTTTACAGTCGACTTCTACTGAATACTTTTACTTAAAGTAAATGCTTACTTTCAATGCATATGAGCACAGTATGTTACATTAAATAAACTTAGTTATTAAATGATCTGCATAACAATGAGGATGTTAGGTTATGATGCCAAGATTTGATGCTTTAGCTACTCGTATAAAAGCTATACAACGAAACAACAAGGTATCGCATTATTTTAAATTTAGCACAGCATGAGACACGAGAGCTTTGCTGCACCTGAAGGATTTGGTGTGGAAGTGCGTCTATATTTGAATTGGAAAGCAGCACTTCATGTACGCTAACACTTGCTAGAACGTATGTTTCCGGCATATCGCAAGATTTACGTCCTTTTTTCCGCACTCCTGAAACAAGAAGAGCACGTAATGGACTGTTAAAGTGAGTATCGACGTCTCCTAGTGATATACAGCGGATAACGCTGTCGGTACACATGTTACATTATCCGCAATATACATGCAAAACAGCTGGCTAGGAATACACACGTCTAATGCACTTAAATGTGCACAGCTAAGCGAGCTGTTTTATTAATTGCGGCGAATTGCTATGAAAATCCGTCAATTTCCTCGTTGCTATTAGTACCTTATAATCTGTCAAAGGATACCATTAATGACGCATAATTAGGATACAGATGGTGGGTTTTGCTTAAACTGCTTGCCTGCATAGTTAGACATCAAAAATAATTTTATTATAGTTCAAAGAAACTCTGATTATATTTTGCAACGAAGATTCAATACCTATGTACGTACAGCTTTATTAATAATTACAAAAATAAACGTACACAAATGTCAGTGGTAGATAATATTTCCAGCAGATTAAATAAACTGTTGATAATGATGACCACTACATTCATTTTTAAAATTTGAGTATCTACGCCACTCATGGCCCTGTCAGTCGTTTTCGAAAAAGCATTGAACCACATACTGATGTTACGTATAACCTTTCTTTGAAACTACTCCATAAAAATATCTAAGCGTGTGAAATCGGGTGATCTTGCAAGATATTTCCAAGGTCCGAAACACCTGAACCGATCATCAACATTTCAAAAAGTTGAACTATAACCTCCAGGGAGCAATGAGGTGGGTCTTCATCCTGTTGACACCAACAGCTTAAAATTCCCTCGTGACTTTTTCATGGTACTATGTCATAGATGAAAAATCTTGCTGTGTTCCTTTTTAGAGAGCAATTTATTTCTTCGGTTGAAAATTCCCGGTGTCCAAAATTTTGTCTTGTTGCCCCAAAGACCAATTCTTAGAAAGAGAAATGTTACAACTACCTACATACATATGCAGAACAAAATTATTGCTGTAATACAATGTTTCCACTTTAACTTACCAAATTACTACTTAAAAATAATCACAAGCGTAAAAACCAGACTCGTTAAACCAAAATGAAAATTCACTATGAGTTGAAATCGAGGCACAACTTTCCTATCTCACTAATTTCGTAAATTGCGTTCAAAATCTTAGATCATTAAACCATAAGTTTTTCGTTAATCCAATGGATTATCCATTTAATAGCTTACGTAAGCTATATATCTATTATTTTTATATTTAACCAGGAGTTAGCGACCGAACCTATTAAATTTATCTGGCTTTAAAATAACACAAAAATAAACCTTATAAGCGTACCAGAATTTTGTAGAAATATATTGTGTGTTTTGTCAATATTCTTGTGATGTCTGGAGGATTGTTGGTAGCAGGTAATAACTGTTTGGGACACACCAATCGCAATAGAAATCGAGCTCTAGAAACTTGACGAATTTAAAAAAGTTAGTAAAATGGTCGACTAACACTGTATTAAGGTAATTTCTGAAGAGGTACTGGACGACATCAGACAGCATGGTTTATAAACTTCTTAAAACGTACTGAACAATTTTTTTATTGCACATAATAAATCAAAAGAGTGGATTCAGTATTATTCACACAACATAGAGCACATTTTCTACAATAACTATTTTAGTTTTTATCAAGCGCGTGGTTAAGGGGGGTAATTACCCTTACCCCCCCAAGACGATGGGGGTACTGGTGGCTGATGAGTAACAAACGTTTCCACGGAACGCATTTGAATCTAAAGTTTCGCCTACTGAGTACTGACCCGTGATGTGAGAGGAAGTCATGTTCATGGGACGTGAAGACAGATATTTCCCATAAAATAGTTAGATTTGCAAGTAAAAATCGTAGAAGGCTAGACTTTGTTTTGTGATCTTCCTTTTGTATTAAAAATTCTTGTTTCAAACTAAAAGGTTTTTGTCTTTCCTAAATGAAAATCACAAGTAGGTAGGTATTTTCGTTTGAAACTAATCATTACCCCTCCCAAACAAAATTTCTAGATAAGCCACTGGTTTTTATATATAGCTTACTTGAGGAAACACACGCCAAAACAAGTTGTTATAAAGCAGCAAGTATTTAGTCAAGTCAAGCAAGCAGAGGTATTTTTCATCAAAAATTTGTCAATGGTACCCACGAAACAGATATTAATGTACCATTATATACTGGAAACGACATCTATACAATTAGGCAAGTAAATACGCATTTTCCTGGTAGGGATTATGAATTATTTAACTGGTATTTTAAGATATTTTCTATCTGACGATGTCGGAACACATATAGTTAACGTGAATTTTTAATATTACACTTGACACTTTAAAAAAAATTCAAAATTATATGTATGTATTTTTAAAATGTGGGTATAATTATAATCTGTTTGTCACCAAAAATTTTGTTTGTTTTAATTTTTATTAATATTTACATCATCAGAACATGAAAGTCTTGGTCAAGGGATGAACACGTTGAAAGGTTGATTAATGAAAATGCAGCTTTTTTGACGATGAACAGTTTTCTACTACTTATTCTAAACATCGCACACTTTTAGTATGTACATGTTATTTATTAAGACAAATCTGGGATGAAAAAAAAACTTCCGAGGTGACCATTTGTAGCTATATACGGGAATTTGCTGTGATTGATATACAAGAAAGAAAATCATTATGCAGAATCAATGAGGATGACGATATATGGTGCAGAAGATTCATACTCATTTGAGGATCACTTATTGGATACTTTAAAATGGTTTCTGGGAAAATTTTGATTGTTTTTATAAAGCAATATACTGTGGAGAATAGATATGMATATAAAGGAAATTCTTTCAATACGCTCAAATAACGTGTCCGTCATAATATCTAATGGGATTTGGTTAAATTACACACAATACCGTCAATATAGGATGAATTGGTAATTGGAATAAATTTAATGTAACCCATTACCTTAACGGGAGAAACACATTTAAATTGCTATATCTAATGTTATAGAAATCAATCAATCATGATCGTGATGCACAGTTTAAACAACGCAATATGCAAGCAGTGCGTCTAGAAAAATAAAAAATCACGAGAAACCTATTGCAAAAAAATAATTAGTCGGACAATCAATATTTTAATATTAAAACGCTAATAGTTTTATATGGATTCTACGATTTCCTGACTTTTGAAAGAAAAACATCATATCACCATCATCAACTTTATTCGGATTTTATCTGAACTTCTAGCTTAACTCTTTTAAAAGTTAGGATGGGGAAGAACTTAGTGCGCGTAAAAATGTTTTCAGATTGAAACACCCATAACTTTAGAATGGATAAATGCGTTCGTTTGCGTTTGCTTTAGACCACAGACGCGCACAATGTAAGTGAAGACCCAAAAATGTAAAGTAAGTAATTCGTTATTCTGATTGTTTTAAAGTTAGGTAAAGAATTGCTAAACACGGACCCAGACTAATGTTGAGAGAGTCTCTTTTAATTTACTGGGGGGGGGGGGGATTTATTTTTGCAGTTTGACTCTCGAAAAAATAATGAAAGTTAAATAGGGTATATCATTGAGCAGTTTATAATTATGCAAATGAAGAAAATTTCGGTGATTGCGGGAAGTGTTGGAAACCTTTGTCAATTGAAGAAAATAAGATCGGAAGTGAAGTAAATCTGCAGGTGACAATTTTGGAGATATTCAGTTTCCTTAAAACAACCTGCAAACCTCGTTACCGTTCACTTTTCAACTAGGATTTTATAAATCATGTTCAGAGTGTAGATGTATCTGACATTATACCCTTCTGTGATTTTTTTAGATCAAGTGATTCCAGATGGTAAGTATATTACGATTTGCAAGTTTTTTTTAAGTGTGATTTACTGTTTTTATTAGGATTAGCTTTTATTAGGTATATTCTGTCTTTAGGTATATGCTAGATATTGTAAATCAAGTCCTCGGTTATTTCCTTTAATTACTTTACTTTTATAGTAAATCAGGGAGCTTATATCAAGTGCGTGGGTGGTGAACCTCTTTCAGATTCTATTAAACATTTCTCATCATTCCAATTTAGCCGATTATCTTCTTCGCATAACGACATCGTTTTCCAACTCCACCAATGAACATTCCACTTGAATACGCGAAGCCAGCTAAGTAATTTAGCGATTTGGGAGGGAGGCATTCGCTAACGAGGGTTGCTTTAAGCCAGTCACTCCGAGCACCGGCAAAAATATACAGCATTCAGCTATCGAGATGAGGGAATCCAATTTACCTGCCAGCGGGGCAAATAAAACCCTCTTTGTGTTTACGAAATACAGCCGTATACGAGTTTCAGTGTAATTGAATAAGGCTTATGAATATTTAAAAGCTGTAAATTAATATGATACATACAGGTATCATTCCGTCATGTTGGCGCATAATTTTGCCTCGTCGACTTCATTACGTATTCGGCACATCTACATTACAATATATTTTTTCCCTACGCGTTGCTAAAAGTGACTTCTCTGGCGGGAAAAATCCAATTTTAGCTCGGGCGCGGAAAATTGTGGGTGAAACTTGCGCCAGATTCAAAAAGCGCAAGAGTAGTCATCTTTTATTAGTCTTCTGCTTGTGAAACAATTCCTTTTTTAATTGTAGATGCAGCTTCTTAATAAGTGTGACATTTCTAGCTTTAAATAATTCAAATAATATGTATACACTAAACAACTCCTGTGTATTACAAAATAGTTTTCCTGACAAATCGGTCTAAACATAAAATTCAATGAATTCGTCATCTAGCACCATTTTTTCAATGGTTTTTTCAAGAAGTGCGAAAATGTTAAACAAGAAAGAACTTCAAGCCAAAAACTTTCAAGCTATTCGATTCATACAAACTTGACCAGCCCGACCAAAAGCACTGGAAAGGATTAGTTAGAGCCAGAAACAACGATGAAGCAGCGAAAACGAGAAACGCCACCCTTGGAGTTTTAAAAGTATAGGCAAAAGATATTACACAAAACCAATTATTTATCAATGTTACAATTTTGCACTGGCTCCTTGGCTTGTTGTTTTCTGCTATGATTAGTCAGTGCCTAATAGCAGTGGCTTTTCAATAAGGCAGTGCTAATAGCTTTGGTTATTAACATACCTTTCATATTCAAAGCTCATAGCATTCTAAATTTCTTTTCTCTACTATTTTAAAAATGGCCATCGTTAAAAATTATTGTGTTGATCGGTTACGGATAATAATAAAATATATCCTAACAAAAAACCGATTACACATTCCATATCGTTAGCAAGATCGAGCAAAAACTTTAGGAAGTGGACCTTGTAAGAGATCGTCGTTGTCCAACACCAGTTTAAGAAGGGATTACTTTAAATGTTATAACAGTTTCGCGAAACCATATTTTAACGCCAAATGATGACGAAGACTTGTATTTTCTGATAAGAATACATTTCCTCTCAATAGCTCAGTAAACTGTTAATGCTGTAGACATTGTTCTCCTACAAATCAACGTGGAACATTGATATTCGTAGTTAGTGTCCATAATAAACTAACGTATTGGTCGGCATTTTAGGCAGTGGTATCCAGGGTCTATTTATTTGTAGAAGCATTGGCAAGCGAAAATTACCTTAAAATATTAAGAGTTCCTGCACTGCTTTACCAAAATGAAAAAAAAATCCATCTCCTGATCTCATCCCCCTTGACGACTTCTGATGGAGTTATTTAAAAGACAAAGTCAATTTGAATATACCAGATACTTGGACGAACTAGAGGATATGATTTGTAACCAAATAAGGGCAATTCCAGACGATATTCTGGTAAGGTTCTCCAGGAGTTTCACTGGCGGATGCGATACCGCCAAGAAATGCTTGGAGGTTACTTGAAACACACGGCGATTTTCATTTATATCTGACTGCTTAAATTATTCATTATTCATTAAACATATGTATAAAACCTAATCCAAAACTGTTTTTCTTTCAGTTTATTTTGAGATTGATTAAATTATCCGGAAACTGATATTTAAACTTTTCGAGTGCGCATGGATTTCTTATTTCCTATTTTAAATTAAATACCTTATCTACAAGTACTTCAAAGGAATTCTATCTGTTTCGTGTTCTCTTTCCCTTTATTACCTACATAGCATTTATACAACAAACCGGCTTTTTCACGTCATTAATCTACTGCTTACTGTGGCATCAGTGAACTATACATCATACAAAGATATGTGAACCTGTTCTGGTTATTTACTCGGGTACCATTACCCATGAGTTTCGTTGCTTTTTCATTTCGTCAGAAAGTAATACCGACTGAAAACCAACAGAATCTGACAACGTGTTAGATTTTCTTTCCTTGACAAGGAATCCAGCATACCTACAGGCTTATTACGTCTAAGTGGCAAGTCGAGCTGGTGCCCTACATTGCAGCATTCCGCCAGATTTCACCAATGTGTTTTTCTGTAAAATTATAAAATTTAATATGTATTTATTTAATTTCTACTTCGTTCAAACTTAAAAAACGCAAAAGCTGGTGAAAATGAACCTTATACGAACAAAACAGTTTTCGAAAAAGAAGTCGGGCTGATTATTTAAAGATTTTGAAGTACTGAAGTCAAAACTACAATCCATTTTTTTTATTCTTGACACATTTTGTATTATCACCATTTGTAAATTATATAAATCATTTCTTATGTAAGATTAATATTTCTACATTAAATTATTGTGGACTGAGCGTAAATGACAAGGACATTATGACAATGACAAACATAAGCGGACTCTGATTAGCTGATTAACTAAATAACTATAGTACTTCCCATTATTTTTACATTCAGTCAGTTTGGGCTGTTTTCTTTGATTGCCACGTCAAATTTTATTAGCTGTTGGCAACTGCAGACATATATCACAAATATTGATTCGCTGCATTACCTGAATCACCTTAGGCCCAAATATTAAATGAATAAATGTTCAAATATCAAAGGAAAGAATTGGTAACGCGGGTAGAACTTATTGAAAAGCAACATAATGGTATCTGTTGCGTGATATTGTATTTATAAGCTGCGTTATGATGTTCAACATTACAATACCAACTTTAAAACAATCGCCTTTAAGGGGTTACAAAGAGATGCCTGCACACCAAGAGGCAATTAAAATAGATAGGTGTGTATTCAAATTAGACGGAAACGGAAAGGACTCAGAGACTCAACAGTCGACACAGCACGATGCCATGTTCTACACGGTTAACAGCTAATCACACTAATAGCATTTTGTACAGGTTAACTCATGATGGATGTACTTCAAATGACAGCAAAGAAAAAACTACTACATGATTACAATGTTAGCTCAACAACCGCGCAACTGACTCTTTTTTCTTTTAAGGAGTACATCATATAAATTAACCACGTAGCAGACAATTGCAGGAATATCAACGCCTTTTGCACTCTAGCGGAACTGGATGAGGAATTTTTACTGATCAAATCGATGAACGTGATTTATATATGACCAAAGGGTGTTAATTATTATTATCGATTAATCAAAATTATTTCCGAGTTAATCTACTATTGGTTCCATAAACGGTTGCAGTCTTATTTTTCCGTATGATAGAAGATAACATCGAGCCAGAGGTGAATGATCTGGTTTCCGACCAACTGTACATATAAAATCAGATTTTCTATGTGTAAAGGCAAGGCAGGTATAGAAATTATCTATATATTTTCAAGTTAAAGTATTATTCTTAAAAGATTTACTTTGGTGTTATGACATTAATAATTCATTTAATTTTATTTCATCTATTTAGCTGATAGCATTTAAAATATAAAAAGTAGGATGCTTTTTATTTGTCGGTTTCATACAAGGCGTTGATCCTCTATAAGCTGAAATCTTACAAATAGAAAATCATGGGAAATATTAAATTTGATCTAAATTAAACATTATTTTCAACATAACAACTGTAGGATATAATACCTTTCAGCTTACTTGTGGTAAATTCAAATACTTTTATGTGAAAATCAATGCATACTTGTGCTTTCTTTTCTAAAAAGTCTATAAATACGGCAAACGTTTAGTTATAAGTAAAGGGTAGGTGGCGATGGTGGCCTTTTGATGATAAAGGAATATAATATTTAAAGTACAAATTGAGCAAGAAAAATTTAGTTTAGAACAAAAACAGACAAAAAATCATCCAAAGTTGCGATCCATGAATTAACTGAATTACTTCCACATCCAACGGATGGAAAGTATTGTATCGCGAAAAAAATTTTCAAAATTTTTTATTTGCTCATTCGCTTTAATATGGTCGAAAACGCAAAAAAACAAAATTTGAGCAAAAAATAATTTCTTGTCTGTGTGTCTGTGTCTGTGGTATTGTTTGTGGATACGATAACTTTCGAAAGACTTAATATATGAACTTGAAATTTAGCAAACGTATAAATCTCAACTACCCAAAGCGACCTATTGTTTGTGGGGTAAGTGGGGTATCGGGAAGGGTGCGAAATTGAGGGGTAACTACCATTTTTGCAAATTTTTATTTTTTTTTCGTTTTAGTATGTGAATAGTAGTATAACTGCGAGTATTATTCATTCTTATAAATTTTCAGTACAGCAAACTGTTTAGAAGATATTAGCAAAAAAGCATCACTTAAATAAAACTGTTTTTCCTAAATATCTCCGAATATATTTAATATATTAAAAAAATGAATATATTATCAGATAGGAAATAAAATATCTCACAAAAAGTGTCTTAGAAAATTCATTCAAAATTTTGACATTTTCGAAATATATCCAAAAATCCTATTTTGGACCCTGCTCGTACGATATTTTTTAAATTTTGGTATCATATAGAAAATCAAATTTCTGTTCAGAAAGCACTCTTGTAATTTTTTTGTTAAGTTAACAATATTCGAGTTATTTAGAAAAAAAACGATTTTAAAATTTATATATTTCTGCTAATATCACGAGGACTGTTTGTCTTAGAAAAAATGCTCAAAACCTGATTACTAATTGTATAGTATAAGAAATAAAATCGTAAATGTCATTTTGACAGTTGGATGTGGAAGTATTGATTCAATTTGCAGCGTTTTTTTAGATATTTTAAGATTAGGCAATAGCGAGAGTACAGGTCAAGTAGCATTGACTCAAGTTCAAGAACAAGGAAATTATAATTTTTTTAAAATTGTACACAGACACGTTATTATCCGCCTTTAACGGGGCCTTATGAAGAAGGCCTTGTTAAGCGATTTCTTATTCAAGCGATAATAAAGATATTAAGAGTAATGCTCTTATGTTAATTGGCAGCTTACCTAAAATTTAACAAGATCTAAGTGCTATAGCTTCTAAATTGACTGTTATGAATTCGTCTTCGAAATTAAAACGTTATACCTGTGCTGGATCGGAAACAATTTCCTGAAACATGCCGTGCAAACGCTCTAATTGGAATGCCAGCAAATGCAACTAAAATACATCAAGCCAAAATCCCGTTTGCTTATACAAATCCGCAAAAGCTTTATAATTTCAAAACGATCACACTATCACAAAATTCTTATCAAAATTGTGTACAGCAGAAGTTTCTGTCGCAACCAATAGACCTAGACAAGATATTTCGTAAATGCGCAAGTTTTTGGCTCAATCTGGTAAAAACACACAACTATTTAATTAATAACATAACTTTTTTATCTATATCGCCAGCCCTAGAAGCTTAATAAATCCAGATTAAAGGTTCACAATACATTATTTTTACGATAAAACTGCAACAATACCTGTTCTTAAAAAATTGACACTAAAATAAGGTATATTTTTTTATTCGACTTAAGTGCTTTATATATCTGACGGACTCAAGTAATGAGATGCACTTATAAATCAATTTAATGTTATAGTTGATATAGGTCAATTAGTATTAACTAGCCCACTTATTAAAATTAGAAATTATTCTTGGCATTACACAGTATCAACCTACAACAACCTAACTGAGGCTAAATTCTGAGATCTTTTGTATGCTGCACGTATTGTTAACATATTTTAATGCCGTGATGGGATACTTTTTATATTGGGTGCTCTAAAGCTCTGATTATACCACTGTTGACAAAGTATAGAATTTTCGAAAGTAATCAGCTTATAACGTAATATGCAACAAATTAGTTTGTTCACGTTTTAGTAGCTTTGAGTAAAATTCCATTTTTTTTCTATATTATTAACAGAAGTATAGCGGGGACTCAACTGCAAAAAATTAACCATACACTTGAATTTTTTTCTAGGTTATTAAACAGAACTTTTCTTTTTTTTTCAAATCAGTAGCGTAGACACATTTTTTTTTAAATTGGTAATACACAATGGACAAATTTAAAACAAAATAATTGTTTAACCTAGCGACCAAATAGATGGAATGAAAGTGATGTTCTATTAAACCTTAAAAATAATATGATCTAACAAACCTAAATAAGTGCTTAAATTAGAAACTAAACTGTTTATTATAAAAATTTACAGTTTAATTCTGCCTTGAGGAGATAATTACCCCTTTACCCCGTCCGTATCTACTTCTTTTTGCGATAAAAAAGAGAGGCGTGGTTTTATAAATTTTGAATAGCATCTATTCATTGCTTTTTCGCAGTATAATTTTTGCAAAAGTTTTGTTGTTGTTAAATTTTGCACAATATCTTTGTCGAACATTTATTAGAATTACAAAATATAGTGAAGCTATTCCTATATTTCATTTCAACCTTATGGATAATAGTACGGTTTCAGTAAATCACTCTGTATACTCACATGTAATGTTGGGAGTAGGTGAAGCTACAAAGTAATCGAAGGTCGAGAGAGCAGGTCCGTTTCTTTTTTTAGCTTATTCTGTCGTCAAGCCCAATAAACTTTCCGTCCATTACAGATATTGGAGTAATTTAATGGCAATTTGACCCCGATGGACGTAATTAAATGGCGTAAGCCGGCGTCATGAGTTACGAGAAGATAAGAACAGTCAGCAAATGTATGCGACCATCCAATAAGGAAAAGTATGTAGGTGTGCATGAAGATATGTATGCCCGTTTTAATTTAATGAGGCCAATATTGTTAAAGTGATCTACGTACATAAATACAACAAACCCCGGTGACAAATAAGCAAATCACGATAAAAGTTTCCCATTTACAGAACGCCATGTTATAGAGAAAGTTAATATTTTTTATATAACCACACAGTTATACTGGGGCACTTTCTAGTTATTCAGCTGTAATGTAATGTTATAGCAGTAGAATATGTAGTTTCTCGACAAACTGTTAATCGAAAATTCCGTTGCACACTGTTCGTCGCTTGGAATAGTGTTAAAGTGATGAATCCACAAGCTTCTTAAGGTTCCATGACAGACGTAAACGTGTTGTTCCAACCCTTTTTATTTCAGTTCATTTAGGGAAACACACGGTGATTTTTAAATCATCGATGAATAATTTACAAAAACCAGAACTGCTCAAAAGTAGACGTCGCACTCACGTGGTAATGATCACTTAATATATATAATAGACGTCATTAAGTAGACGTAGAAAAACGCTTTTATCGCGCCATAGATCAGTTTTTAAAAACTTAAACCTGCTGTGAACACTATGTCTACCTGTTAACTCAGTCAGATTGCCTGTTAGTTGCTATGGTTTAGTCCAGAGTAGACAATGGGTTAGCTTTGGAAAACTGTACTTACCTATACCTATATTTATGATTAACTGTTACACTGGTAAATTATTTTTCCATCCATTTATGCATTTGTTATGCTTGTACAATCAAAATAAGTCTTTTCTTTTTTATACATTTGATTTTATTATAGTAGAGCGTAAAGAAACTTTCTACTTTTGTTTTAAATAAAATGTATGGCTACATCAATATATCAATAATTTTCGTATACCATATTAAAAGTCCGTTAGTTAATGACAAAAAAGCCATGGCTATAGCGTCAAAAAATGCGTCAACTGACGACATTAACAGACCTTATCTGACGTCATCTAATAAAGTCGCTGGGCTGCAACATAAATTGTCATTTTTATATCGATTTAACGTGATAATATTGGTCAGTATTGTTGAAGTAACTGTCATGTAGATGGTATTACTTTGAAGTGATTTATATTTCCAAACTTGCTTTATAAGTTAGAATAAAACTTTAGGAATATGTGACATTTTATTTTTAAGTTAAGTAAAAAAAATTATATTGACAACAACAACCATGATAAATTAAATTGACAAAATACTTGAATGTGAACATATATATTGGTAACTTCAACACCTTCCTCCATTCAATGTATTTGTCAGTCCCATAAAATTTCTTAACATCTGGAATCTTGGTCTGAATAATGGCTTTGTCATCAAATCTGCGACTTGATTTTTAGTATTAACTTTCTTAATACTAATTTCATTGTCATTAACCAACTCTCGGATAAAGAAATGGCGAATTCTTATGTGTTTCGTGCGTCTGTGTAATTCAGGGTTTTGGGCTAACTTGATAGCGGCTTCATTGTCAACCATAATAATAGGAATATCTTCTAGTTGAATAATTTGTTCGAATAATCTCTTTAACCAAACAAGTTCCCTTGCACCTTCACTAGCTGCAACAATTTCTGCTTCTGTGGTTGAGATAGCAACAGAAGACTGTCTTTGACTTCTCCATGATATGATTCCACCACCATATAAACATGCTACGCCTGAAGTTGAACGCCCAGTTTCTTCATCTCCACCATGGTCCGCATCTGTAAAGCATTCTAAATAACCTCTGTTGAGGTTTGGTTTATAAAATATACCAAAATCAATGGTGCCTTTAATGTATCTTAATATTCTCTTGATTTTTACATAATCCTTGTTACTAGGATTATCAAGTTTTCTTGAAACAACACTCACTGAGTAGGCTAAGTCTGGACGAGTACCAGACATCAAATACATTAATGCTCCAACAATTTCTCTGTAATTGAATCTTGCATCTTCAATTACTTGCTCTTCTTCAGTTTCTTTGGTGTCTTTGATAATGGGTGTTGAAACAGGTTTGCAGTCACTCATATCAACCTTCGCAAGCAGTTTCTTTGCATAGGCTAACTGGCTAACTTTAACAACTCCATTCAAATCTGTTTGGATCTCCAACCCAAGAAAATAAGTAGCTGGTTTCACAGTTATCTTGAACTCCTTTCGCAGACACTCTAAAAACTCTATTTTCATGTTTTCATTGTTGGAAGCTAATAGACCATCGTCTACATACAATGATAAAACTAGCATGCCATCTTTTTGTTTCTTTAAGAAAACACATGGATCAGCGTCACTTGATTTGAAGTTATTTCTTTGAAGTACATTAACTATTCTTTCATTCCAACAGCGAGGAGCCTGCTTCAAACCATATATACTCTTTTTCAGAAGACAAACTTTGTTTGTTTTGTCTTCAAATCCTTCTGGTTGTCTCATGTAGATCTCTTCTTCAAGTGTTCCATACAAAAATGCAGTAGACACATCAAATTGAGTAAGTGTCATTCTTTCACTAGCAGCAATACTTATAACAGCTCTTACTGAAGCTAATTTTGCAACTGGACTAAAAGTTTGATCATAGTCTTCGCCCATTCTTTGCGAAAAACCTTTGACGACTAATCTGGCCTTATATTTTTGAATTGAACCATCTGGATTAGTTTTTATCTTATAAACCCACTTGCAAGGAATTGCTTTTCTTCCTGGTGGCAATTTTTCAAGAACCCATGTTCCGTTTTCTTTGTGCGATTGCATTTCATTTTTCATTGCTGCAATCCATTCCTCTTTGTCACCACTTTGTATGGCTTCCTTATAAGTAGTTGGTTCTTTCAATTCAAGAATATTTACAGCAACCTCCATCGCAAAATCTTCAAACCTAGCTGGTTTTCTTAAAATTGCTCTATCTCGTAATGTTATTCCAGTATCTTGTTTATTTTCTGGACTATAGAAATCTGAATCAATGCTTTCTGCATCCTCATCAGCATTTTCTTCTTGCATTTGTTCCACTTCTTGACTTTTTGTAGAATCCAAGTTTTCTTTGTTATCTACATTATTCTCCGAAGTCATAGATAAACTTTTGGTAAAATTTTCATCTACAACTACCTCAGGTACTGAAAATGGTTTTTCATTAAAGATCACGTCTCTAGATCTAATTACATCCCTTCTGTCTTGACACCATATACGATAACCGTCATCTCCATCATATCCAACCAATATGCCCTTTATAGCTTTTTTATCAAGCTTCCTTCTATTTTGCTTTGGAATGTGAGGATAACATGTACTACCAATAACTCTCATATGTGTCAATTTGGGTTTCTTCCCATACCATACTTCATAAGGACATTTATCGCTTACACCTGAAATGCTTGACCTATTCAAGATGTATGCAGCTGTATTAATCATTTCAGCCCATAGACTCTGTGGCAATCCATCTCTTGCATGCATTATCGCTCTAGCAGTTTCCACAATAGTTCTATTGTCTCGTTCTGCACAACCATTCTGTTGAGGCGAATAAGGCATTGTGAGTCGATGACGAATACCATACTGGTTTAGAGTTTTCTTGACTTGTTGGCTAAGGAATTCTCCTCCATTGTCAGTCAAAAGCTCTTTAACTGTATGTCCATCTACTTGAATCTCGGCCAAAACTGTTTTTAAATGCTTTTCTACTTCTGATTTTTCCTTCATGAAGTAAACATATCGAAATCTACTAAAATCATCTTTGAAAAGAACATAGTATTGATATCCTCTCTGAGATTTCTCAAAAGGTCCACATACGTCGGAATGTAACAGCTCTCCTGGTACTTTAGCTCTTTCTCGTGTACCAAATTTCAAGACATGCGCCTTTCCGTAAACACACCCTTCGCATAATTCACTATCAAGTGGTACTTCAATATTAAGTTCTTTCTTCAAAATCTTCTTAATATGTCTCTTGTTTTGATGACCCAATCTTTCGTGATATAATTGTAACAAATTTATATTTTCCATATGGTTTACCTCAGGTTTGTTATCAGATAAAACATTTTTAAGGGATAATATGAAAAGACCACCATGCCTACTTCGATTTCCCACTAAAACTATCTGTCCTTCTACTTGCAGGTAACATACTTCAGTATATGAAATAAACTTGCTACTTGAATGTCGATCTTGGGCCGATAAGACAGAGAACAAATTCTTATTAATTTTAGGAACGTACCATACATCAATTAAGTCTAATTCATAGGTTTTCCCATCAACAACTGATTTTACCGTTACGATTCCTTTTCCTAAAGCTCGAATTACATCACCATTAGCTGTCGTCACTGCATGCTCGTCATGAAATGCTTCGTAGGTTTTAAATAAATCTTTTCTATTGCAAATATGGTTAGTTGCACCATTATCTACGTACCAATCATCTTCATCGACTGTAGCCAGCAGAACTGATGATGAGATCGCCAAAAGTGAAACATTATTCGACTTGGAACTGGACTTTTCCGGTTTATTATCAGCTTTCCATTTAAAACACTGTTTCATTTTATGACCGGGTTTCTTACAATAATTACAAACTAACTTCTTTTTTCTATTTGTACATTTATCAAATTTCTTTTCATTTACTGCAAGAATTTCCTGATGACATTCTTTCTTTTCTAATAAAGCTTTTTCAAAAGCACACAATTGACTAGTCAAATTATCTATGGTTCTTTCTGATTTTACCATCAACGACCAACTTGACTTAAAAGAAAAATATTCATCCGGTAAAGTTCCCAGTATCTTACAGATTAAAAGCAAATCTGGTAAATCGCAATTACATTTTTTACCAGTAGCAACTTTATCTTTGGACATCTCAATCTGCAACTCACTCCACAAGTTTTTCAGCTTTGAAATGTGTGTCGCCATATCACTAAAATCTTCATTTTTGTAACGGAAAAACTCCATACACAAATCATAAGTCTTCTCCTCACTTGCTCCGTCGTACAATCTATGAAGCTCTAGCCACATTTCTCTCGCAGTAGTAAATCTCATTACTCTTTGTAAAGTATCTTGCGACATATTTAAAGTAAGCAACAGTAACACATTGCTATCTATCTGAGTAAAGGTAGCTAAATTTTTATCGTATATATCTTTCTGTTCTTTTGTGCTTCCAGTAGGTAATGGCGAAGGACATTTTAATTTGCCTTCAAGCAACGCACTTCCTCCCTGGACACAACGCAGAAGGATGTTAAACTTGAATTTCCATGTAGACCAGTTTGACTTGCCTTCCAAAAGACCAATCTGGATCTTACTAGCGTCCATTTTACTCAATAGCTTCTTAAATAGTCGTATATAAAGCAACTTGAAAATTAGAACTCTTTTGACAAGCAATCACAAAATTCTTCAAAGGAACCACGAACCACGCTCTGCTACCATGTTGAAGTAACTGTCATGTAGATGGTATTACTTTGAAGTGATTTATATTTCCAAACTTGCTTTATAAGTTAGAATAAAACTTTAGGAATATGTGACATTTTATTTTTAAGTTAAGTAAAAAAAATTATATTGACAACAACAACCATGATAAATTAAATTGACAAAATACTTGAATGTGAACATATATATTGGTAACTTCAACAAGTATAACGTAATGAATGACTAACATAAGTCATAAAGACGTGACTCTGCTGGCTGTGAATTAATCTCATTTAAATCTTCGTCAACAAAGATATTGTCAGATTGAAAATATATTTTACTAATGAATCAAGGCATTGTCTATGGGCTCTCCGTTTCTTTAATTTTAGCTGAAATATTTATGGCAGAATTGATTACTTTTATATTTTGAAATGCTTTAACGAAAATTGTGTGGATTTGGCCGAGATACATTGAAGATGCGTTCTGTATTTGGTCAGAATCAGACGGGCAATTGACAATTTCATTGATTTTATTAAGTTATTTAGATCCAGTTTTCTTATGAAAAAGAAATCAATACGAAACCTAATTTTCTAGATATTACAGTAGAGATAGCATATGAAGAGGTGAAGTTTATCATATTCTGTAATCTACCACACATGATCATTCCAGTGAATTTTAATCAGTCTAATAAAACTAAGTATTCGACTATTCAAAACCTTTTGCATAGATTGGTGTACGTTTCCACAAGTCTGGTGAATTTTAAGAAAAGTCTGCGTAAAAGGCTCATAAAACAGATCGCAGCTAATAACGAGTCTAATATTAGTTGTAGACAAAATCTTAAATAACACGCAAGAAAACAAACAAAGCTTTATGTGCAGGCAACCTTAATGTTGATGAGAAACCAGAGGAACTGTGGTAGGATAGAATAAATTAAATACGTAGTAGTAAAGTTAGGAACTATTTGGAAAAACTAGGTAGTAACATAGTTAAAAGACTTAAAAAGTCTACTAGTAAAAATCAATTAAGAAAAAACAGTATATATGATAGGTATTAACTGCGATGATTGTGATTCAATTTATATGGGGGAGAAAGGTCACTCAATACAGACACGATTGTAGAATTTTATTTATTTGTTAGGATGCAAAGCTAAGAAGAATTGATTCAAAAATATGTTTAAATCAAGTTGCATTACTGTTTAAGTACAATATATACAACAGCTAGCACAAAAAAATAAATTTAAACTCTCGTAGAAAGGAATTGAAAAGAAAAATATGTAAAGGTATATAGCTAATAGTAGCTAAAATAAATAGTAATCTGTAAGGAAGAAAGTAAAACAGCAAACCCATAAAACGATACCTATTATGATATTTATGTATCAGGAAATAGAATAGACAGGATATAAGAAATAAATAAGGAAGGAGAAAATCAAAAAGAGTTTACAACGGGACAATGTCAAAAGTAAAGTTAAAAATAAAAATAACTAAGTTCGCAGAATCCATCATGAAAGATGAAATTAAAATAGTGTGGTAATGCAAGGCTACTGTATGAGAAAGACCTAAAAAATACATGGAACGAGACATAAATAACACAATACCGAGGAAATAGATGACGGGCAAAGAAGATAGGTTTAGATTCAAATATGGAGGGGGGCGAAATAATATCTTCTCTACTCATATTTGATAGACGAGGGCAAAAGTAAGCAAGTAAGGAAGGAAAACTGTTGTCATTTCTATACGCGTAGATGAAAACGCCAAAACACATTATTAAGTCTGCATCTTTAAAAACCAGAAATAATTGTTTGTTCAATATTGTCGATTCGGCAATTTGCGAAGTAGTATACTTACACCAGTAGCGTAGATACGTTTCTATTAAATTTTAATCGTACTACATACTTATTAAACCACGCTATGCTATGTTAGAAGAAAGCAGTTAAGAATTTTTCTATTTGCAGTACTTGCTGATAGCACGTGACGTAACCATTTCAATATTAAAATATTTAAGTTAAAATACGCCACTGAGCTACTTTCTATTGCCACTTCTACAGTTCGGTGCTGCGCAATTTTGAAAAATGAACGCAGGTAAATCCTGTTATTTATAGCATTTCAGTTAAAAAGCGAGTAATTTAATTAGCTTAATTCTAATAGATCCGAAGGCTGCTAGTTTACTGCGGAAATTGTCGAGATTAATTTGAATAATGAGATGAAATTATTCCAAAACTGTTCCACGCAAATGCATACTTGCCAACTAGATAATGATCTGGTTATAATACCTATGCTTGTGTACATACGAGTAGTTAACAAACAATCCTTAATTTGCATCACTTGTATAAAGAGTACCAGTTTTTAAATTTATGCTTTTAAGTAAGAGTATTGCACCTTTGAATGAACTCAAACACAATAATGCACTCTGAGCTGATGATCTTCAGTGACAATCTGGCGATACCTAGCTTTAGAAGAAAACAAAATCTAACTGTCAAACTGAAACAAATAAGCAACACATGAATCAAGAGCATCATTGATAATTATCTTTGTAGGTCAACTACGTTAGGCCATGAGCCGCTATAGCAAGGTTATATTCCATGATAAACATTATAAACAAAAATGAAAACATCTCTGGCGGCTGTCTTTGATACAACCGTAAGGTTGATGTGGACACGTCCACCTTTTATACATAGCAGAGGAGGTAGTTAACTTTGAGCTAAAATGACTATATCTCAAATTAATCTTTGAAAGTAATTTTATTTCAATGTGATCTTTGTTGTTGGGCTTTTCCAGTGGGGCAATCGGCAATGTAGGTCTCTGTACTTGCAGACGATATCAACCTACGCCGTAGTTTGTAAAGCAACCGCTAGATGACTCATTACCAATTGCCACAAAGTGACCGCCAAAGTGCAGTGAAAGATATGTCCACGTCAAAGATAAAACGAAGTTTCTAAACATATCATTGAAAAAAGGAAGTTATTGGGAAGCAAATTATTTTCTGTGAAATAAGAAGGATTTACGAAAAAATTTACTTAGGCTTCTATGGGTGGCCAAAAATAAGAAAATTTTGTCACTAACAGAATGTAATTCTTACCTATTTAGAAGAAAATGTAAGTCTGTTGCTATTATTTCATTAGATTTATATAGCGTTACCACCTGCATCACTTTGTACCACATTATACGACGAAGACATACTTATTTAAAAGTGAAAGAAAATCTTTGTATTCACAAGTTTCCGAGTACAACGATTTATCTAAGTAAAAGTAGGGTTTGTAAAAAAATGTGTTAAACCGTGGAGACAGATTGAAAATATTTTGTGAATGCTCCTAACGATATCTATCTATTTTTTAGTCGTAACAATTTTCTTTGTTCTGTAGACAAGACAGTCTTTTTCTTTTTTTTTCTTTTTACTATGAATGATTTCGAAGATACTGGAGAAGTTCTCATTGCAACATTTTAAGATACTTAAAGTCTCATTTAAACAGAAAGTTCACTACTGTTAACGAAGGCTTCAAAATTACAAAGAATCCTTTTAATTTTATTAGTAATGAAAAATGTACTCGACAGCGTGTGGGATACCACACTTTTGATTAACTTCCTTCTAAAATTGCCGCATATTAAAAATTAAAACATTATTTCCTCAGAATTTCAACAACTTTGTTAGCTGGAGGAGTTGAAGACCTATTCTGATCGAAGCGGCATGGCGGCTGGCGTTATTCTATATACCATTGCAGAAAGGTATATTGAAGACTGCATAGAAGAACGCATCAAAATTGCCATAAACGTGCTTGGGAGATCTACATCATCAACAAGTTACCTTGTAAAAGACCCATTATCATTAACCAAAGATTGCAATCAATATTTTAATATTTTTCGCATAAATCAAAAGGGCTATGAATATAAAACTTCATTTTAGCTTTTATTGTTACAAAATTTTTAAACATATGCTACTATTATTTCTATTTAATTTATTTTTCAAACATGTCCTTACTGGTACTGTGATTGACAATGTTAAAACATATTTTCTAAAAGACTTTTTATTACCCTGGATACAGAAGTTTAAGAGATAATTTAAGATGTGACCAAAAAAAGTATTTATCAGTGTATACGGTATCATTTATGTGAATCAGTCGCGTTCATTAACCCGCATACTCACGTCATGCTCAATACGCAGGTAAGTTATAGTTGAGATCTTTCGCTTACAGGCTCTCGTGTTCAATCTCTCCTTGCATTTTTCACGTAGCTTGATTTACCATCGTTGTACTGAAGAAGCTGATTATAATAATTCATAAATGATACGTGTGTATTGGCAGTTCGAGGCGTACATTCCATTTGAGTCAATACTACTTAATCGATAAAGCACAAGATAATATGAGAACACGTGATGCAGCTTAGAACCATTTTTTATAAGAAAAGGATTTCTGTGATAACTACGATAACATATCACGTACCTCACGCATGCACCTATGTTTGCTGGTACTATAAAGACGATTTACATTTGTTCGTTCACTCAAACTTATAACAGATCTTAGCCAGGGAAAAGAAACATCATAACATTGTTGGATATTCTGTCTCTGTAGGTGTCACAGTGGCGGCTCGTTGCCTTTCAAGGCGGGTGGTCCTTAAAAGCGAAAAACCATCGCCCACTAAAACAAACAATTAAATATTTTCCCACAAGTGCACACTAGAAATTAGTGAAATCACACGTGAACCGTTTTTATTATAGACACAAAATTGCTGTTATAGATCGACTTTTGAACCTTATTTTTGTGGAATTTTTAATTATTTATTTGACAAAGGAGCAAAAATAGGCTAATGTCCATAACAGCGCTTTTTACATAAAATGCAGGACACCAATTAACTTGGATAGAATCCATCAATCAGGATTGTGAAGTGTAAGCCTGTAGTTTTTTTAAAACATTGTGTTGAAATTAGTATTACCAGCAAATTTGGTATTGTAAGTCCGGATTACTCTTTGGTTTGGCGAGTTCCGTCTCTAGTTAATATACTGAAAGCTTGTGCTAGCAATGTACAGCTTCGAGAACTACGTGGCTACACAAATAAATGAAATCATGACAAAATACATGTTGAATCTAGTTGATTGTTAAATATATTATGTTTGAACATAATTCAGAAATGTATCTACCTTTAACGAGTGGAAGTATATTATGACATATTGTTGATATGTATTCGGTGCCGTTTAATCCGGTGGATCTATATATTAATATCTTTAAGGAATCTACCTAGTTTGAATTGTTTCAAGTCTATGTATATGAGTGGTACACTGAGGGTTCCACATCACAGATGCATAGTTAATTTGATTACCGATATAAGCTTGATAAATAGTTAATATATATTGGCTTATGAATACAAGTAGTTTATTACTTTCTCGCGATGTTATTAATATGTTGAGCAAAGCTCATTTTATAATCAAACAATACCCCCAAACCTTTTATTTCAAAAACAGCTGTTAAAGTATGATGGTTACTTAAACGATAAGCAAATTTGAAAACGACATAATTACGGGAAAATGTATTTGTTTAAATTTAGCATTAGTTAATTCGTTACCCAGTAGTTAAAAAAGTTAGGCCATTTTGGAACAGCAAAGTGTTTGCTAACGTACAGTTACGTGAATAAATTTTCATATCGTTGGCGTATAACAGAAATTCACAAAAGCGGAAATGTTATTTAATATCGCTTATGTATATTAGAAAAAGTTTAGTCCTAAATGAGAACCTTGAGGTATGCCTGAGGTAGCACAATAAGAAAAAGAGGAAATATCATTAATATAAACTATTTGAGTTCTATTAAAATATAAGAAATCAACCATCTCAGTAAATTACCACACACTCCTACATTCATTAGTTTTGCAATCAGGATGAATCTGTATAGAGTGCATTTACTTGTATTTAACATACCAATGATTCAATAATGTACTATGAATAGATTACTAAATTTGATTCGATTGACCGTTTTGCATAGAAACCGTGGTGCTCACATATAATATTATTTTTAAGCACATTAAATATTCTATTTTGAATCATCGACTCGAATATTTTACTAATAATGTTTAGTTTACTAATTGGGCGGTAATTCGTTATTGAAGTCTTCTCACCACTTTTATATATTGGAGTTATATAAGCAATTTTCCACGAAGAAGGGAATCCACAGTAAGTGGGACATTCACCACATTGTTTTATGAATAAAGCCGGTGTACCACCAGGACTCGATCTCTTATTAATATCCAGGCTGGATGTTACTTCGTAAATTTCTTTTTGAGTTACTTTGAAGATACCTATTATGCACAAATGTCTACTACACCGTGTACTACTACACGACTATTTTTATAGTGTTTGAAACAGCGCGTTTTCTGTTATTAATATAATGCCAAAGTTTATAGGTATCTCAATTATTTCTTAATTTTTTCCGTGTAATTTTTGAAATCCTTTAATATCATATGTTTAGGCCTTTTTTTAATGTAAAAAACAACTGTAAGTCCTCGTTCTTTTGAAATCGCCTTTTTTTATGAACTCTGTTTGTGATTACTCTAATTGTTTTGTTACTGAAATAAAGCGGAAATTTTACGTGCACTACCTGACAAAATTTAGACACCATTTCATTGAGATCCGAGTTGTCAAACAATTGCACCCAATCAATGTTTTGTAAATAGTTACAGATCAGCCTATTCTAAAAAATTAATTAATTAAATATGTAATCGAAAAAAGTAGTAACGCTATATAAAGCTTTAAGTGAAAATATGCCTAAATCTACATTCTTAAAAACTGTTTTATTGATTTTGGAAAATAGCTATTTACATGCAAGTTTTTGGTTTGGCAATGGATTCCAAATTGAGTTTTATTTTGGCGCAATATATGATGAACAGATTCCTTAAAAAGCTAATACCTAAACTATCTTTTAACACAAATTGTATCAAAAAATTATGGATGGCTCAATATTAATAATTACAGTTTACGGTAATGATGATGAAGTATTACAGGTATTTAATAGTTATGAAGTTATGATACACGCATAAATTTTACAACAGAAAGTGACAGTAATACAGGGATAACAAGAACATAATAAAATTTCACTTGAATACAAACAAAGTGCTGACAGATAACTTGCTTTATGAGTAGAATCATTCTACAAAAATTAAACTCAAACTTTATAAAACACGTAAAAACTAGAATAAAGACATTATATCACAAATTTTACTTAAAAAGCTTTTGGAAACATTATWCATTAATAATGCTTACCCAAAAACGTAAATCAAAAAATTAATTTATACATAAAAAAAGATTAATTCTAGAAGGAGAAAATAATTAATAGGAGTCTAAATACAAATTTGAAGCAAGCACGAGTTTGCATAGGACAACGAAACACCTTTGGTATTTATGTAAATAGGAATAATAAAAGGAAAGCAAAGTGTGTCGAACTACACTTGTTTACAACTTCTTTTAAAGAACTTGCAAATGCCTGGTAAGACCAGCAACAACGTTGCACTGCTAGGAACATTCATCATACGTACATCCAAGTTTGGCTATAACTCAAGTGTGACGTGGAATAAGGCTGTGAAAATGTGTTTCTCAACTTTAAGCCGCCACATAATAAACAACTTATCTCCTTGTGCCGCAAGGACGCTTCCTGAACTTTTTTAAAATCCAGAATAAATCTTTCTGCTTGTATCGTTGCAAACATTCCGAGACGTGAATCAGCGCACTTTATCATCGCAACGGCAATCTTTCCTGTAATGGCAAAGTCTAACAGCTTTTATGGCACATTTTTTGTAGGCTAATGTCGGCGGGTCTAGCTGCAAATCTGTATAGTGAAATCTGTAACGCAAATTTATCGTTGCGGACACAAATATATGCTGGCGATGAGCCGAAGGCGCCACACTAAGGACGAAGTACATTGTTCTCGATTTTTCATATTTAATCGAGATATGGCGTACTAGTGTTTCGTGTGGCTAGGTAATGCATTGTGATTTGTTTAAACAAACAGTTAAAAATGCAGGACGGCATTAAACATGGGCAAGGTATGATTTGCAATGTATCAGCGTGACGTTGAACTCAAATGCAAATATCGTTTACACCTACCTACTGATACTTCGGCGCGTATTTGGTTCGGGTCTGTCTGCATGCCTTCATCGATCAAGGGAATATGGAAATGTGGCTGCAATCTCATGTAGTTCGTCCTCGTATTTATTAAGACGTTAACTGTAAAAAACGGGGTTGCAAATAACAAATAGTGGTAAGAAATTTAGGTTTTTCTTTGGTAAACGCCATGCCAAATTCGCGAGCATGTAAAAAAAATAGCTAATGAATTGAACATTTGATATGGAACAAAAGCAGGCGAATTCACTCCCAGCTGTAAACACTGTAACAATAGAAGCTAATCAAAACCCATACACATACCTACACCTACACACAGATCAGTACTTAATGTCATATCTAAGGTTCCAAATCAAAATTTGACACCATCATAATTAACATTAAAAATTACATATCCACGCAGCAAAATCGGATTTTTGTACTTTAAGATATTATGCTGCATGCCCATCATAGCCTTCATCAACATTTGATATAGATTATCACATTCAGCATCAAAACTCACGTTTAACGACACCCACAAAGAAAAACAGTTGTTGGCACCGTTAGTTGCCATGGTGCATGTCCGTCATAGTTTTAATCCAAATTTGGCGTGCAACCACCATTTTCAGCGTCAAAAATTATGTCCGACAACACCCATGGTGTAAGATCAAATTCTTGCACTGTTAACTACCATGGAGCATGTCCGCTGTAGTCTTAATCCAAAGCGATATCATCAGAAATATCAGGTACACAAAGAAGAAATGTTATGGTGGTGTGGTAAGTGGCCATTATACATAGATTTTCATTAAATTGTTGATCATATCAGCACTTTTTAAATCACTCCTGTGGGTATAGTATTAAACCGGCGTGAAGTATTTTTGGTTGAGGACGTGTGTCTGCATTTGTTGAAGGAAGTCATGGTCTCAAACAGAACACATGAATTTGAAGACAGCTTCCAAAGGATAAATTCTGAATCGTATTACAAATTCGTCGTCTAAATCCCGGATTGAGCTCAAACGATTATTATCGATTCCAAAGATTATACTAATAAGTATTAAATATTATATAACAATTTAAAATCATTCTGTTATTTCTCTTTCATTTTGCAAAAGGTGATTTAGGAATCTGGCAAGTTTGCAAATTAGTAATATCAGCCTAGTATCGTGTGATTGACGCATAGTCCGTCCCAGCATTTAGCTGCTACTATATTCCAGTAGCAACGATGTTAAAAATATTATAGCTATCAGAACTTAAAAAGAGAAAATGCTGACTTTTACTATTTTGTCTTGTAAACTAGCGGCAGGATAAAAAACATCAGTGATTATACTAGAGCTACAGTTGAAAATCTGTGAAATTAAAATCTCATGTGAAAAAAAAATCATGCAAATGCTTTTTTGCAATTTGTTTACTAAACGTCACTTTTTTAAAACCCATTTTGATTGTTAAAGGTTCATTTTGGCACTAGTGCTAAAATGAGTTGAGTAGCGCTCAAATCAGTCTAGTCGCGCAAACACATCCACTCATTTTGCAAAGAAAACAACATTTTTATTATAAAATCAAACAGAATATAACAACTTAAACAAACAATATTTTACTTCCACATCTAACGGACGGAAAGTATTGTATCGCGAAAAAAATTTTCAAAATTTTTTATTTGCTCATTCGCTTTAAAGTGGTCGAAAACGTAAAAAAACAAAATTTGAGCTAAACAAAAATTATTGGCTGTGTGTCTGTGGTTTTGTTTGTGGACACGATAACTTTCGAAAGACTTAATATATGAACTTAAAATTTGGCACACGTATAGATCTCAAAAGCGACCTATTGTTTTTGGGGTAAGTATGGTACCAGGAAGCGGGCGAAATTGGAAGTAACCAGCAGAAACTGTAACTTACTTATTATACGTAAATGTTAAACGTAAATTTATAAATGTGTTGCCACGGAATACTGCTACCTGGACTTTATTAGAATAATAATTAGATGATACACCATGTCCACCATTGTGAACTATCTGAGTTACGTTCGAAGCTTGCCGACGTACTTTATCTGAGAACTGCAATATTTGTCGATGTATTTGCCCAAGAATTTTCATAGCTAGCTGTTTTTCTTTTATTTTCGACAACATAATTTTCAACAAAAACGTTGGATTTCCATCTGCCACGTCTTTTCAACGTTTCTAAATCCGCACCACCACCTGACCATAAATTAACATTGCAAATGCTCTTTGGAATGCATGGCTAGGACATTAATTCAAATTTGGCAAGCCAACATATGTTGTATTTCTTTGGAGATGTCAGAACAACTGCTGAAACCGACTAGTTGAACATTTTTCGTTCCTATATCGAAAAAAGCGAATACTTTGAACATGAGTTGGGCGCATTTGAATAATTTACGGACTACTGCAATCAGGAAAATTACTTTCGGTTATTGAAAAAGTCTGACAATTTGTTTAGGTATAGGATATGCTTATTTTGATAAAAAAAAACACAGTAAAGAACGTCTTAGGAACGCATTATTAAGAGCCCCTTTTTACGGCAACCTCCTGATAAGGCAACTATAAATAAATACCAACCCTTTTCGCCTAAATAAGGTTGATTAGCTTGTCTCAAATATGTACTGAAATTTTTCTTCTTCTTCCTCTTCTAGTGCCATTCGAGGTAAGCAACCTCTCGCATGCATCTGTGTTGTGCGCTTTTTCAGATTTTTCCACAGACACACGGGCCGGTTCGAACAGCTCTATTTGAGAAACTATACTAGGCAAATTTACTCGTGGTGTTTCGCCATTGCCTTCAACGAGGCAGCGGTCGTATTTTCCGTTGTTGTCGGCTACGGCAATTGCATTCGGCAAGGCTAGTATGCTATCCACTACACCGCGATCGTTACTTATATCCACATTGCAGCTGATAGAGATTGTTGTTCTTAATATTGATAACTCAACATCTTCAAGGGTTTGAATACTTGGGCCTTGTACGAAAAATATGCAACAAGAATCTTTACGGATATCATTTTTTCAATGTTTATTCTCATCAGTACGCATCATTTCTGGAAATTTGTGCACGCCCTTTCATAAGCCGTTTTTTACTTATTTGTTATAGCAAATTGGCCGCTCCTGCTTATGCAACTTCATCGACGTTGGAAGGTAGAGATCCAGATTCGCACATTTTTAACAGAGTTTTTAATAATCTTACTCCTCGTTGCCCGAGTTTTCGGGCTTAGGAAGAAACGTACCACACACACACACAAGATTCTGGCTCGCCTGCAGGACATCACGCACCACGTGAATATAATTAGATAATATTTTAACGCCTGTGTGAAGTAATATACGTATATTTTAAACGGTGAAGCAGGCTATATGATTAGAAAAGATTTAGCTTTGGCCGCGAATCGAACTCGGGCCTTTTAGATTAGATTATTTATTGTATTACCGCTGTTCAATGGTAACCCTTATGTCGCAGAAGTTGCATTGCTATTTCCATAGAAACACAAAGATGACTAGTGGTTCTTAGGATCAAATTTTAAGTTTAGGTGGAAATGTAATGAAAATTTCGTATTTTCCACATCAATTAAATTGCAAAAAATCCTTTATAAAACACGTTGCAAAACGGATTGCTTTTTTGCAACTAGTGATAAAAATAACTATTTGGTTCTTCTATTAGTTCGCTAGGTTTTATTATTTTTATTCGTATTCGTTTTTTTATGAAAACATTCCGATTGTGATCCTTTTGCCTGCCTAAAACCAGGGTTGGCATGATTAAAACAAAATGTTTAAAACAACGCTCCTGTTTTAAACAGTGTTTTTTTACGACTATTGTGTGTGATTCATTAATTATTACTATTAAGTTCGTTTACCCTCCACAAATAGATAGACAAGATTATTAGTAATTACATATCTACATAATGTCACCTCACATTTGCATTAAAAATGAATTGAATTCAAAACCAGGCCCAGTTAGAAAATACGTAAACCTTTTTTCAAACTTAAAAAAAAGAAATATGCAGTATTCTGTTCGGTTTTTCATTGATACCTCAACAGTTATAGAAATGAATAATTTAACTTTAACATTTTTTCATAGATGTAATTTACTAACATATTAAGACAACAATTAAAAGTCTTAATCTTAACATAACATAAAGTTTGTATTTCTGGTCCAATACTACAAAACAATAAATAAGACGTTCATTCAACACTTACTAGGTAATTATGTCTTTAGTAAAAAAAACAAATAGTTATCAGAACTTGGGAATATAAAAAACCATAAACAAAGAATAAAAAAAATAGCATTTACTAGTGTAACCATATCTTTTTTGCACTTCTTGCATTGAGCTCCCGTTCTATCATTTTCCACCTTAATTTTGTCAAAGTTATTCCACATTGCATTGTTCCTACTACGCCATTGTAATTGTTGAACTTTAAACTTTTAAACAGGCAAGGTCGGTTCCTATTCTTTGTTATTGATATTAGCTAAAATCAACCCAGTAACCTTAAATTGGGGTATGTGATTGGTCTAGATTTTAAGAATAGTGTTGATTCTAGCTTAATATAGAAAAGAGAAACCGACTCATAATAACTAAAATTGTTGCGTAAACAAAAAAGACAACTGACAACTCATAATCGTAGTCATCTAGGGATTTTTAGACAACTGCTACGCTCCGCGCCATCTGCATGAGAGTTCATGTTTAAAACAGTGTTTAAAACGTTTTAAACATGTTTTCAACTAAGTTAAAAAAACATGTTTAAAAGGATTTAAACACGTTTAAACAAAAAAAAACTGTTCGTTTTGTTTAATTTAAAAAACATGTTTGCCAACCCTGACCAAAACATTTATATTACTTTTAATATTTAAAAATATATTTCTACGCAATAGCGACTTTTTAAGCTTACGTAAGTGATTTGTTTCTAGAGATATTTATATTATATATAATCAACTAATTAATTATATTTTTTATTTAAATTTAATGTAAAGACAGTCTAATAATGTTCAAATGCTTTGTGTTTTGTTGATGTGGCAGGCTTCGTACTCTAAACACGCCTAAAAAAAGTAAGAATTTTGTAAATGTTTAGACTTTGTTTTAATCCTAAACTTAAATCAATGTATCACAAAAATGCATTTATAGTTAATATTCATTCCTGTTACAACCGAGAATTCGCGGTTGTTTATTTAATTTTACACAATCTATTATATTTGACTACCAATTTTTTGGCCGACTTTAGTAACTTCCTATTCAGAAGTAGCTCTTGAAGTATTGTGCTCATGTTATTAATAAATAAAGTGTTATTGGCAAAAAGGTCCACCCCAATTTAAATCGGCTGCTCAATTTGTACCCTCTTTTATACCGAAGCAGTAATCATTTGTAGGTAACTTCAAATTTTCTCTATTTCCTCAGAAAACGGATAACTATACGCACTATTTGTATACAGAGGCAAAAACAAAATCAAGAAAAGCTATAATATACTAAATGCCAACCTCATTTTGTTTCGATTAATCTTACAAGACATAGCAACTAATATTGGCTATAACAGAAGCAATAAGTGGCATTTGTTTGGATAACAATAGTCCCTCGCAATTATTTCAGGAAGCCAAACAACGACAGCCAGTTGAAATATTGCCTAAAGGTAGAAATGATTTAGTGCCGTCTTTATTTCCTTTTATATACCGTCGTGATGCCGGCACATACGTCCAAAGATAAACTTTTATCTCGAGCCCCATCGGATGCCACACGGAAGGAGCGCGCTTTCCGTACTATAAATCAAGACAGTTATTAAAGTTCAGTGAATCCAATAAGTTTTCAAGAGATAAAGCGAAATTGCCAATAATTTGTAAACACTTTCTATTAGAGCTAACCTGTCTGCAATCAACTCACGGCGACGAGTGTGTGCGGTTTATCGCGCCAGCGGAAGGAGGTGCGAATCAATTCGTTCTGAGCCTCTGCAGTTATTAACCGTTTAAAATTAATGGATATAATTTTTGAACAGCTGCCACCGCTTACTGAGAATAATGGGAATTGGTGATTTATTACGTGTCAGCATCCTTCTAAAATTTGGTGTCAGGACTAACGCGCTGGACGTAATTGTCAAGATGAATGACGAGAGCCATATCAGTTCTTTCTAAATATTAAACTTCTTCCATTGTCCCAGTCTTGCTTATGGGTGTAATCTGTACTGCTGAATATGTATTTAAAATTTCAATGTTATAGTAAAAAAAATTTAAACCAGATAAAAAAAAATATGGAACTTGTCAACCATATGGTGAGCGCATATATCCACAAGTAATTCAAGACAGTAGCGGTCGTAGTTGAAATTAACTTTTTATATTTTGGGGCTATTCGATCTTTTTTATTCAATTAGAACACTCTTTTATACAAAGTCAAGCTTTCGATCTTTAATTTAGATCTTCTTACCTACTATTAATAAATACAATGGTGTTACTTACAGGAAATTTGAGATTATTAGTGATAATTATTTTAACATTATTCTACTATAACTATGGAAAATTTTGTACGAAATTATATTGAGACGTATTGTCAAATTCAAATTCAAATTTCAAAACCGCCGACCAATACTACCACTCTGACAATATGACCAACTGTTAATTTTAAATAGTCACTAAATCAACATTTGTCATAAAAAAATCCGCTTTTAATTTTGTATTTCATTAAATAAGTAAGCAACTTTAAACTTTAAAAGATATATTCCATTTATGCAAAATTTGTGATAACAAGTACGTATAAATGTTACTTAAATTTTGAGTGTCCTTTTTTTTATTTATATGATTTTTAATTTTATTTATATGATACATTTGCAAAAATAACCTGTTATTATAATTTTGCTCAATTTCCAAAATATTTATATTGTCCCAACAGATGGAATGTTTGTTATTTATAATATGTGCTGTTAGAGCACACCTGTCTCTTTTATTATTAATATCACTCTTGTGTAGAGATATTCTATTTTTCAACCATTGGGATGTTTGCCCTACATATGTGTTATCACAAGTTTCACATTTTAATGAATAAACAACATTTGACATAAAATTCTTTTAAGTTTTTGCTTTTAGTTTACTAAATAAATTATATCCTGTTTTAACATTTTTAATTGCAATTGTAATATAATAAAAACTTCTTATTAATTTTGTTGTAAGTCCTGTTATATTAGGAAGAGACCCAAATTGCTGTAATTCATTCATTCTTGAATCGTGGTATATTATTCTGAGATTTTCTTCAATATCTTCACATTCATTAAGTCGTCATATATTTGTAACTTCAATTTGGTTATTTGGAGTTGAAAACAGTATTTTATTAACTAGACCCTTAGGATATTTATTTTATAATAATAAATTTTGTAATTTCTTTAAATTTTTGTTTAAAAAATCTTGATGTGATATTATTTGAATTCTTCTTTTCATCTGGTTAATAAAATTTAATTTAATTCTAGTAGAATGAGCTGACAAAACATTTATATATTTATCGGATGCTGTGGGTTTTTGATACCAATCTAATATAATTTTGTTATTATTTCTTACGACCATAGTATCTAAAAAAGGTACTCCACCGTCAACTTCCCTTTATACAGTAAATTTTATATGTCGATTAAATGTATTAAAAGTGGTTTTTATTTTGTCTATGTGCCCTGAAGGTATTATTAAAATAAGGTCATCTACAATTTTTTTTTCTAAAAATGATGTTAAAATCTAATTTAGGTATACGCTCATCTAGAAGAAAATCCATAACATATTAGGCTAGTATCGGACTCAGCATAGAACCCATCGCACAACCAAAATTTTGTTTATAAAATTTATTTTCATACGTAAAGTAATTGTTTTCTAAAATAAAACATATCATTTCTAGAAATAGTTTTTTCCTTTTTGTAAAAATTAATTTGGGGCATTGAAAATATTGTACAATCACTGACCAATATTTGTTCAAAACTATGACCACTAGTTCTTTAGAAATGTTACCAAAAAGATTTATCACATCCAAGGACATAATTTCATGATTTGGAGGAATCACTACATTTTTTACTGATTCAACAAAAGCGAATGTGTCTGATATGTGGTATCTGTTGTTTTTGTTATAAGCCATCGTTAATATATCACATAACAATTGTGCCATATGTGTCATTGGACTCTGTATATTGCATACTATGGGTCTTAATGGTACACCAGGCTTATGTATTTTAGAATTTCCATAAATTTTAGGACTCACTGAATTATAAATTTTACGTTTTTTTGCTTGTTATTTTGTAAGATGTTGTACTTTTTCCAATTGTTTAATAAAGTTATTACATTTTGTTTGAATTGTACCAGTTGGATCACTTCGTATAACTATAAAATTATTATTATTTGATAAAAGCTTTATCATTTTTTGTTGATATTGTTCTTTTTCCATCACCACCGTTACTCCACCTTTGTCACTGTTCAAGACAACAAGATTTTGGTTGTTTTTTTGGGAAATGAATTTAATTTTAATTTTGAATTTTGTCTAATTTGATAGTTTATATTACTTATTTGTAAGTTTATTATTCTAAATTTTAACCTTAAATTAAAATCTGTTATTTTCTTTTGTATCCGCTGGACAGCGGCTGTATCTTGGAAACTAAGCGTGCGGTAAAACAAATGTGGCCACACAAATTTCATTTAAAATATTTTGAAGTGCGTAACTTTGACGCTAGGTGGCGCTTTTAATATGACATATCAAAGAATAGTTGATTTCTCCAAAAAGTTGCAATTCAATGTTGGTCTAAAATAAACTCATTGCAATCTATGTTTACGTCTTAATCAATTTTGTTTGAATTTTTTTTGTAGTTGCTATGGCAACGACAATAGGAGGGATGGAAGTTTCAAATCTCCAAAATAGCATAAATCAAGTATGGTTCAACCGAATTTAACGAGTGATGGCTAGTTTTAAAGTAAATTTTATGGTTTTCAACATAATCGTAAATAACTTATAATTTATTGCAACTGTTTGACAATAGGGGGCGTCAATTGTAAAATTTTTATATTTGTTCAAATATCTTTAAAAAATCAAATGCAACCCTATAGACTTTTTTGTTAGTTATTATAGCTCATAAATCAAGAAAGATAAATTTGAAAACCGGAGGTCGATATCTTTTTCCGTTTCTTGATTATAGTAAAAAAACTTCAAATTCGTCGTTTGGTTCGGCAATTTTTTTTATTGAAATAGAATGAGGTTATATTAAACAAAGGTAACGCGTTTACGCATAAATAACGACTTTTTTCTGGTTTTTCCAATATAAAAAATATAATACCAAATTTTGACTGACACTAGCTGACGTTTAGGTACTGAATTTATAAAGATAGTTAATAGAGTACGGCGACCATGAGTTTTTCTTGTTTTTCATTAACAAGTAGTAAAAATGAGGCATACATGATAATGACACAAATTAAAGAAGACAAAAATCGGCATCCAGCAAGTATAAGGCAATATTTACTATACGAGGTAAGATAAAAAAAAAAAAAAACAAAAACCACTTTATTTGTAAAATATAATCTGCAAATATTTTTTGGACACTCACCTTAAATTTGACATTTCGCTTAAGGCTATAACTAAAAAATAAAGAAAATATGAGTCTCTGAAGTTTCAGGTGGCGAAAAATAATTATTGATCCTCAAAATGTCCACCGATGCTGGCAAATCACCGTCTAACCTAACCTAATAAGTCGTAATTTATGAGTAAAAGTTTTTTTTAAGTAACCTCATTTTATTCCAATGAAAAAAATAGCTGAACCCAAAGACGGATTCGCAGTTTTTTTTTACTATGACCAACAAACAAAGAAAGATATCGACCTCCAGTTTACAAATTTATCTTGTTTTATTAATAAGCTATAACAGCTAGTAAAAAAGTCTATAATGTTGCATTTGATTTTTTTAAGATATTTGAAAAAATATAAAAGTTTTATAACTAACGCCCCCTATTGTCAAACAGTTGCAATAAATTATAAGTTATTTATGATTGTATATTGAAACGCATAAAATTCACTTTAAAACTAGCCTTCACTCGTTAAATGTGGTTGAACCATACTTGAGTTATGCCATTTTGAAGATTTGAAACTTCTATCCCTCCTATCGTCGTTGTCATAGCAACTAGAAAAAAAAAATGTTCGAACAAAATTTATTAAAAAATAAACATAGATTGCAATGAGTTTATTTTAGACCAACATTGCATTACAACTTTTTTGGAGAAAGAAACGATTCTTTGATATGTCATGTCACATGCGTCACCTAGCGGCAAAGTTACGCACTTCAAAATATTTAAATGAAATCTGGGTGGCCACATTTGTTCAAAAAAATTTTACCGGAAGATTCTAGCGATTAGTTTCCAAGATACAGCCGCTGTCCAGCCTTAATTGATCACCCTGTATATGCTTAATTCAAGAAAGTATTTGTTTCACAACGACTACTTTGATATATATGATATTCTTGGTAATACTGTAACTTAAGTTTATAAGCATCAAATCGTATGCTTAAGCCAAATGTATATACGATACGCTGATTGTATATATGTTACCTTTTTCTAAACAATGCATCTAAAACATATTTCAAGTTTACTACTTTCTCTAATTTAAAAATTTGTCTACTTAACTTGATAGAGAAATGTATTTAATTACTGCAATAATCAGCTTGAGAATGACTACTGCTATTCTGCTCAATTTAAAACTAAAATAATAACAAATAAGGATAATTACTTACCTGCAGAAGCTTTACTTTACTTTTAGTTTTGCCTCCCCACTGTACGGTTATAAATAAACGAGTTTAAATTTAGACCATGTTATATAAAAGACTTAAACATCTGTTGTTTATTTATTATATATTTAGTAATCATACATGTAAATTTTCATTTACTCTTTGAACTCAACTGAATTCTTGCTAGTTATGCTTGTACTGAGCAATTTATTTCTTTTGTCATAAATCTACTCAGGATATCAATCTGAACTGACAGTATTAATAATTTTAATCCCAATCTCTTGCATATTAATGGATTATTCAATTCTTTCATTATGTTCTCCCATTAAACTAAAAATGTTTTCTGTCTTAAAGTAGTTTTTCTACGACTAGGTTTTAATTTCTACTACTACTACTACATACCGAACCAGAGCAAGTACTTATACTATTATTGAGTTAGATAAGATATGTAGTACTACTTATTGTACAGCAAGTCAGCAAGGACCATGCCTACATTAGCGGCGATTAACGAATGGGTAAATGTATTTACTAACCTTTATGGATTTATAAGATACGTACTTACCACCGGCTTTCTATACACACCTTCAAACGAAACAGATTATTTTACTTATTTTCAAGACACACGGTTTCTATAAATGATTTATACATCCAGAGTGATTATGAAAATTATCGATTAAATCTTTTTCCCGCCTCCCAGGACGTATACTTGTCATCTATCGATTTTTGAATTATTTGATACATATTAATATGAGAAAACGTCGGGGAGTGTGTATTTCAACACATGCTGTAGTGTTTTCTGGGATAACTAAGTTTAATGCTGCAGAAAGCTTAGACTTCGGAACTGTGGTGTGACATTGATCTGCAACCTTCAGTACTATCGCTGTGCATATTGTAGCTTGGCAGCAGTTACAAAAAGGCGGAACAAAGGATTCGGAAATCAACGCCGTTCGCATTGCATGAATCATTTATAGAAGCCCTGTATAAACGTGTCAAATGTAATGTTCACTAACACATACGCGGTATTTAACTGAACATTGTGGTTTAAATGTGAATATTACACAGAGAGAACAATTTGTTTGGAAGAAAAAAAAATTTACGGCAAACAAATTATTTGTTTGTATATGGCGAAGTAAATGATTTGTTTGCTTCAAACCCTCAAATTCTTGAAGCGGCTAAAATAACATTTATTTAACATAATATATACAAAGCTTTATATTAACTTATGAAACTATTGAATCAAGAATAATCATTTCCTTTGTAGAACAAAATATTTGTTTCACTAAACCATGAAGATGTTTGGAATAAATATATGATTAAATTTGACTGTAACAAATATTTGTTTGGAATCAGAGAAGAGGTAAGTGATTCTCTGCATACCAAATAAATATTTCTTTGCAGTAAATAAACAGCTATTTCTTGGAATCAAACAATTGTTTGATTGAAAGAATTCATATGCTCAATTCATTATCTCTGTTATTGCATGTGAATTTTAATGAAATATCTATTTTTTAATTAGATTGTATAAATATTGCATTCAAACAAGCCCTTTAAACATAAATTGTTTTTTAATAAATTATGATTAATCCATTTCGATATGTCTATGTATTTTATGCAAGTTTATTCCTGTGGCTTCCTGTTTTTTGTAGATGGTATAAAAGTTGTTTCTTGTAATTAAAAATGCAATATGTCACTCAATTCATTTCCTTAACACTGTAATTGGTTTAGTAAAAGACAAGTCCATTGACAAGGTAAATTTTGCTACTTATATGTACGAATATAATGCAGACGGAAAGCATGATATTTATTTTAATTTAAAGGACAATGACAAATCTACTGGTTTCTATAGCGTGATAAATGTGTTCCATTTTAGTATTACAAATATACTGAATAAATAACGCATTACTTGTAATAGTAGTTTGGTACAAATAGGGCACTTCATTGAGCAGACTTTACTAACATCTACCTACTTCAAGATGTAGAGAAACAACGCCGTAATTAACATCCTTACAAATCATAGATGGTCATTTTGTAACAGAGCTTGCGTTAACGATCATGTGCTTGTTTGAATGCCTTATTTTTCACATCATATTAAGCAAATACTTTATTTAGGCTTCATACTAACTTTTAAAATCTGTGACCACCTTCCTCTTTTGTTTCACAATTTAATGAAATAAACTGGCAATAATAAGAAACAAATAACGGCGGCTTTTCCCGATTTACCTTAATACATTCTGTCCAGTGTCCAACCATGGCTAAAAAAGCGGAACCCCCGAACTTCCACTTTGCTAGTGGCACGCGCAAATTCAAACAATTATTATATTTGTATCCAAAAACAGATTGTTGCATTAAAGCATCATTTATTCTGTTTAAATACATGTTGTTTGCTGTAACAACAGGTGTGTTTGAGTTGAACATTTAAATAGTTGAATAACAAAAAAAACATTGATTTAACGAAAGATATATTTATTAGAAACAAGCATTTACTTTTGTTGATATAATTCTTCAAATCATCTAATTTAAATATTTGAAATTTTCTACTCATTGGAATAAATTGTTTGACCGGGAAAAAAAATTTATTTCGCTCAAATTATTATTAGGGTACTTGAACTCGTTCTGTTCGATCTCAAATAAATGGTAATATAGTTACAAACACACTAATATTCTTCTTACAAATAAAATTTGTTTGTTTGAAGATAAATTTGTTGGACCTAAAGAAATGTAAGTCAAACAAATTGATTTTATAAATCCAAACAAACAGTTTTATCTGTGTACTGCGCACACTAGCACTAAAAACACCCGCTTTACTAAACCTTTTAGTCGCTTGGTAAACGCTATTCGAATTCAGAGCTGTCCGCGCTCTCTCAGTCGGGCTATTCACACCCCATCGAAAATTTCAGAAGCGACACCTTCCAGACGCTATCAAAACTTCCTGAAGGTTCTAGGGATAGAATTTTCTAGAGCGTATCGAAATTTCTTGCCATCTGTCTGTAGCTAGCTAGCTACACAGCATCTACACGCCTGCAACTTCGGTCCACAGATGGCGCTGATTCCGCAACAATATGTTCATACGTAGCATGTATTACTTGTTTCGATAAACAATTTACGTATGTGTGATTTCAAATAATAAATTAGAGATTTAGTGCAAATTTGCCAGTCTAAAAAATTTTGCCTCTTTTGCAAAGGGCAGTATGGTGTAAAAAATGTAGACATATTTTCGTCATACATTTTATACTAGACCGATTAGTCACTAATGTCCAACGTAAACGTAATTGGATGGTTAATTTGTTATCTACGTTCTCTCTACCATTTATTTGTTTTCAGTGTTATACTATAAAACACACAAATGTGTATACAGATTACGGATTTTACAGAAAAAATAATGCTAACGCTCTCAGCAATTGAAAATCAAATGAGATGAGTTCTTCCTGATGACTATGCGAAATATACCAATTGCGATTTTCAAAGGCTATTTTACCCACGCAATCATCGGGCTCATTATCGCGAGCCGTTCTCTGGTTTGTTCATATTGTTGGGCGATGATAATAAAACGCCGCCGACGATTAAGAATGCAATTTATTTTAAATAGGTCCAGAACTTCACACTTCAAAAGAGATTTACTACCAATATAAAGCTGTAAAAACATAATTGCAGCCGTAAATGGCCTGCAATAATGTTGTACCTTGCTTGTAATAAGCAGTATTAAGTTAAACGGGCACTAATAGCACTTTTTGCTTTCTTAATTGCGGTAGGTGGATCTGGCTACTGCACTTATACAATTTCACTTTTGCATACGTTCTGACGGAGTTGATAGATAGTACCGTTACTAATCCTACACCGCCAATGTAAAGTGCGTAGCATGTAACGTTATAACAAGTACTATGTTTACTTAAGCATTATGTGATTTGATTGTATAATTCCCATTACTTTTAAGGTAGATGATATATCGAAGTAATTCGACTGATGTACTTCCTGAGTGCACCACAACTAAGGGAAACATGAAACCTCATAACCGAAGCAAGGTTCATTTGGGGATGATGGTAGCCTTCACCACTAGCGAGAACTAAAAAAAATGGTGGTTTTTCACTCAACAATTAAAAGACGATAACGCAAAAATCTTCAGTTTAGTATAAATATTTTAACCCTTGGACCATTCTAACAACACCCAGAATAGTAGACTAACATTATGCTCATAGTGATATTTACAGCATTGATCTTAACTGCTGCTATTTGCAAGTACTTATACACATAGAATTATAGATTATTCACCAAAATAAAAAAACCGCTAAAACAGATAAGTAGTTTAAGATTTAAAAAGAGCTCATTAATTTTGAGACCATTCAAACAAAGCAGTTAGTTACTACCACGAAAACAACATGTCATGTTTTTTTTACTTTAACATGCACTGTTTGGGTCATTCAAGCCCTTTATCTAAGGATTGAACCACTATAGCACACAAAAGCAATCAAAATGAGCACAATTGTAAAAATGGTTATTCAACATGTGCCTAAATATGAATTAACAAATAACACAAAATACGCCTTTAAGTTATTTTGGTCTCCACATTTAATGAACTAGCAAGGTTTATAATTAGCAAAAGAAGACATTTTATAAATCCAAATGTTCAAAATGCAATTCATTTACAGCCTGACAGTGCTCAGTCGCACAACGTCGCATTTAAACTCGAATGCGAGCTTGTAATTGTTCGAGTGTGTGTGGACGGTCTACTTATGCTGTTTTTTTTAAAGACCCCAAAGAAAGTCTAGAGGAGTCAAATCTAACGATCAGGGTGGGGCGTACCGCTGCACCAAAAAGCGCACCATCTTGCTGGAACCAAATGTCTTCTCTTGGGATACCATTGTCCAGCTCATTCGGAATTATCTCAGCCAGTGAAGGTACCAAAAAATCTCCAAGAAATTGTAAATACCTATCTGAAGTAGGATTATCTTAAAAATTGTAAGAATTGATAATGTGTTGACTAATGGTGCTTGTCTAAACATTAAGCTCCAGAGCACCTTGCGTGTGTGCTTCATGAACGTAGTGTGGGTTTTTTGGTGCCCAATATCGAAAATTGTGACGATTGACTATGCCGTTTAAATAAAAAGTTGCGATCCGTGGGACCCGTTCCAGTGGGTCCGACACGAAGTGAAACGACGTGTAACAAATTACATGTTGGGCACCGATTCTTGAGTGGAACCAGTGCAGTAGATCCGAAAGGCGTAGACTTAGTTGGGCTTTAGTATTAAGTATTCAATACTTTATGACTGCATCCTACTGCAATTTCATTTGTTCGCATTGCTTTGCTTACTTTAATCATATTACACACAACTATAAAAATATCCCAGTTTAAATGAATCTGAGTTGAAATGAAATGCCAAATGTATTTATAAAAACTAGATTTTTGAAAATTTCATATCAGTTTAGTGCGTTGTAAATTTCGAATCCGATTTTTTAATATGTAAGTATGTAAACAGACTATATAAAATTACTGAAAAGTATTTTTAATGTAGTTGTATGCACTTAAATATAAATATAAATTCTTTATAAATGTAAAAAGGTTTAATGCGCGTGCCTGTACAAAAGGAAACATTTTTACGCGTCACAATTTTATTTAAAGATTAAATACTTCGAAAAAATGACGTTTACATTCGAAAGAGATAATCAAATAAGATAAACCACGCAAGTAAATCTCACGGCTTATAGTCGGAGTCAGTCATTCCAGTATACACATGGTTCACATCACGGACCGATGCGGATTCGGATCCGTGGAACGAGTCCGAACGGACTGACACATCTCTACTATACATCGTTTACGCTGTCAATAGGCTGCACGCTGTATTGTTTAAATAAAATAATTTTGTAATAATCAATAATTTCTTCGAGATTCGCCTTGAAAATGTTTGAAAGGTGCTTTTATAACATGGAAAGTGGATTTATTAAGGCAAATAGTTGAAATTTGCCGAAATTTGACTGTTTTACAGTGGCTTTCTTCGCAACAAATAGTAACTTATGTTCTGCTAAATTCAGAGATGTGAAGACCTCCATGTAAGTAATATACCAATATTTGTTAGTTCTGTACCTAAATTATAAATTAGAGTAATAATACACTACACACTTATAAATGCGTCGCTGTAAGCGCTGGATCCCTGTGGGCAAGCTAAAGACACATTTTCCTGCAATTTGCCGAACGTGGAACATGAAGAAATAGCTTGTTAGGTGTTCTGATTGTAGTAGATGCACACTGTGGCACCGCACAACACTTATAAAACTTAGAATTCATATTATATAGCAATAAATGCGAAAAAACTTTAAATCGCCTTATCAGTGTTTCAGAACAGGTGCTGTCACGGTGATAAGGAATTGGCGTTTTGGAGCAAAATTTGAAACTGAAATTAAAGACATGATTTTTAAAGCTTTTAAACTGTTTAAAAAAATTATAACTAATATTCGGGGCTATGTAGGGTACTTATGCACAATTTCGAACACTTTCCAAAAAATAGTCAACATCCCTATTCCTTAGATAATAAGGGTTTGTATGACACAAGAAATAATCATAGTAACACACTGCTCTCTTTCAACCGCCTTATAATAAATCTCTTTTTAAATCTTAAGTATTTCCACTTTTATTTTTCGAATTTTTATAAATAATCTTTTAAAGTTTATACGTTACCTTATCGACATTGGGTATATTATGTATTCCAATGAATTCGACGTACTCAGCCCAATCAGCGGCATCCAATAAAAAATTTAATCAACCCACCGTACGTTTCGCCGACGTACTAAGCTCTTTTTATCTGAACGATCTTGAACGACGGGATGCTGCTGAGCATTTTGTGGACCTTACATCATAATTATTTTCCGGTCCCCATGGAGTTTATTATACCTTATAGGAAGCCGGCATGAGGCGTACGCGCCTCCCATTTCATTAGAGGCCCATAATCATTACAATCAATAGAAATCCGCTCGAACGACGCGAACGAACTGGGGGCGTGCGTGCTGTCCGTGTTAAAAAGCTGCTGCCATGTATTATATTGCAGACTGAACAAGTGGCCCCCTGGTATGTGGGATATGCGAGGAATTGGACCACTGGCACCGGTACTTACACAGCGTTTCTCGTTTCAGACGCCAGTATACGGTGAAGCACTTTTAAACGCTGATAAACCGATATGCACAAAACTCTGGTTTGTTCAAAAGCCAAAAAAATGCTGCAATTACTCTCGATTGTTATCACGTATTACAAAAACGTAAGTATTATAAAAACAGAAAAGGAAACAAAAATTATTATTGAACTGCAAAATAATCATACAGGTGTATACCGCTCACGCAATGGGCAAATACCACGACTAGCTGTAGGAGTGGGCTGGGTTCAAACTTCACAGCTAATTTCAATATTAAAAAGAGAGCCAAGGCGCCAGATAATTTTAAGCCCAACAAAGTTATTCGATAAATCACTGACAAAAAATTATCAAAATAACAGCGACAGTAGGTTTGCGGAAATAACAAAAAAGAACTATTACTAAGCGTTTATTACAGAAGTAAAATTAGTGACACACCTTGATTGAAATTGGATTTTAATGAATTTTTAGAACTTAAATTTATTACATATAAAGCCGGATGTACTAAATCAAGTGAATCCCAGTGTTTACTGCAATTTCCAAACATATGAGTGCGCATTCATATTTACAATCGGTGGAAAACCAATAGCACAAGGCTTCGAAATAAAGTTAAAGTGTTATCAATTAGTACAAACGCCACAAAAATATATATCAAATGCAATATAAACTATACAAGAAAACTACGTTACAAGGGATAATGAGAAAATACAAAATAATCAGGTAAGTAATGAATCAATCGATATTCTTTTACAAATAACTTGACCGGTAACTGAAAGGTACGTATTATCTTAAAATGTAAGTACGCAGTGCTACAAAACACGAAATGAATTCTCGATTCGGCGTGATCTCCACTATGGCAGTCAATACAAAATAGCAATACACACAAAAGTCTTAGCGATCACTTCAAATGAACGATGTGAAGTAAGTAAGACGACACAACGAAAATTTTGTACTCAGCCTAGGTCCAAGATAGAGACAGATACCACATCCTTCAGCGCAGAGCTCAATGTACACTGGATGGTTACGTAGGCCGAGCCGGACTCAGATCTATCGCCGCTGGTTCGTCTCAGACTGGTTACTCAACCAGACCAATCCCGGAAAACACTGAATTTTCCACAAGGCGTTGCGTAAGTCCAGCTGACCTCGCTCTGTTTTCTCTTTGGTTTTCTTTGCCAAGTAAGTAGAAAAAAAGCCTAACGAATGGATAGTTAGATATAAAGAAATTCCTAGGTTCGACACTTACCCTATATGGAGGCGGGCTTTTCACACTCGGATTTATTAAACTGAAGATTGTTAAGTCAGGAAATATGGCTGCTGTAGTGAATTGGGCGAATCCAGCGTCAGCTGATTGTTATTATCGACGAAGACTAAGGGTCTCGAAATATTACTAAATCTCACCCACGAAATCAAATACCAAAATGTCGACGACAACAATTTGTAGTAAAATATTAAATCCTGCTTTATGCAGTTGGAATTCTACCGAAATTTATTTTACTACGTCCCCGCTTTTCAGCGTTCACTCAGGCCCTCAGTTCAACTAGTGTACTGATACCTGACAGGTAAAGGAAGGCCATATTCAGGCGCAAGAAACCAAGGTGAAGATATTTTCGATGCAGAACCGGATGCAGCAATCGGACTAACTTATTTTGAATTAAACCGCCGAATTAGCGTTTTAGCATTACGTACCAATGTAAGAAAAATGACAACAAAAATATATTTGGAAAGATTCATCATTAGTGAAACTTAATCACCTAAAAGACTGTTAATAGAAGAGCTTAGAAAAAAGAACATTACGAAATTAAATGACCGTTACATTGTATAGAATGGTTCATAATTTTCGCAATAATTATTAGACGATATTAACACTGTACTTAAATGTTTAAGGAATCAGTAATACAACTTTACGTAAGCTTTGGGGTGAGTGGTGTGTGAGCTTTGGTAGATCGAGCATGTAGTTCTGGTGTCTAAGTCGCAGCAGAGGCACATAATCAGGTACCTATGTCATGGGGGAGGCATGTATTCGATGGTGAATATCCTTGGAGGGGAGCTTTACATATGGGTGAGACCATGGCCGTAGCGAAGGCAGGCATGGGGGGGGGGGCAGCTGCCCCCCCTGGCCCTGGACGGCCAACTCTGGAACCTTTGCACCTTCCGTACATCCAGTAGTATTACAAGCACGAATTAAAACCCAGTGTGCCGTTAAAATGCTAGTATACAAAAGACTTTTTGAAAACAGCTTAAATATATTTCAGTTTATTTAAATGAGGCCTAATTTGGTTAAAATATTAACTGCTGGGTTAATTTTTGGAAGCAGTGCACTGGCTGACTAAGGAGGTTAGCTTAACTTAAAAAAATTATAGCTAAATGAAAAATGGGATAATAAAATAACCCAAAGCTCAGTCTAAATAAAATATGGTGTATTCTGTACTGTGTTCATAACAAAGCATGTCTTGCATAATTTTACGCAACTGTCTTATTCTGATTTTACACATTACCTACTCATAATGTGTACAAAATCGTCGTCCAACATTGAAATGTAATATGCTATCATTTTAGTAATGTGTTGCGGTGTCTGGTTATTATCTCACATTTATATAATCGACCTAACAGCACTATTTTGGATTTGTGCCCTGGTCATTATTTTAGCCGAAGAGCAAAAAGAAGTACTCAAATTTGATCTATTTAAAATATCAGATCAATGCGATCACGGTTTTTAATCCAAAATTTGCTAATACCCAAGTTTTAATGGAGTATCATCGATGTGCTCATATTCAGTTTCAGATGACGATATTAGTTGCTTTAAGCACATAAACTATGCATTTATGATTAAAGTTTAAAACATAAATAAGTTTTATGTCACATAAAAACTGCCGCAGAAATAATAATCGAAGTATAACTTACATTGCCATCAGAAGATTAATTGAACTTAAAGGAATACCTACATTTGTAATAATTTATACTGTGCGCTTCGTAAAAAATTTTAACATACGTTTTTGGCGATATTGAGCCATTTTTTGCAAATCAATGACAGCCAGCAAGATGAATATAATACATAAAAGGATTTTTGCAGCTTGAGAACAATAACAAATAATGGTTTTAAAATATGCTGAAATTTGAGTAAAATTAGATGTATGAGCAAAAAATGTTAGAGATAAAACGACCATCAATTTAATGCTGATTGGTGGAGTTTGGCTAGCTTATAACTTGTATTTTTAAGTTCAACTAAGGTTAGCTAAACCAGCAGCTTAAATCATTACAGTCTTAGGTACTGTTTCACGACCAGGTTATTTCCTCGTTCTTAGTTTTGATAATTTTTTTTATCTATATTAGCTACCTATTCACTCCTAACTCAAATTTCTGAAGCTTCTAATGAGAAAAGTTGAAACTAAAAAGCGTATCGTGAAAAACATAGAAAAACTAATGCGGGAATAATCAAGAAAAACTTACATTATCACCGCCTTCATCCGTGGGTCATAACAATGCGGTCACTCCGGTGGACAGACAAGGCGGTTTCACATATGCGCGGGAGATGCAAAAACAAAACATAAGTTACTCATCCGTTAAACTCAGAAAGATACAGTTAAGACTCACAGAGGGGTTTTCACCCCAGGGCCTCATCCTTGTCCTGTCTATGGCTTCATCCCTGAGATTACATCATTAGTCAATGGTGGTTATGAATCCCTTGTTAGTTTTCTCTCTTCAACAACTAGCTAGTGTCAACCTGAAATAGTAGAGGCTTCCCCGAACGCTCACCCTAAGGCCTATAGGGTCGCATTCCAATAGCCCGGATCGGGGGCACCTAATAAGGCTACCCTCTCCACCAGAACTATGTCATTCGAGATATCCTGCATTAGCCCCCGGAATGCAAGTCCTCCACTCGAAGGAACCACAGCTGTTAATCGGGCACTCTGCTCTAGGGGTTTCAAACTGCCTGAGGCACATCATGGCCAAAGACCTTACTCTCTCTGCCTGAGGCACAACATGGCCAAAGACCTTACTCTCTCTGCCTGAGGCACAACATGGCCAAAGACCTCGCTCTCACTGAGCCAAAATCAAGAATATTTCTCTCTGTCAAAAATGACACATCCATACTCATTGCCTACTTTTGCATCTCCTCGCGACGCTGATATTTCTCTCCAAAACAATTAATCGCACGCATACGCATTCGCTTCGATATTAGTATTTATCTTATTAACAGCGATTCTAAACATAGCAAGAAATTAATAAACGCACAAAAACACCTTTTATTTTAATAACAACGCAGATACAAAAATAGACATTTAACATTCGGCCAACCTAACAGGGTCGTGTCCTCACGACATAATTATTCGGTATCCCTACTTGATTTGGATAAATTAGTCAATGGTACTTCATCTGAGCCACTGTCCTCATCGATGGTATCTGATGTAATAAATGGATTTGATAATAATAAATAGATTTTATTAAAACAAGAGCAGATACTGAGAGTAATACATGATCAATAAAGGCAAAGTCTAGCAGAAGCTATTCTACTTAACCTTCGAAAAGAAACTTAAACTATGTTTATTATGGTATAATTTATGAATACCCCTATTGTTAATTGATTATACGTCTTACGCTTCAGTTATTATTATCAACAGGTGTCTTATCTCCTTAGGTTAGCCTTCATGTGTGGTCTTTGGGGATAGTAAGCTATTGCTTGAAACCTCATCGAGTCCGAACGAACGAAGTAAGTCATGGTCATCATGAAATCTGACGATCGAAAAATAACTGTCTTAGTTTAAATTTAAATTTGTTAATATTTAGTTTTTTTTTAAAACTCGCTCCGAAGGGTGAGCCTTACAGCTTTACAGCCTTACCGCCTTACAGCGTTGTATGTGAATACTTAGCTTTATTTCGTGTATCACGTGAGTGCGTAGTTGAATGAGGAGCAAGCTTAGACCTCAAGTTATCACATGCATGAGGAGAATTTAGTAAAGCTTGGACGAAACAATTCAAATGAAAACTCCAGCGGGAATCCATGCGTAGCCGGTTCAAAGAGTTAATCCTGTAAGATACGTGGTCCCGGCGTTACAAGCCAAAAAATAAGCGACACCATGCATTCTAAACAATCTGAATCCTGTTTCTACCAACCGAATCCAAACAGGGGTAATATAAAAAATTGCAATAATTAAAGAGGACGAGAACGAGTGAATCACATAATTGCCTTTTCAAATTAACGGTAAAAAATGTCTACAAGCATAAAAAAACTTAAGGTTAAAATGATTTTTGTATTAACTTAGTTACATGCAGCTTAAACCGGATCTGAGTGTCCATAATGAGATCGAAGTATGATCAACAAAATTTAATCTTGAGCAATCTATATAAATATTAAAAGACCGTATAAGAAATTTTATACTACCTTTATAATCAAAGACCATCAACTGCGACTTAGACAAATTCAATTGAAGGCCATGTTCAGCAGACAATTTTCTTAATTTTTCAAGTTCTTTGTTCAGAATTTTGTCAGCCCTTGCGAAATCATGCTTATCGAAACTAAAATACAACTGTTTATCGTCGGCGTAAGTTATTACTTTACAATGTAGAACTAAGTTCACTATATCAGACGTACATATTATGAAAAGCAGAGATCCTAATGTGGAGCCTTGCAAAACACCAGATCTAACTGACAATTCAAAGGAGACACTATATTTATTTTACCACTTGGGTTCTATCGCTCAAGTAAGATCTAATAAACTGTACCGACAAACTGCTGAAACCGCAAGACTTTAGTTTGGCGCATAACATACCATGATTAATAGCATCGAACGCTTTTGAAAAATGGAGCAAAACCAAAGCACTGACTAAACCCTTATCATAAGCTGAAATGAGATCATCAATGACTGAAGCTAGTGCAGTAGGAGTGCTTCGACCGCGTCTGAATCCGCACTGAGCATCAAGAATCATTTTCCTAGAAAAGACAAAGTCAGATATCTGTTCGTAGACTATAGATTCAAACAGATTTGAAGCTTCAGGTAAGATGCTAATCAAAGGTAAATCCGACTAGTTTTCAGGGTTAGACTTTTTAAGTAGAGGTATTGCGATTACTTTCTTCCACATTGTAGGGAAATAAGCTTTTTCCATACAACAATAATTGAAGACGTGTAATAGGTATAAATCAATAATGGAACTACATAAGTGCAACATTTTCAACGATATGTTGTTTGTGACACAATTATTTTTTTTTGCGTTAAAGAGTGCGGAGTGTACCTCTTCTAAAGTAACCATTCTCAAGGAAAATTCTTGTAGGGATGGGAATCAAGCATTCTCATAATATTGCATTCTATGATTAGAGACGATATCATTTTTTTTAACTGGAAAATATGTGCATTAATAGAATTGCTATTAGACAGATTAGAAGGCAGTTTAGAACTGACTTTGATAGTACCAATTTTTAAATTGCACAGAGCCGACCAAATAGTGTGTATATCTTAACTATAAGCAACTGAATCTATGTAACTACGTTTTTATATCCTAACAGAGTTCACAATCAAGTTTCCCAACCTCTTGTGTACAGCAAAATTTTCAAGAAGTTTACTTCGTTTGTATTTACGTAAGGATGCATCACGTTTACTCATGAGACATTTGAGTTCAGGGCAACACCACATTGCATTGYGCTTTGTTACWCTAGACGTTACCATCGGGGCATGCCAATCAAAGAGAAATAATTAGGGTGTTGAAATTTTCAAGTTTCTTATCAATATTGGTTTCACGTATCACATCATTCCATTCAACAGATTCCAAACTTTCCCGAAACTCACTGACATCAAAGCGTCTGAAAGATCTACACATAAGTAACATATTTGGGCTCACATTTATTCTTAGGTGCACTAAATTCACAAGAAACCAATCTGGTCAGAAATATCGTCACAGTTCTTCGTACCGTATCTTGTAACATTCAGAAAATGGAATACGAATAAAGGATCAATCAGTAAGCTTGCGTTACCAGTCACTATAGTCGATTCATCCAAGACTTGCACTAAGTTTTACGCCTCCAAATGTGCACTCATATGGTTAGAAATATTTAGGAAATTAATGTTGAAATCACCCAGACAGACAAATTAATCATACATATCGCAAACAAAACCAAATATATTATCAAGGGTTTCAACAAAATTGCCCAAGCTAGAGTTAGGCGGACGATAGCATACGCCGAATGCATAATTTACAGTCCCTACGCGGATGCGAACTCTATTAACGAGTTACAAAAAGTCGACTTGATATATGCCGCCACTTCGACCCTCAGCACGATGCGTATAACAAAGATTGTAACCAGGTATTGCTAAAATAGTTAGATCTACATTATTAGACAACCATGTCTCGCTAACCATAACAACAACATGGTTTGCACTTTGAACTAAATTATAAAATCTTGAAAATGTGCTAAGAGCGATCTTACATTAAGATGTGCAACCTTTATAATAATTATAAGCTAAACTTATACAGGATATCTATTACCTCTAAATGAGAACAAATACAACCTGACTTAATTAAACTAAACTGTATTGAAGTATGTTTAATTGCTAAATTAAAGAAAAGCAAAATTAATACTTAACCACCGGCGGTAGCTTCCGGAAAAGCATTACATTTTACGGTAGCAACAAATCTGCGCCACAAATAATAAAAAGATAACGTTGCCAATTAACTGCTACCAATACTGTTCTGTATATTGACTACATCGTCAACAGAATTTACAGAGTATTTACGACCATTTACTATTACTTTGACTTAACCCTCTTAAGTCCATACGTTACAAGTGTTAAAGTAATGTTTGAATGTCACGTCAACAGATAAACTGTAGATAATTTACTTGTATGATTAATAAAATAGTAAATTAAGCATCAAAGAAAAGCTTTTCTTACGTGAAAAACCTTAATAACAAGCACCAAATTCAGAGCTGCAGAGTTGTGGTAATTCTAGACGCTTCCTGGCGAGATCTTCTTTTATGGAAATATTGGTTCCTCTCAACAACTTCTTGTAGCGAAATATGAGCTGCCTATCCTTCCTTGAGCAGAATCTGACGATTCTAGATCGATCCAGTATTCACACTTACCACCCGATAACAGTCATCTATGGCTTCCAAATAAAAATTTAAATCACATAAACTGGGCACTTAAAACACAAATAACCGGAGAATCGCTGGATCACGTCTACTCGCTGTGCATTACCTTATCTTTAAATAAGAAATAGGAAATGTACTTCGTTGATTCTCATCGCAAGATTTCAGAAAGGTCAACAGCGCTTCGGGGCTTGATAATTACACGATTGGGCAACTGCCTGTATGATGTTATCATAGGATGTTATTAAACATCAAGAAATGAAGAAAAATGATAGTGATGATGATGATGTTGATGATGGGTACCCATATGTGCATGAACATGAAGAATATGCAAAACATGTATGATAGAGGTATTAGATCTACCAATAATCACGCCGAAACAAAAGAGATCCTGTTAAGGCCAAGAACTTTGCTGAATAAACGTACTTTGCACAAAAACTGTCAGCCGCCGCTTAACCACTAATTATAATTACGACAAACGATAACTTGTCATACCACTGCGCTGCGACAAAACGTGCTAAAAATGTTGAATACGTTATTATTAATCTCATCGAATCAGTGAACCGATTGTTTGACCACCAATTATAATTACGACAAACTATAATTTGTCAAACCACTGCGCTGCGATAAAACGTGCGTAAACTTTTTGAATTCATCTCACCGAATCTGTGAACCGATTGTTTGACCATCAATTATAATTACGACAAACTATAATTTGTCAAACCACTGCGCTGCGATAAAACGTGCTTAAACTTTTTGAATTCATCTCACCGAATCTGTGAACCGATTGTTTGACCCCACACCTGAATGAAAAACATAGAAAAACTAATGCGGGAATAATCAAGAAAAACTTACATTATCACCGCCTTCATCCGTGGGTCATAACAATGCGGTCACTCCGGTGGACAGACAAGGCGGTTTCACATATGCGCGGGAGATGCAAAAACAAAACATAAGTTACTCATCCGTTAAACTCAGAAAGATACAGTTAAGACTCACAGAGGGGTTTTCACCCCAGGGCCTCATCCTTGTCCTGTCTATGGCTTCATCCCTGAGATTACATCATTAGTCAATGGTGGTTATGAATCCCTTGTTAGTTTTCTCTCTTCAACAACTAGCTAGTGTCAACCTGAAATAGTAGAGGCTTCCCCGAACGCTCACCCTAAGGCCTATAGGGTCGCATTCCAATAGCCCGGATCGGGGGCACCTAATAAGGCTACCCTCTCCACCAGAACTATGTCATTCGAGATATCCTGCATTAGCCCCCGGAATGCAAGTCCTCCACTCGAAGGAACCACAGCTGTTAATCGGGCACTCTGCTCTAGGGGTTTCAAACTGCCTGAGGCACATCATGGCCAAAGACCTTACTCTCTCTGCCTGAGGCACAACATGGCCAAAGACCTTACTCTCTCTGCCTGAGGCACAACATGGCCAAAGACCTCGCTCTCACTGAGCCAAAATCAAGAATATTTCTCTCTGTCAAAAATGACACATCCATACTCATTGCCTACTTTTGCATCTCCTCGCGACGCTGKTATTTCTCTCCKAAACAATTAATCGCACGCATACGCATTCGCTTCGATATTAGTATTTATCTTATTAACAGCGATTCTAAACATAGCAAGAAATTAATAAACGCACAAAAACACCTTTTATTTTAATAACAACGCAGATACAAAAATAGACATTTAACAATCGGTTAATTAATTAATATTTGATATGTGCAAATTCCAAATCATAAAACGTGGTTTTATTAGTAGATGCTTAAGGCGATATTTATATTTCTTAGGTAGTTCGTTTGACATTACTATAGATTATGTGGATCACGGATCTTTATTCTTCCAAATAAAAATGTATCTACTCTATCTTTTGTTAAACGTGATAGACATGCAACTGAATGTGCTAAATATCGCCCAACTGAGATCATCAATAATTGAGTTAGTATATAAATAGTATATAAAAGACATAAAAAACTTGGGCCTTCGCAGAAGATGTTTTAAGTCACCTTGCAAAAAATTAATGAAGATTGTTCATGAAATAAATACTTCGTTAATTACTTAGGTAATAATCCGATAAAGGCACATTTTTATTTATGTTTAGATATTAAATGGAGCATATACAAGGTATGTCAATGATATGGAATAATTTCGGTAAACGACAAAAAGTGATATCAAAACAGGTTCTGCAGACGGTAATAGTGGTTTTTATTCACTCGTTGGTAATTCACTTACATCAAATTAAATGCTTAAACTGAAGATCATCTGCAATTTCACAATAATCTAGCCTGTAGTAGAAGTAAGCAAGATAGGTGGTACTTCTTGAATATCTTTCTGATTCTGGCTTACAGTTCGTACAAATTTTGTTGTTTTTTAATTATATATCTGACTCTATAAATGGTCCCAGAGAAAAAAAAGCAGTAGACTGAAATCAGGTGGCCACATTAGGCCATTCAATATATGTGAATATTAACTCCAAATGTAGTGGATAAACGTCTTGCTGAAACCAAACATTGCAGTTTGGCATTCCTCGTCGATCTTCATCGGGAAATAAATGTACAATATCAGGTACAATATTACCAAGCAGTATAGGTACAGGGAGATATCTGCTGTTGAATTTCTATTTATGAAGTATAGACGTACAAAGAGTTGTCCAATAATACCAGTCCATGCATTTAGCTTCTGAGCATATTGGGTATGCTGTTTTATCATCCAATGAAGATTTTCTCTACACGACAAGCGGTAGCTGTTTCTATTTACAAATCCACTTAGCCAAAGGGGAGTTCTTCAGAGAATAGAATGTTGTTTGCAAAATTTGGATCATCGTTAGTCAATTCCACAATCGCATAAAACTGGATTCTTCTATCAGGATCGTCTTCTTTAACTCAGGAAGAAGTTGTATTTTGTAGCCTTCAAATTATTCTTTTTTAATATTTGAACATCCGACGATCGACTATGATTGTTCAATACATTAAGAGCTTGAACTTAAATTGTCCGAACGTCCGCACCTTTAGATATCTTTTACATGTGCAGTTTCTTTAGACTTAGACCMTGTGCGTTAGACAATGGGAGTTCTGTCTGGATGAACGTTATTAAATTAATCACAAACTACTTGGTGTGAACTTCATCAGTCTCCTTAACCAAATATCATTGAATATCAATTTGTTCTGTTTCATTGAGTTTCACCATATTTGTATAGTAAAATGAGACAACTGTTATCAAACTTTTAACTTATTAAAAAGTATTCAAACTTTCTTGAGAAAGAAAGAACCACTTTATAGTTTTGTAGAGTTATAAGTTAATAAAAGCCAGTATTGACACTTGCACAGCGTACTTTGGTGACGTTTTTTGTCGTTTCTTCAATAGCAAGATTATCCATGAAATTGTTCGAAATAGATGGGTAACGCTTTGAGACGTAAAACGTAGGGGGGGGGATTAACCTGTACAAAAGTGATTTGCTGAAAATGATGTCAAACATTATGCAGTAGAAATAACCATTGCAACTGAACAGTAACAAACTCCATCCCAGGTTGCAAAATAGGCGACTGTTCTTGTAGTCCCTTTGCACAAAGGAGATGAAAGGAGAACATAAGATGGTTTTATTTTATGATTTCCTCAGCATAGTAGACAATGCTCTTCAATTTTTGATCTAATATTAGAACAAACAGTTGGGAATGTTAATGAAAATTTTCTTGTTAAGAAAGCGCGCAGTAACAAGTAGTAGGTAGTTTTTATAGTTATAGTCATGGATGCTTATTTAAAAATTCAACCAAATTTGTAGTGAAGAACTATAAGCTGTCGCAACGGCAAGGCCATTGCCTGTTGCTAATAAGGATTACGGATCTGACCAAATCCATAATTGCAAAAAAAAAACAACCTTAATTTTAAATTGTCTGCGCCAGGTTAGAATGGAAGCAAATAAACGGTAACCCCTTTAACACAGGCTGACTTCATTGACTCTCACTGGTTATCCCTATGTACACCTATGTGTACATTGGCAAATTAAAGCTCGATCAAGAACGTTCAAAAATGTTACTCTTGGTGCCTTGCATTAATACTCTCGCAGCCAAAAGACAAAAAGTATAGATTAACCATATTATCCCAAACTTCAGTTATATACAAAAGGTCCACATTATTTTATATAGTCGAGTACTATTTGAAAACAGACAAAACGGCAATTCAAAAAGACTCAGAAGAGCGATGTTTAGCACTCCAACAGATCAACAGAAAGTAAAATACCTAATTCAAACACGCTGCTCTTAAAACATACAAACATCCATAGAAGATAAGGTATCCTTTGGCATCCCGTGAATAATTCCATTTAAATTCAATTCCCAACACCCCACCGGTTGAAATAACAAGACTCCACACACATGGAAATGCATAATTGAGTTCGAATCTGAAAGATAAAGACCGTTCTCCATCAGAATCTTCCAATTTCACGAGTATTACGTATCTATTTTAATATATAATGCCACTCGTTCGCTTGTAGACGCTGACGTTCAATAAAGACTCTACTTCAGCAAGGCGGAATGTTGGGAAACATTTTTAATAAAAGTTTAAACTCTTTCTGCCGTGGTGTCTTTTTGCTGCTAGTTTTGATGCATTGTTCGAAAAGGCATTTCATATTGCACTATCTATTATATTTTATCGATACTGGGAAGTTTCCAGAATGCTGCAGTCTAACTGACAGAATTTTCCGTCCAATTTAAATTGTGCTCGCTTGGGTAGAAACAGAAACAGTAACTAAGTGTAGACAGAAAAGTCATCAGCCAGCCACTTAAAAAGCAATCCGGATTAAGACGTGTTGTATCAAGAGAATTATATATTTAAGTAGATATTAAATAATAATCATTTCATATATTTTTAAAGAAATGTATTTCTTTATTAGTTGAAAAGTTGTGCATGAACTTAGATTAAGAAACTAATAACGCAAATTAAAAATTACTGATATATTAGAAAGTGATAAATACAGAAATATTCAAACGAACACTGGTGCATAAAAGATTTACTTACATAATTTCTATGCTTACTAGTTATATGGTTAATAATTATACAAAGCATTACAGGCCATGTCTGCCCGTTGATCTTGCAAACAAAGCTTACTTCACAATTCATCTCCCTTGCCTTCGTTCTATATATCCTAGCCATCTGAAGCATCGCGCCCAAATACAATTCTTCATTTCCATGTTATTCAAAGTTCATTTCAAGTAAAAATTGAACCCATAACTCAATTATATAATTTCCTCTTCTGAACTGTTTTTGATATTATCTTATATGCAGTGTCCTCTATTCCAGTAGATATACTGGTGATCACTAACTAGTCTACTAATTTCTCATTTTGGTCACCTCCCATGTAGCAATGGGCAACTTGAACCCCTTAGAGGCATGACGGGTAGTTCCTTGCTAGAAAATTTAGTAAACATCTTTGATGGGAGGTGTGTAAAACAGCTAATTATTACATACCTCCTAAACACCTATGTTTCGATTTTTTCTAATTTCTGGAAAAACAGTAATACAACTTAAATGCCACAATTTATATATTTCCATAAATTTTGACACTTAATGCTTAGGTTGTTAAACAGGCGGTAAACTAATATGTAATAGCAATACAATATTTCGGCTAACTGCAAAAGTGTTTTAAACTTAACACTGCATGCGTTGTCAACACTCTTTTACCAGTATGTTTATATAGCGTCCCATATTATTCCTCTGCGCAACAGCATCCTGCAAAGCAAAAGGATAATTATCGTGCTAAAGCAACCCCATCACAGAATCGCCTGTTCTAAAAAATTGATGCTGTTTTGCGTGAGTCATTCTATGCAGGCTTAGGAAACATGTGGCTGTAGAGCCGTAGCGACATAATTGTCCTCAGTGCGCGGCACACCGCAACGGAAAGCCGAGATTAGGGGGTTGTCAAAGTGAAAAAGTTTCCTTTTCTCCGGGGACTGGATAATTGAAACGCAAGCAGGACGTCGCTAGCAAAACTTGTTCGAAATGATGAACTAATGCACTCGTTGCATATAGGGGTGGGTAGGTAGGTCGTGTTACTCATGTGGTGTCGAAATTGTATTCAGTTCATTACCAAAAAAGCATCAGCCGATATGGGTTTTATATGTTCTATCGCATATTTTAATGACCTGGGCCATTCGTAGTTGCAAATCATCAATTCATGTTTTGTGTTCTTGCATCATAATTCTGGTTTTCTTACTGCGGCAATGGTTCTCTTGTGTGCACCTCTTCTTAGCAAAATCGGATCACTGTCGAAAGCTTGGTGATGCCCACGATATTATAGCTCTAAGATTATAGTTTGTGAAAGTCTCGTCTCGTCTCGTTTTTGATATTTTTTGGAAGAACTTGTTATTTGCTAAATTATGGCGTAATTGACAGATGCTCTAGACAGATTGATGATTTCAAAATATGTACCACAATTTTGATTATTCCAAGAAGTCTTAACAAGTGCGTACTCTGTCTTTCGATGTCAGTCACAGAATGATGGTTTTTGTGGAAAGCAGGGCCAAGCCAAAATGGGATAACGAAAAGCAAAAAAACAAGAGATACAACTCGAAACCTCATGTAGACAATCCAGGTTTTGCTCATACAGGTAAGTTAATTGTTTCACAACCTAATATAAAGTAATAATGTTCTATTTTCAGGAAAGACAAATGGCGTTAATTTGTGTATGAAGAGTGTATGTTTGTATAGTATTTGTTTCCTTCGATTTGTTAATAACGTGAAATGATGAAGTAAATATTATAATACAAAGAAAAACCACGCAATTTGCAAGAGCTGGAAGCAAGAATCAAACACTAAATTCAAGAAATACCGCATAACTGATTACAAAATTTGTTGCGCAATTTCTATGATGGGATAGTTTATTGCCAAACTGCAGGAGATCTTTAGTTTGAACATTAAATTAAATTAAATTAAAAGTAGGCTGAGAAATGAATAATAAAAGATAAAAATAAGCCTATTATTTCATACCTTTGACTAGCCATATACGCTTCTTTATTGTTGTCTCTTATTCCATCTCTTTGATTTTGCAAATGTTATGGTCTTAAATAATATGCCCTTTTCTAAAGCCACTTTGCGATTCGCATAGTTGAGGTTAAAGAACTTCTAGCCTTTTTACAGGACTTGTTACACATCTTCAGTCCAGCGGGATTTTCAGTTTTTTTTTCTGCCAATAATGACCCGACCTTTCCCATCATTTTGAATATCTCCGCCGGCAGTTTATCATGCAATCCAGTGTCAATTCTGTTTCAGCTGCAGTGTCCTCCATTATTATTTCCATTCACTCTCCAAACATCCTATGTTGAATACTACTGTTCCTTACTACTTTCTGGAGCCCCACCCTACTTTCTATCCCACATACCGCATACATACACACAACAGTTCCTGGTAATACTACTCGTATATCTATCTGTTTATTATTTTTATTATTTCACTCTCGACTTAAACTCTTTATTATTTATTGCTTCCTTTCCTACGTTTTAAATACTCCGTAGAATAGTTTTAGGTTGTCTTTTATCCTTTGTCTCTACCAACTTCTATCCCCTTTTCCTTTGCTTTTAGTACTAGGTTCTTAAAATTGATTAATTGTTTCTACAACCAACAGGTCTTATCTTCTTCACTTCTTCGTTAATTTCTTCATTCCACAACTCATTATTATTACTGAATTGCTTACTGTACTGCATTCATAACTGTATGCTTAAATGTGCACCATATTTATTTGTGCATCCGTATATGATATATATTCAGTGATTCAATCAATTCTTATACAAGAAATAACTTATACAGTTAGCAGAGGTTTAAAGGAATATACATGGTACTCAAGCAACTGATAAATAAGTAAGAAGGCCAAAATTAGATTACCAGCTTATGGAAGTGAAAGCTGAGAACTGGGTAGCAGAATTAAAATACAAAGTACCGTCAAATATAAAATGAAATAATTCCAGAACATTTAGATGTTGAACCATCATCGCAAAGAGGGAAAGAAAGACAATTACAACGTGGTTTAGGCACTTCGTAAGAGTGAAAGGGAAAAAACCAGTGAAGACAATATGGAAAGCGAAACTAAGAAGACCAAGAAAGACTTGAAACATTGGTCGCTGAAGAAGTAAAACCTGAAGCAAGGTAGAAGCACTAGGCAAAACAGTTAATTAAGAAATGGTTAAAAAAAGAGAAGTGGATAATACATTTACACACATTTCTGTTAGCAGCCCTATATAGTTTAATATCAGTACTTCTAAGGTCAGTTTATAATTATATATAACCACCCAACTGGGTAAGCTTTCTTCATTTATTTCAAATGTTTCCAGCAATGCTTTTTTATCCCATACGATGCACGCCCCTGCACAAAATTCCAAAGTCAGCCTACCATTATTAAAATCGCCACAGTCGTTCAGCAGGCAGCTTCGTACAATAGCAATTTCTGCAGTCTGCTTGCGTGTAGACCGCCTCGAGAATGACATCTCTGAATTTATTTTACGAGCACATATAAATTTAAGCCGTTGCTAATGGACAATGCGCAAAGTTTTTGCATCCCTAAATGGCTTTATAGGATTATTAACGGTTCTATTAATAATAACGGCCATATAATTAACTAATTTGCATGAATGGGGTGTTTAAAAGATATTGTGGATTTATGACCCACCACAAAGGATTTTCATGTGTGAACCTTGACAGGTTAATCCGCAAACTTTCTGTGTATGCATGTAAATTTACATCGTGCGGAAATTCCACTTTCATAGCACAAAAAAAACGTTTTATATTGTACATTACACTTTTAAATCGTCATTTGTAGTATAGAGCATTTGTTTATCTATTTTGCACATCACCAACTCAGTACAAAATGATAGCACCAGGGTACTTTGGTGTTGATGAAAAGATGCATCTAAAAATGTTCTTACCGCTAGGATACTTCGTATACATGTGTATATGGCCATTAATCTCTATATTGAAAATGCTAGAGATGGTTTATCCGCATTCTAAAAAACGAATCAGTTAATATAATGACATGAAATGTAGATATAACTGACTATGGCTGGATTAGGAAAGGATATACGCTGTAATAAACAAAAGTTCAGTTAATTGTGGATTGACCACGCACCTACGTAAGATTCCGTGCATATTGTTTTTCTGTAAGCTAATGTATGACATAGAAATGATAAAAAATTACTTACCGTCACAAAATTAGTTTATAATTTGCCTAATGATTCGCTTGCCAGCCCTGTAGATTTTGGAAACAGGTTGAATAGTTCGCGCTCACTGAAACGTAAAACAAAATTACAAGTAAAAATCAGCTGGTTGATTGCTATCCCTTAAATGATTACTGTATTCAATAATTAAACAAAACGTACGACACGCATATACCATCGCAACCATATCATGAGAAATATAAGATCAAACAATTCACGATGTTTCCCCGTATAGATTTCTATGCTGGTTCACAAAACTTTTCCACAGTTGAACAATAATATGTGCAAATTAAAATTAATAGTTACATCTAGTGTAAGCAATGTCATCATTAATTCATTAATTCGTGGAAGTTTACTTGTTTAGTTGATCTGACATCGGCGCTTAAAGCTAAAGAGTGAGCAATAGCGGAATATTAGACACCACGATTAAATTAACAATAATTCTGAGCGCCTATCAGACTAACTCGCGTAAAATAGTTTGCTTAGCTGTAGCAAGCGTCCTCGAGCATCCACACAGGTGGGAAAAACTTTGGCAAACAACAGCATTTTAAAATACGCTTAAAGTCGTAAAACTAACCGCTACAAATACAATTTGATAAAGAATTTTGCCAAGAATTTTACTTCACATTGTTTCAAACGTTATGAGACTGAACAAAATACTTTTTTATCATTACAGACATAATCATTGTGGAGAAGTCAGTATCAAATTATCTACTAATATATAATGGATGTGACGGCATAAATACTGAAATACTTGAACAGATACATATTACAAAAATTGATCACTTCAGGCAGCCAGTCTCGACGCAAGCTTTTTAAAGTGTTAGTAAATGTTATACTTACTCAGATAATTAATATCCTGACGCATTATCAATTAAGATTTGGAAAGAGATAGGTATAACATGAGTGTGCTTTAGTCTGGATTACTCTTTTTAGATTTCTCTAAAGCCTGATAGGATCAATCCCTTACCCAATTTTTTGCTTACGTGTATGAAAGTTATCAAAGAGTACAATGTAACAACAAAATTTCATACCTACTCTGAACTTATATTATCTGTAGTTGCATAGGGCACAATTCTCTAGAAAATTGACCTTATACAACGTCGCTTCCTATGTTAAATTCAAATTATTCTGTACACACTGTTGACAACAACTCAACTGAAATTACCACAAAATGTCTTAATTAAGATCTAGGAGATATTTGCCTTATAATCGTATTTACGAACAAATTCTGTTTTAAAAACAAGCTCAAGTAAGTACATTAATATTTGCATTAGATTTTGGGACCCAGTAACAATAATAAAAAATATTACTTGGTTTTAAGGTTATTTAATAAAAATATCACACATCACTTTAAAATTTAGAAAAAAATATTGTTTTAGCCTTATATTATTTCATTTTTTCTGAACCCATTAGTTAAGTATCACTTTAAAAAAATTGTTTTGAAATTAGAAAAATATAGCCACACAACACTTTTTTCTTCAAACAAATGTAATGGTTGAAAACAGTTTTTTTACTACCAAGTTTAACTGTAATACTGCTAAGTAAAATAATGCTTAATAATGCCGTTTAAATTAAAACCATAAAGGAAGAACAGTAACTGAGAAAGCAATTGTATCAGATATCATAGTGCATGGCCCACCGAATCTTCTTTGTGAGTTTTAATGATTCACAAGATATATAAAATAAGTATTTTGAATTTAATCTGAAAAATATTGGAGAGTAATGTGAAACAAAAGGATCAGTAATTAAAGGGGCATTTATTTACATCAGCATCATCTGTTAGTTTGTGCAATAAAAGTGATACATGTTAGTCACATGACAATTAGGTCGCAAAGTAAACTGGGCGATTATAACGAAAAACTAAATGGTATTGAAAAAAATTGTATCATATATGCCATTACAACTAGTTTATTGCAAACTGAAAAGTGCAACAGCCACTTTTCCAGTTCCATTCTGGCCATTTATATTTTACACACTTATACTATCAAGTTTAATTTTACAGATAGTTTAAATTTAAACTGCTAAATTGTTCTGAAATCCATGGCAATACAGAAAACAGTTGGTAAAAGGCTTACCTTTAAGTTATCTGATTATTATATTAATTTTTCATATTTTTTAAGCATTGAAAAATTGATTTGCACAATATAATATCGGTAGAAGTTAAAACTTAGAGTATAAAAGACAAATCCCGTTGGCTACATGTAAATTCATTCAGTACCCGAGAGATCCGAAGTCCAAACCTTCGGGAGCTCCACTAGATATTATCTGTAAATTTCCATGGTTAATTCTTAGGATAAATATATTTTGGTGTTACCAGTGAATCTTGTCGCAGACTAAAATAGTTTGAATAATTCAAGCTATCAAAGTTTAATATTATTTTTTGTTACGTAAGTGTTTTCAGTATGTGGGGTCCCCATGGTACTCATGAATACCCCCAAGCAATTACTAAAATCGCTTTTCTATTCTAAAAAATATTCTGTAATTTTATACCTCCTAAACAATGGAACGTGTAGGTCTTGTTGTGAACTACTTGTGCTTTTATAACAAGATAAACGTTACAGATAGTGCGTTCATTGTCTTTTGAACCGGTCGTAATTTTTTAAGAGATGGATATATAACAGCACGGAATCTTTAAGGGCATAATTCATCAGCCACTGATTAATATCCACTTCCAAGATAGCAGTGGCAATCTTTAATAATATTCCGCCCACATTTATATTCTGTTTTATTTATGGTCGTCTTGATAAATCCTTAATTTCTATTTATGTGAAGTTATAAACTTGTAATGGTTCGTTTGTTTTTGCACCGGGCGCGGCCGTTTGCTATAAAAAAATGAGATGGAGAAATGCAGATTGCATTGCAGCGTTCTGCCGTTGGATTGTTGCGCTTCAAAAATTGGTATCCACCACTAGAGAAAGTACTACGACTCATCACCAAAATATTTTGCACGACATGGATGTATTATTATACGCACATAAATATAGTTGTAGTACATACTTACTAAGTGCAAATCCTACTAATACTTAAAATGAATTTAAACAAGCAAAGAAAAATTAAAAGCAACTTTCAAACCAGCAACAAAAAATTTGGCGTTCAAATAAATAATTTAGAATGGGACAACTGAAATTGCGAGAATAATTTAGAACTGTCCAATTTTTAATAATTTAAAATTTTGTGTGTTTCTAAATAGGCTAGTAAATAGCTTAATTTTGATGAATGAAATATTAACTTTTCTGATGTCTAATGTGGAAGCACGTTTAAGTGATAATGAATGATGTGTTAACGACCACTTTGAAGTTACATTGTATGTATTTTTATACGTATATAATTCCTAATTAGAAATCTTCACTTTTGTCCAATATAAACAGAATTGCAGTCATTACCTACATGAAAAATTGTATACGTCTGAATGACTTGAAAATGAAATTTTATCTTAATTTTGGAAACGGAAACAGACTGCCTACAGTAGAAAGACAGGGCGTCGCAACTTGAATATTTGGAAGTATTTACCATAAAGTACAATTTTTCCTTTATATAATTTAAAAAAACAGTGGTTGTAAGCAATTAAGAAAATAATACCTAGTTCTTGTTCGAATGCATTTAAAAAAAGATTTATTTTTAAAATTCTGTAAAAAAAGAGAACAGTGTATCTGTACATGTTGTTCTCTGAAAATTTAAAAGAAAGGTATGGAAAAAACTGACTGCGCATTATTAATAGATAAATAAAAATGAGATGAAAAAGCAGTGTTTTTTTCAATCAATATTTGTTTTTCTAAATTATTCATAAAAAGTAATAATATTTTTAACTAATACAAATTTTGTTAACGACACTAAATTATTTAGGTACCATATATGTATGTAACAAGGATAAATTAAAATTTTGAAGTAGTACCTAAGTTGCTTAAAATATTTAAACATTCTTATTGAGGACTCGAAGGAAATAAACTGTTCCAGTCAAATTAAGTTTATAGGTCAAGTCTATTGTATTTTCTTAATGGCAGAAGAGTTAGCAAAATTCGAGACTTCAGGTAGGATTAAATAGTGCCAATTTATAATATGGAGAATTTATATAGCAAAGAACAGAACAACCATGCCTATGTATTTTAGGCGATCTATAAAATCTTGGAATCTTTAGTCTTGTTATTAAACCTAACGGTGTTATTATAATTCGCAAGCATTTCGAAATTTTTGTTATTTAGGAAGTTAAAACCTTTGTTTAAGTAGCCCTTTTTTAATAAAATTAGCATACAATGTCCATTGTTAGCTTTTAAAACATTGGTTTTATTTTATTCCCTAGAAAGCTATGCTATACTCTCAATTAATTTGGTATTAGAATATAAATAACACTTTTTGTTGAAATAGGAAGGCATATTGTAAAAAAAAATACATTCAACTGCTAGTAATTGAGCATCTTTGATGTCATTTTTTTGGCGGGGAATAAAATTTAATCCTTCGTTCAGAAATTTAAGTTGTGTTTCAGAAAAATTAACTTTTGATCAATTTAACACAGTTATATGAAAAGTTGAAAATTTATAAATGGGTGGGTGAAATTTAAATTTAAATGTTTTTGTATGTAACTTTTAAATTCTCCATTAACTGTATTGGTACAAAAATTTGGTGTATTAATATTTCTATTTGAACATGTCAAACCGAAATTATTAAAATGAGTATTATTGGTTTAAACTGAAATGTGTAGCTGCAATTTCATTTTGAGTAGCAAAAAAACAGAAATTAGTTTTGTAGTGGATTTCTCACCAATTAAACTAAACTAAAAAAAAACCTGAGAGATTTTAATGGAATTAAGATAAAATTTTATTTAATCCCTGATCCCAATAAAAAAAGATAATTATATCAAGCATTTTCAGGGGTCGAAATACAAAATTGGAACGTATTTTTATAAACTGAGTCAGAGTGTCAAAATCTGGAATAGCTTATTTTCAGTGGGCCACACGCAAGCTGACATAATGAGGTAATTTGCTAAAAATTCAGTGCATGTTATACTTGCAGAAGATAATTTTTTCCTCTGGCTCTCCTTTTCAACCATCTCAACAAGCTATTGCAAAAAGAACAACCAACACTGCTAGCAAGCTGTTCCCTACAGCTGCAGGTTGCCAACCATAACTGCAACTATAAATAGACGCAATTACCTGCAAATAATTGGTGCGCAACCGCAGAGCTTTAATGCGTACCCCATCCAACTTAATTTCTCGAAAACCGCATAATGACTTTTTCGTCTCGCGCCAAAGCAACCGAAACCACGACATATCCCAACTTCTGCAATGTCTAGCTGCGCTTGAACTCATGCTGAATGAACCAACCGCAAGAACACTTTGTAATGTTTAATGATTATAACCACTTTACCTCTCTCTGTAACTATATCACTTCAATGCATCCATCAATACTGGAGGATTTTAATAGGTTTATGAATCGAGTTATTCAAGTCAAAAACACGTTTAAGTGCAAATCTAAGCTAATTTCTAAGTGGTTTATCTTATCTTCTTTCAGTAATACTCATATATCTACTTAGTGATTGTTCCATGAAAGACTTTTCTATGCTTTTCTGTGGTGCCATGTACAGTATAAATACTTTTGTCTATATCTGTATACCACTTTTCGATTTTTGCCTACAGTAGGCTTTGCCTTGTCATATAAAAATGGAAACTCATGGTGTAACCTGCCTTTTGTTTGTCTTTAAAATGAGTTAAAACTTTGCGTTGTAATAAAGCGAAATGTGTTCTTGCCAGTACCGTCCGTACAGCACGTTTTTTTTCAAAGGTTTGATATGTTTAACGTAGTTAAATTTTTACAGTTATTGCTTCTTTATTTTTCAAAACATTGGAAACGTGTTACCAGGTTTAAAATGTGCTCATAGGAGGTGCCATGATGAATTCCGTCTAGCCTGAGAAGCGACAAACGTTTTGATGAATTTCAAAAATATTTAAATTACATTCGTTTGATCATTAAATGACGATGGATAATGAATATTGTCCGATTAGTCAATAAAAAAAACACTAGAAATACGAGGGTGAATGGTTTCAGCGTCCATAATATAAGATAATATTTTCTCGGAAAGATCACTGTCGTTTTAAAACACTGACAAAAAGTTATTGGTCTGACATTTCGATTACATCTGAGGTGCTTAAAGGCAAAGGGGTGTAGGTGAAATTCATGCGATTTTGACTTACAGAACTTCAAGTTAAGAGTTCGCGACCTTAACGTCTCTTAAAGCCTTTTATGACTATACCTATTCTATTCTAAATTTCTTTTGAGTCAAGAATCTGATACACAAGTTGGAAAAAAATACAAATCGATTCGTGTAGTTATCTCTGAAATTGAAAAAATCACCCCTTTGACTTTAAGCGCCTCTGTAATCTTTGTCAAAGACGAAGAACGTCAAAATTCGTCTGGTATAAGAATTTTGCGGTTCTTCGCCTTTGACAAAGATTACAGGTGTAATCGAAACGTCAGACCAATAACTTTTTGTTAGTGTTTTCAAGAGACAGCGATCTTTCTGATAATAATAATCTTAAACCACTAGAAAGTTAAAATAGAGAAATCTAAGAAAATGTTATTATATACTAAACTGAAAACGTATAAAAATGTGAAACAAAGTATAATAGAATAATGAGTTTGCTTCCAAGTGATTTAATTAACCAATATTGTTATGAAGCAACATACGTTCAAATGTTATGCAAAGGTAACAGCTATCTGACGATTATATGTGTTGAATTGTCTGTCTTTCTCTAAATGCGCTTCTTTAGAAAGTTGCGGTATTAAGAAACGTTAAAGGTCCAAATACAGAAAAAATCCTTTGTGTAGTATTATTAACATTACATAGTTTTACGTGTATAAGAAACCGATAGGACAAAGCAAGTTTGTTGGGAAAATAATGTCGTGACTAGAAGACTTGCATTGTTTTATACAGCAGCGGTGGACCTCTCTCAAGCCGCTGCTGACCAAGCGCATGTGCGATTTTTCAGCCTCCCATTTCAGTATTTACGAGTATAATAACCGGCAAGGTAATTTTTCTAATGCTTTCATACACCACCCATCTCGGACAGCGTAAACAATGGCCGAAGCAGCGCTACCGTTTATGTAATCCACCTTATACGTAATCCAATACGGTTTTGGTATCTTTAATCTGTCGCTGCTGTTGTTGCTGCTTTACATACAGTTCGCGGTTTCCATAATTAATTAGACCTTTCGTACAGGCCACGATAGCGTCCGCAGTGCAGGTTCCTTTTTAGGGCTAACCATTGTTTAACTTATATTAAATTATTCCCCGTACAAGCCGGGAACTGGAAATTGCCAGGCTGGAGGAATTTTTATCAGATTTTGAGCACGCTGGTCTTAAGCAGTTCGATACCTATAATCATACGTAATTTACGTAAGTATAACGACCGCGTGAGTAGGTAGCCTTTTCATGTAAACAGGCTACTATTTGCTGCAGCCACTTACCCACAGTCTATATTTCTTCCTTTTCCTGTAAGCATTTTTTAGTGCTGCTCGATTACAAGCTGTTATTTAAGGTACGTAGCAGGAATGTGCGAATACCCGGTTTACCCAGATTGTGGTGTCAAAACATAAGTTTGTGCTTACAAAACTATTGCTGTGCACTTTCCGACAAAAGTTGATTTCATTTGGTTTCGTAAATGTTTCCAGCAGCTTAAAACAACCCCTCATTACATACATTTATGTAATATATATTTTCGAGGTAGTTTTAACAATTCAGGAATATACTTCGATGTTGCCTTATTCGATCGCGTGAATTGCTCACGTAATGCGCCAGACGAATGCGTCGTCGAATGGGAAGGTAGCTGACAGTAGAGCTATTCGCTCTGCTTCATAAGCACCTGGTGATAAGACCTGTGGATTGTATTTACGGGTTGCGGAGTAATCAATTAATAAATCGTTAATCAACGAGTGTGCTATATCATTTTTGCAGGTAGCTGACAATAGATACAAGTTAGTTTATTTCATAGGATTTTTTCTTTATTCCGACTGCACTAATTAGGGATTGTTCTATTTTTATTTATCTGCAGCAATTACTATCATATATTGACAAATTTACCTTTTCGGTGGAATATGAGCAGAGCGTAGCAGCGTAGCAGTGCATCCTTATTGGACTTAAACTGCCGACTTCAGAAGTATTTTCAGGTATAGTTGCAAGCAACAATCTGAAGCTGTCGTAAATAACAGACGGGTTCGGCACGTTCTACTATTTTGCAGCGGAGTGGACCGTATCCAAAAATTGTGTTTAGGCTTTTTTAGAATTTTTTTCCGTACACATAAATCAATGAGCATTATTTGCTATTACTATTTGAACTACAAATATTTCTCATCCGATAGCTTTTAATGTATGACTAAATCGTATTCTTTCCTAATTTAATGAGTAGTATCTATTTTTATAACCATGAATGGTAAACATTCCAATTTCAATGCGGCAACCCTTACTTTCTAATTTTTGATCGCGGTGTGCAATCGTCCTCTGCCCTGTTTCTTAACAGGTTTCTTTTAATCCGGAGAGTCATAAACGTAGTTTCTACCTGTATATTTTTTTGGAAATAAGAATAAATCGGAACTATTCCATTCCTACTATAAACCCATATTGAAAGCATATGTGTTTACTTATATTTTAAAGTTTTACAGCATATAAGCATACCAAGTGCAATATTTTTTACTTATTCAGTCGTACCTACATATATGCTTACATTTAGCCACTTATTAAGAGGAGTTTGAGACAAATACATTTCGTAGGGCAACTGGTCAAACAGATTACTGCTGATTATCATTCTGATATGGAAGCGGAAGTGTTTGAAAATTGGTACAAAAACATTTTATTGCCCAAAATTGTCACCAAAAAGCGTCATAGTAATGGACAACGCCAGTTACCATTCGGAGCAACTGGATAAAATTTCAAATACAACAACTAATTCAAGAGTCCAACCATTCAAGAGTTTTTTAGAAAAGAAAATTTATTTTCGAAGAGAACTACACAAAAAAACAATTGTTGGAAGTGCTTGGAACAAAAAAATTTTCGAAGAAATTTAAAAGTAACATTCTCGCTTCTGAATTGTCCACATTCTACGATTACTCCCATATAATTGCATTTTCAACCCCATTAAAATGATATGGGGGCAGCTGAAACAAAAAATTCGACGAGGGAACACCGGTGGAAAATTTAGCAAAGAAATGCTGCTAAAATTTAGACACGAAGCTGAAATAACAAGTGTCGATGCATGGAGAAATTCAGTGCGGCACGTACTGGACATTGAAAATCGGTACTGAGCGAATCATGTACAAGAATTAGTAATAGAAGTTAATCGCGATTTTAGCAGTGAAAGTGATAGTGAGTAATTTTTTTTTTTTACTTTGTGACCCTTGTAATGTGCTTATTAACAAGCTGTAAAGAACATAATCCATAGCGTGTATAAATTTTATTGTGCACTATTGTACATTTTTTCTAACAAATGTAAATAATTTTCTACTTACTAATTTGTATGTTTTTATATTAAATTTGTATAAATTCGTTATGACATGCAAAGGCTTTTATTTTATACATCGGAAAATTTAAACCCAATAAAGTATCACATAAAAATAGATCGCGGGTTGCGCCAGTTAGCATCAGGTCAGCATTAAAAAATGTGTTATAAAAGCTTCCATGTTTTATTGATTGCTAAATTATCACTACTAACAAATTTCAAACACTTATAGTGGAAAAGTTAAAATTTTAGCCAACAAGATTTTTTTGAAAACGGCCCATTTAGGAACTTTGAAGCGTGCCACTAATCCCAATAGTTTAGGACGGCCGACTATAAGGTTGTAAAAACCCTCATTTACAATACAATAGTTTACGACGGCCGACCATCAAGCTGTAAAACCCTCTGCATAAGTCAGTCTCATAGATCGTTGCTTGATACTTTACATAATTGGATGCTGCTCTTTCGATGGAATTCCGATTCAATAATTGACAAAGTCGTTTCTACTATTAGTGCTCTATTGCTTTTTTTAGGTACTTTGAAACAGGTTTGCCTTGAATCCAGAAAAGCAGGTGTTGTCTATACTTTCAAATCTTTTATACAAATTTGCAAACAATTTGAGACAAATCCTTCGCTTTTTTCAATATTATCAACGTTAATAAAGGGTGGGACGGCCACATCTAACATTCTAACTAAGCTCACTCAATTAACGAGGGGACAACGTTTCACCAAACATATTCAATTAATAATGAATATGTTGCTAAATTTGTAATCAGAGAATGGGCAAAGTAAGACTTAATATGCTTAAGAGTGAATACATTACCAAGTATATACTAAAGCACACAGATAAGAACAAGAAATAAAACTGAAGATATACAACGTGAAATTTGTAATTTGATACCTATTTACGGTGGAGATCTGATCGCGTTTCCGATGAGGGTTCAGGTATAAGTTAGCTAAAATAAAATTGGCTACATCATATAATATCCTTTTTTCAGCTAACACCCTTTATATTTTAAATTTTATATTTCAGAAGGTGCTAGACTAGGCAGACAGAACTAATAGAAAAGCGCGGTCTTACCACTTATCTTTTAAGGGTTTCCCTTTGCTAATGACAATTAAAAATATATAGTCAGCTTGTTTATTAGCAGCCACTCGACCAATAAAAAGATTGACACTACGTTTCCGTTATCAAAGTAAGGTTTGAAGTATAATGTATAGTTACTAAATGGTTCGCAAGACAATAGTTACTTAACGCACAAATCCTTAACTTGATACACCAGAATCTTGACGACGAATGACATAATATACAGGGTATCTCAAAACATAACGTCATTGCTCGGAGAGCTAATAGATGCTACTGCTGATGTAGTTATTGTTACGAAAGCCTGAATAGCTCAGTTATTGATTACAGTTAAAAAAATAAAATAAATTATTTAATTTTACTTTATTAACTAACTGGCAAATGATTTATAAAAATTGCTCATTTAGTGTGATTTTTGAAATATGTTCAAAGAGCCTACTGGCAAGAAAAAAGTGCGGACTCTTTTTATACTGAATTGATTAACATTACTACTTCCTGGTTTTATACATCTTATCCTTTATTTTACAACCCGTGCAAAAAAAAGTCAAGTGAATTTAAACCTGAAAGCCAATCCGTTTCTGTCTACAGGTCTACGGATTTCAGTGTTGGTTTTCAAGGCCATACCAATGCAAATCTGCATATTCACGATATATGAACACATAAAAAAATTTTCCTAACTGCTGGAATAATTTCGGCKCGAAATCAGATTCCAATAAAACAGTGAAGCATAGAAGATATTTATTTTTTATAAATACAACAAATGAACACTTTTTTTAAATATCTTGCCAGGTTAGTGTAGTATTTTTACGGTACTAATAGTTTTGTAAAAAATGAAAAAGTATTGATTCGTTGATGAAAAAAAATGTTGCACTATTAGGTTCTTTCTAGACTGCAATCATCAAAAGGGTTCCCTAACAAAAATTAAAATCTTAAGATACGAAATTTCGTAGCTGTGGCTTTTGATACACTAGTAATATTTAGTATTTCAAAAACTCACAGTATAATGTCATAATATTCTGATTACTCATCAGCTGGCCTAMCTGCGCTCAAACTTGGGATACCTTGTACATTCAACGATGTGAMCTAGCAAAACCAAGATATTTAAATACAAAAATTTTACAAACTGTAAAAGAACAGAGAGTAAGTAGATAATGAACATACGAGATAAATACTGGGTTAACAGGGCAACATATGTAATCTATATAATGTACATAATACCTATGAAACAAATTGAACAATGAACGACCACATTACCTATGTCTATAGGTCGTTACATTTTCACCGGGATCTTCATGTTACTACTGTTTCACTGCAGGAAAACTAAACAGTATCAAATAAGAAGCTAGCTTTGTATAAACTGAGTATACCTAATTTAAATTGTTTTACTTGCATGACCATTCAATCGTTTGCTTAAAATCTCTACCTTTCGCACAATTAACCGTAACAAATATAAATTTGCCATGAAAAAGGATGCTTATGTTAACCAGGTTGTACATAATGGTTTAGTAATATTATCAAAGGGGGTTTTAAATAACACATTCATGCAAAAACTAGTCAAGAGAGACGCTGAATATGTGTTCTATAAGCTAGATGGGCATCCTTTAGCTAATATAAATTTTTTTGTAGAGGGCTTTCTCGCTTTTGTTCTTAATCATTCATTAGGTAAAAAAAATAGAAAAGCCTCCACTATAAATTTATTCGTGCTTAGCACGTTAACAGTTAGTACTGTTTGAAATATGAATTAAAATAATCACTTACTTAGACTACATTTGCAAATACTACTATACATACATAGAAATGCATTTTATTATATAAAAAAGGAAATTCGCTCTTCAGTGACTGCTTAAAGTGATTAATGAATAAGCACATACTGACATACTGAAGTCGTCCAACTGATTTACTCGTATATATTTTTAATGTTTTTTGGCATTATACTCCTACACCCCATGGATTAAATTTTGAATAAAATAAGAAAATTCATCAGTGAAATTATATTTTCTTAATACTCGTATGTATAATACCGCTAAAGTGCAAAAATAGTCTATTCTACAGATTTTCTAAGTAATGTGCAGATAACTAGGTTGATCCATTTGTCAATCTTCAAAATTACCAAGATAATCTGCACATTACCCAATAGGCACGCCTTAAAGTGAAACTATCTGTTGGAGCAACAGAAACTTTATTTTTTATATCTAAAGAATAAAGTTAATACGTTCAAGCAATCATCGAGTTATTTAATAAAGCCAATTATCAGTCAATAAAAAAACTAGTACAAAAAACCAAATCGTTTAATATATTATTACAATTTAACAAATTGGAGTAATGGTATTTAGTATGAAACAAGTAAAACTCTGTATTTTCGCCATTTTTAAACGATATTCAAAATTGAAATAGCGTTTTCTTCAAGATTGAATGTTCGCGTGTTTTATAAAAGATAATAATAATAAGTTAGAGTAGCACTACCACAAAAATAAAGGGTGATGAGTTTTTATACCTATCTCCTTAGATGCATAGAGTGTCCAACCCCTCGTGTCTATGCATGTATACTTCTGTTATTTGAAAAACTACAGAGTAGCTTAAATGAAAGAAGACTTGTTAAAATTAATCCTCAACAATAGTAAGTTTTCAAATTTAAAAAAATGGAAATGTCCATTTTTTAATTCGCCTGCAATTCGTTTGTTTGAACTTTTGTTAGAATTCCCAAGAAATATTCTTGATGTACTTTTTAAGTAAGTAGTTTTAGGCAGATTTATAATTTTTTTCTATGACGTTTTGTAAGCTTGTAACCATCATCAAGTCTATTTGTTCTTATGGAGCTTTACCTCATTTTTGACATTCATTAAAAAACTACATAACGGATTAATAGTACGGAAAGAAAATGAGAGAAACAAACTTTTGAACCTGAACGATACAGAAGACGTTGTGTACTACACACCTAGGTAAACTGCGGAAAAACGGAAAAACTCTTGATTCTGCACATTAACGAGCAAATCGGTTTGTACATGTTAACGAATTTCGGGCACTTGCAGTAACATATACACAAAAGTAACAAAAAATTATGCGGAGAACGAGCGATGCAAGAGAATAAAGGAGAAAGCCGGTTGCAATATCCAAGTCTAGCAACATGCATAATGCATGCGTCTAATCATAACACGATTGTTCCGCAAATTCTCTGAATTGTTTTACAAGTCTAATATCGCTACAATAACCAAGTTGTTTCGATAGCAGGCTATCAAAACATTAATCTTCCGGCGTAATGGAGGTGTGTAAGGTGTTTTTAACAACTCAAGCATCAGCAAGAAGTTACGAGCGATAAAAGGATGACTCGCAAAACCTGACGCATTAAAGGTTGATACAGTTATTGCGCTCGCTTGCCTCAATTTCTTTAAGGTTTAGACTAGAATGTGTGGAAAAAGAACTAAGAACTCTAACAATGAATTAGTATTTAAAATGTGCTTAAGTACTAAGCAAAACGATCCTGCAACTTTAAGGGTGTTTAATTTAGTATAATGATAATATTTTCCCTTTTCTTTATAAAATAATCTGCCTTAATCTAAAATGTCAAAGGGGATGCCATTCAGAAATTTGCAATGGACGCAGACACAATTCTTCTTAAACGGTAGATATGTCTACAGAAATATGAATCGTTAAAACTTTATAATGAAGGACCATGTAGTGCAATTTAAACCTGTTAAACGTATTTAGTCAGTGAGCAAGCTTCTAATGTGCTACCTTCTTCTTCATCGAACCTTCTACCCAGTCTGGCACACCTTGACCATTATTTCTAATATAAAATCTTAACGGTGTATGTGAAAGCTTTATAAAGAAAACCCGTTACACTTGCATAAAGTAAACTATCTACGGATGGTTATAAAACGCGAACCAAATTTTTTTTATGATAAATTTATTGAACAAGTTGAGCGTAACATCATTAACGATCAGACAAATCTTTAAAGTTACATTAGCCTAAAGAAAAACAGCAGCGCTGTTCCAAGAGATATAATCTTTAAGAGTAAGGATATAACTTCACCACAAGAAATTGTCAACATTTTTTTTATTTTATTAATTTATTTTTATTTTAAAAACTACATTTTATGAAGCACCTTAGTTACAGGCAGAAGATTATGTCGTCAGGATTTTTTGTTTAGAAAGTAGTGGCGACTTATTTGAACATTATTGTTACTATTATACTACCGATTTCTTGAAAAATTCTAGGTAATATTAAAATGTAGTTTTTATGTGGTATAGCCTTCAGTCCACAAGTCGCATCTTATATGGCCGAAGTTAAGTCTGTTTTTTGGTTTTTTCGCATTAAATATTTTTTGTAAAGTCAATTTTATTTTTCATATGCATATTGCATATACTACGGCAATTTCAGCTAAATCTAAATCAACATCTGTCAATAAAAAAAACTGTTTTTGTTGATTTCAAATGTAATGTCGAAAGTGAAATAACTCTCTACAAGAAAAAATATAAACTTCATGATGGTTACAAGCTACGAAAGCGCCGTAAAAAATTGTATTAAAAACTATTAAAAGGGAGCTTCGAATAATCTATTAATCTAACAAGTGCTAATAGGTACAGTAACCTCCTACCGTACTCCTTTTGATTTTATGATTTGTAATTCTAGAGATAATTATAGTTAAGGAATTAATTAACTTAGAAATCATTACTTGGTATAAATTTTGTTTTTTCTTCTCTAGAATGGTATTAAAGTCATGAAAAAGACAGTACGAACAATAACTGGATCGCAATTTTCGAGGGCCGCTGAATTTAGGTATAATTTTTATTTTTTAGAAAACGAGTTAAATTGACAATTTGCTTTATTTTAAAAGAGTCATTAATCTCTTTAACTATGTCGGAGAAGTTCACTATACAGGGTCCGCCACCTAAAACTTCCCAGGTTCGTATCAGGAAATGAGACATCCATTATCCAGCACATTACGGGAGTAAATAAATGGAACCTCATTACAGTGCTTAAGTACATATCATACATATACATACATAAATTGTCATTTAATGTTTTATAATTCTTTACAGTTTCTGTTAAGAACTCTACATCCTTTAGAAGCTGTCTTCTTCTCCTTAACTGAATAGTTCAAAGTAGTCCATGTGAGAACAACGACATCAACTGTAAGATACATCGAAAATTAATTTCAAAACAACTTCTAACAAGAACATCAAACGACAGTTTAGAGTTCATCTTTTTCTCTACTATCTAAACCAACATCTTCAAGTGAAATCTCTTCGGAATTTTCTTTGTCATCACTCACCGGGTCTTCCTTTAGCGTACGCATATTAAAATCGGAATCATCGCCATCCCAGTATTTTACTTCGTTTACTTTCGGCAGCGAATCTCTATTTATTGAAATATTGTTTCCTCTTCCATGTTCCACTTCCTCTACAAAGTTATCAATCTTTTCGCTAGAAAATGGCCCCTTCAGCAATGCATATGTCCTCTTCTTAACATTAACTGCAGCCATTGCTGGATATCCACTGCTAGTAACATCTAGGGCAGCTTCTATTTCAGGTTGTGCCCCAGCCTCAGTCCACACCCAACCCCAGTTGTTTTCCTTGTACTTGGAGCTCATATCTTTCAAAAGATCGAGGTAGCGGTTACGGCACGAGGCATGGCAGTCAGATATTTGCGGCAGAAACGAAACCAAGCACAAATTAGCATCTTCACACGCTCTTTTTAGCCTGTATTCATCCGTTATTTGATGCAGTCCTGGATTTGAATCGCTTGTATCGGCTTTAGATTTGGCCCAGTTAACTATTTCGGATGAACTTCTGCCACCTTCATAATTCAATGGCTTTTCTTTGTCTTTCGATCCAGCAGGAAAATATTTGATAGTTGGGTAACCTCTAATACCATACTCCGCGGCTTTTTTATTGTTGACCGTAGCATCTATAGCACCAAGCTTTACCTTGCTCTGCAGCTCTTTTGCTGCAGTGCTCCATTCAGGTGTAAGAGCTTTACAATGCCCACACCAAGGCGCATAGAATTCGACTAACCAAGCATCTTTAGAATGTATGACGTTATCATCAAAAGTATCATCATTCAACTCAATTACCTCTCCTGAACGCGGGTCTTTTCCTGCTTGGGCCAATATCTTTCCCTGAATGTTTTCTAATACACGTTCAACCAAGTTATCTAGGGACAATTTGGTATCAAAGGTGTCAGCTTGACGTTTGTGAGTGCTCAGCAGTTTTATCGTAGGGAAAGTTTTGACGTTGTATTTTTCAGCTATGTCTTCGTATTTAGAAGCGTCAACCACACCAACCTTTGCAACACCTTTAAGAGCTCTGGCCAATCTCTCATATTCCGGAGCAAAATCCACACAACGCTTACAAGTGGGAATGTAGAATTTGACTAACCATATGAAATCGCTGTTTTCGACTTCTGATAAGTTCTCTGGGGTTATATGTTCTACCAGCGTTGCAGGTGAGAAGAAGGAAACTGCACTGATTGATGCGACGAACAGGAGTATAACTGGAATCATCCTTAGTGTTTTGCTCAAAACGTCAACTAACTGTTAGTAGTGACGTGCCGACTAGATAATAGATAATTTTTGAAGCTAAATGCAATTATCACGTCCAGCAAATAAAAATTAAGTTCACACTTATTATATCCTCCACATCTGGAAATTGTGTCACGCAAATTTTAAACTGTGCTTATTAGCCATCTTGCAGAGTGTGGGCCAAGTAAACAGATTTATTCCACATCGCTCCAAACAATGAAAATACCGTTTTATACAGTCTTTGGATCTTTGACTACTAGAACTTCAAATTACTTTCAGGCAACCCACTTCCTATTGTACCGGAATGCACTTTTTTAATGGAATACCCTATTCTTTAGTGTATTCTTGTATTTCTTATGGAATTCAATTCCCCTTTAGGCATATTAGATGTAAATGCACCAATATGGAGCTATTCGATATTTTCAGAAAAAAAAATAACAACTTCAATATTTACGTACGAATAAACTACAGTTTTGTTCTATATATTTAAATGAAAATCATTGATAAGAGCAAGTTTGTTTTTGGCATTTCTAGTCAAAATAAGTAATAATCGAAAGCGCATTTTAACGAAGCATATAGAGGAGTATTAGCACATAGAAACCGGCCAAAAACATTTATTGGTCGAATGGTTCTTTAAACAATATAAACTTTTAATACGTTAGGTTTAAAAGACATTTTATCTGTTGAGATACAAAAAATGTTTTATAAAAATATACAAGGTGTTAAATTTAGAAGCCTCACCATTAATCGAAAACGGTAAGATTCAAAACCTGATTAAATAGTCATAGTTATTAAAATGTGGAAGGTAGACGGACTGACTATTATGAAATATGACACTAGAGGGTTATGGGAATAGCAGTCACTAATAAAGAGAAAAAAATTTTCATTTCAGCCAAGCTTTCGGAATGATTTTATTCCTTCTTAAGGGCGCTAAAAGATTTTTTTTTATTAAATTGCAGCACATGAAAATTTTATTAAAGGACAATGTATCTAAGTGAACATACCTATTTAATATTAACCTCGACTCAATGTAAGTTTTTTTTTAATTATGTTTCTGCAATGTATCCTTTTGTTGTGTAATCTTTTAGCGCCCTGAAGAAYGAATAAAATCATTCCGAAAGCTTGGCTGAATTGAAAAGAGTTTTTCTCTTTATTAGTGACTGCTATTCCCATAACCATCTAGTGTCATAAGTCATAGTTATGTAGCTTAATGTCTTAGTTAATATGTAAGTAAAAAACTAATAGATTACGAATTTGTTTTTATTCTAAGGAAAAAACTATTTTTTTTGTATATTTGCTTTAACTTTTTAGTCCATTTGTATGGAAAATTGAACAAACATGAGGTTAATATTTGTTAACATTTTATTGAGTATTTCAAGTAATACAGTTTTCAGTTTTTTCTATAAACTGTTTTTGAGACATTGACACACACTTTTGTTTTAATTTTTTGTATGATCGCCATATTGCGTTTTTACATATCCAAATTCCGTTTATTTTTAAACACGATAAAATGTTATGAAAAAAATGTCCAGAAATGAAAATTAACCAGTAATGCAAAATTTTAAAGCTAACATTCTTAAGTTTGTTTAACATTATTATTTTACAATCATCACTATTATTTTATGTAGTAGGCAAATGAAATAAAGGATACAAAATAGTTACCTACTTACTTAAAAACAACATTTATATACAAAACTTAAAAAGATAAAACCGGCCAGATTGCCGCTATAAAAATATTAATAATTGTTGGCTTACAAACAAAACAGATACATTTATAATTTTTGGATGTAGTGTTGCAATCTGCATTAAAAGAAACACAGAGATTAAAAAATTTTCTGTTAAGACAACATAAAACATTGTTCACAAAAATATGGTTATTTGTAAAAGTTTCTAAATCCACTGTCCGCAATTTGTCATTTGGTCAGCTAAAAAACAACGAATTCCGCTAAATCTAGTGTAAAATTGGCAACACTGTATTAAGCGTTGCGTGACGTACCAAAGCAGTTTAGGGACCCATCCATTTATTTCCATAGCTACCAAGCGCGCCAAAAGAAGAAATAACTTAAAAAATTAAGTAGGGGCGTATTTCCGGCTAAACAGGAAGTGTGAAAAAATTAAAAAAATTATTCTTTACTTTCCACCCAAATTTCGAAATAATTTATTTTCATATAACAGGGTTTTAACTGTTCCTGAACTTTGTATTAACCATGTACTTATATTAGAAATCTGCAAATGTATGTAAATACTCCCAAAATTCAAATTCGCAAATATTCGCAGCTAATGCATTTCAAGTTTGAAACTACGATCTTTTTTCTGTTTTCTAATACAAAAATTACTGTCCAATAGAAATCAGAAGTATAATAAAAAAATAATTTACAAATCTGTCAATAAAACGTTTGTGACTTTCAAAGAAATTCCATTTCTGTATGAAAGGAGATAAACTGACAATAAAGATTATTACATTATGTAATACACATCTGCGGCAGAACAATCCATTTTACGAAATTTAGCAAAGTTCATTACAGATTTACTAATTCACTTGTTGAAGTGTAAGTTGACACGAAACGATAACAACAAATAAACTATCCGCGTGCTATCTAACTATCTGACAAGTTGCACCGCCACCTACTACCAAAAACATACAAAATATTCACGGCCCTCTCCCATGTATTTATTATTGTTCCAGAATTAAAGACTTTTATTTTTGTATTCGACATTTTTAGTTACCGACTTATGACCAGTTTTTCAATATAAATACTTCTTTGCGCGACGTATATTTAGCGCAGGTATGTTTATTTTGCTCTTGTGCGAAAGTACCCAAGTTTCTTTAGGACAAAATTCCATATAATTATCGACAGATTCACAAGAGGTCAAACCTAATGTAGGTACAGTTAACTAGTCAAGAATATCCTAACGTTTCTACTAATTATCAAACGCAAATTAGCCAACCTTCAGTTTTGCAAAAAAAAGATCGATCAAGTGAACGTCTGGCCTTACAAAACACCTTGTTCCCTGTTTAATCAAAGTTTGTGTTAAATGGTGAAGTAAACTGGCAAAAATATGGTTATTGGCAAATGAGAATCCACAATGGCCATACTCAACGACTAGAAAAAGTCGATACTTCTCCTGTTAGTATGACTGAGTATTAGAACCAATATTTAAAAAAAAAAGTTGAATAAAGCGCGATATCTGAAACTATTGCAAGAAGAACTGGTTCCAAATGTCGCAATTCTACTTCATTGTTGATGATATTCCGAACACAATCATCTTGTTTCTACAAGACTTTGCAAGACTTGTCAATGTATTTAAGACGAAATCGACAAATGCTGAAGAGTAGAAAGGACGACCGCAGTCTTTTCCGCACAAGTAAAGCTAGAAATGTTCAAAACAAGTTTCAGTTGCCCTAAGWGTACTGCCAAATAGTGAAGAGGCAACATTATGAGCATTTGTTGAGGTAAAGGTGGTAAGGTAAATGTTTTACTTTTCTATAAAATTTAAATTAAAATATTTCAAATTTGGGAAGTATTGCGATATTGTTAGTTGAAAAGGTATGATTCTTGCATTTCGGATTTTTACTGCCTAAAAATAAAGAAATAAAACTAAATTCCTAATCCAAAATCTGCTAACAGAGTTATATATAACTAGGGCAACCTTATACAGTACCATTATAATATATAAGCAATTAACGGGTGTACTTACCATTTCTAAAGTAAAAAGGGCAATAAAGAAGGGTGGTACCAAAACTTTTTTTGAGAACAGTAAGTAATTGCACAGTTTGAAGCCGGTCAGTTTAATAGCTAAAAAATAATTACCTACCAAAGATAATTAATATAGTTAAGTGAAAAAGTTCAGATGCATAAAAAAGTTGCCTATCAGCTATTTTAGTATTTTTTTCTCATTGCACATCGTATGCACAACTGATGGGCCGGATTTTCAGAAAAAAAATGCAACAAGTCGCCGTCGCATTAATCAAAAAGTAATGATTGCTATCGCCTGGACCTCGGTTCTTCCTACATGCCATAAACTAGTGTAAGTTGTCTTTGTAGGCGCCAACAGCACCGTCTGGTCTGCGAGAGCAAAAATCGTGCAAGGTGCTTATTAAACTTTTGTTGCTGAGCGTGTTACAGGTATGTGAGGTTAAATGTAGAAAATCAGCTCTCGCTGTCGGCCACATGTTGTGTTTGTAGCAATTAGCTAGGAATTTTCGAACGGTAAGGTTTTCTTAGAACTGTATGCAATAATGATGGTTCTATCAACATCAAAGTGGATACATGCATTTTGAAATCGATAAATTACACACGATATCCCATCTTATGACTGACCATTTACACAAAGTTAGAGTTTTGGTTTTCGAAATTTTATTTTTATCAGCTACTTTCAAGATCGCGACAGATGTTTACAAGGATGTAGGTTGAAGAGCTCACGTGGTTTGCTAGTCTAGCGAATCACTTAGATAGCAGCGGAAGTTTCGAAGAGAAAAGAAACTGCACCAAACGAAGAATACTCAGCAGCAGTTAATTCCCCCACGAAAATGACATATCCTCACTTTAGAGGATTCTTAAATGGTATAAACTGCACCCAAACAAAATTCATTTACACCATGTTTTCCGCGTGACTACCAGAATCGGTTTAATTTTGTAGCTCGGATAGCAGTTGCTTAAGGAATGGATATCTTACATCTTATTCTATGAATAGAAATAGACAAATCTCGTTTTCGTAATAATGGGACGGTAAATAGCCAGAATTGTCATTCCTTGTCTCCAGAAAATCCACACTGGCTTAGAGAAAGAAACAAACGTTTTATAAGGACTAAAAAAAGTATATGCCATTCAATTAGTTATTTGGCGTCAAAAATAAAAAACGTCACACTGGCTTTTGCCAGAAAACGGGGAAAACATATAAATCATTTTGAATATTACTGAATTTTAAGTAGTTTCAAAGGTGCATTCATTGTAAAATATTCTGAATCAATTAGGGACCGAATTAATTCTTGATTTTTGGTTTTATATTGTTGTTAATAGCCAGTAATTCCACAAGTTATTTTAACGTTACACCTATATGTATATTTGGAAATAAAGATGTTATTTCACACGAGATAGGTACTCCATCTTTAATTTTTTCAATAAAAGAAAATTTTTAACCGAACACACTACTAGACGTGTAAGTGAGCCACTAAACTCATTAATCAGCCACTTAGAAAGCAAGTGAGTAGGTGAGTTAGTACCTGAACAAATAAATCCCACCGATTTGGGTACTTCTTGTTTCATGAATAATTTTAGGAAGAGTGTACATTCTAGACATATTAACATTTGAAACATGTTCTTATACTTCAAGGCAGGTGTAATAAGATTATGATACTTATTAAAAACATCTTTTGTTTGTTGAATTAACTTTTGGCCATGGGCTCCGAGGTAGTTTTTTATATGGAACTTTTTAGAGAATTGTCTCTCTGGAAATAGTCTAGTTTACTTTATTTCCTTTGCCAAATTTGTGTTATTAAACATACTATTAGCTAATATACGTATGAGTTTCTAAAAGTAAATTAAATGTCAAATCTTTATTGTGATCTGCGATTTCTTTTTCATTAAATGTCTGGGCTTTGCTGCCTAAATACGTATTGTTACGACTACGATGTTAGAAAACTGCGGATTTCTGACTAACACTAGGTCTAAACACAACTAGTTCATAACACTACTAATTCGCTAAATCACTATATACTGCACACACCTGCTTCACTAAGCTGTTCTCTCGCTCGATAACCGCTATTCGAATTCAGAACTGCCCGCGCTTCTCTCCGTCGGGCGATTTATACCCCCATCGAAAATTCCAGAAGCGACACCTTGCAGACGCTAACAGAACTTCGCGAGGGTCGATTGGTAGAATTCTCTTGTGAGTGTCCTATTGCACCGCATCTACACGCCTGCAACTCCGGTACACAGATGGCGCTGATTCCGTAACCTTATTTAGACTTTCTAAACTGTCGTGGTAAAGGTTTTTCATATACCGTTTAATCATAATTAAACCATACTCAAGCAATATGTTGTTTAAAAAATGCGTGCTATTAATATGTTCCTTACGTACTTAATAAATTATTTTCGAAAACAATTGAAGGTAGGTGTTGTCTTAACTTTCAGGTGGGAACTCTAATATGCAATATGCAGTTAGAACGACCTAGAACATTGAAACTAAATGCCCCTTCTAAGCCTGCATTATATCTTAGCACCTTTGTTACTCGACGTACAATACGACTCATTTTGTATATGTTTAGTATAAATCACCCTACTGCAACGAAAATTAAAACAAAAATATATTATCGAAATATGCATAACATACAGAATGAAATAACTTTAGATGAAGCTAGAGATAGTTTTTTGAACAAACAAAATAATCAAAACTAGCTTCATTTCAATCTATTCATTATGTGAAACATTTGTTTTCAAATTCACGAGGTGAACAACACTAACAGCTTTCTTTGTACCCTTTTAACCCAAGTCTCAACCCATTTCTTTCCTCCATTAAGTATTCTGTCCACAAAAGCCGAGTATACACATCGATGGCCTCCAAGGCATCAGCGACCATCAATTTTTAATCTCCCACCTCCAGTCTTCTGCATGTTTTCCAAGGAAGCGTCACCAAGGTGTCGCATCCTTTAAATATTCATCTTGAAATATGGCGGTCGACTTCTGAAATACGGCATGGTTTATGTATTTTAGCGGGAGCGTAAGACAGAATGGGGAAATTTGATCCTGTGCAGTAAGTAATACGTATGAGACTTATTTGCATTTTAAAGCGACAAACTCCAGTTCCACTTGATTTAGGTGTCTAGCCTTTGCGCTTACGCCGCATTTGCTGTGGTTTACGGCTTAAGCTGACCGATGATTGCTACAAATCGTCGTTTTTCCGCTTTGCAGAACAAACACCTTGCTATAACACTAAATATGCAAATTAATATGAAACAACCGCACTACAATTCAGCTTTACTCTAGCGTAGCGCTGTTGTGGAACAATCGATAAAACAAAACCAAGCCCCAACAGTTATACAGCAGGTTACTACAGAATTTAATTAAATCCAACTTGCTTGTAGATTTTGTGTGATTGTGTGGTCTAAACGAACCCAACCAAGCGTGAAGGGACCACACGTTTGAATGAAATACTTCCGTCTACCTAATTTCGCTCATATAGTCCTGTGTGCAACTGAATATTTAAAGTTATTTTAGATTTGGGTTAAAGTATAATGTACTCGTGTATCGAGGGAAAGAACCCTACTTATAACTTTTATAATTTGTGATCTGCGGGTAGGTACGTAGACTGAGATATTAATTTTCAGTGTCAAACAGAACCAATACATTATTGTAGGACGATTTCAGATGAATTATGAATATTATGTTTTAAATTTCGTGTCATGCTCCTCAAGATAAAAATTTGTGTCGTTCTTTTTATTGACTTTTTATGTAGGGAATCCTATTGTCTTAGTAAGATTGAAGAAATGAAATTCATGAAAAGTACAAGGTATTACACAGCACAAACACTACTTCCATAAGCTGAAAAAACACGACCAATACTTAGAATAATTGTCAAGAACAACACCAGGCTGGTCGCGAATAAGAGTATATTGTTGTGATGTGGACTGTGGTAAAATATTCTAGACATTTCGTCCGTCGGTAAAAGGCAAGAGAACGCGCGGGCGAGAAGTCTGATTTGATAAACAGCGAAGAACTAGCAGACAAGGTGAACAAAGTGTTTTAAGTGCTAGTGAATGAAGTGTACTCTTTGAATAGTGATTAATCGAATTAGTGGTGAACTTCACTAGTGGTGCATGTATTTAGTGTATTTCAGTACTGATGTTTAAATAAAGGAAGTAAAGTGAACAATTTTCATATGTTATGCGCCAAACTAACGGTTTCAGCAGTTTGTCGGTACAGTTTATTAGATCTTATTTGAGCAATAGAACTCAAGTGGTAAAATATATAGTGTCTCCTCTGAAATGTTGGTTAGATCTGGTGTTCCCCAAGGCTCCATATTAGGACCTCTGCTTTTCATAATCTATACGTCTGATATAGTGAACTCAGTTCTTAATTGTAGAGTAATAGCTTACGCCGACGATACACAGTTGTATTTTGGTTTCGATAAGCATGATTTCGCAAGAGCTAGCAAAATTCTGAATGAAGAACTTGAAAGCTTAAGAAAATTGTCTGCTGAACACGGCCTTGAATTAAATTCGTCCAAGTCGCAGCTGATGGTCTTTGGTAATAAAAGTAATTATACATTTCTTAAACAGTCTTTCAATGTTTATGTAGATGGTTCAAGGTTAAATTTTGTTGATCATAGTAGAAATTTGGGTCTCATTATGGACACGCAGTTCCGATTTAAGCTGCATGTAACTAAGTTATTACAAAAATAATTTTCTAACCTTAAGCTTTTGTATGCTTCTAGACATTTTTTAACCGTTAAAAGCAATTATGTGATGCACTCGTTCTCTCACATTTTAATTATTGCAATTTTTTATGGCCCCTGTTTGGATTCTGTTGATAGAAACAGGGTTCAAAAGGTTCAGAATGCATGATGTCGCTTGGTTTTTGGCTTGCAACGCGGGAACCATGTTTCTCACAGGATTAATTCTTTGAACTGGTTACGCATAGATTCCCGCTGGAATTATCACTTGGGTTGTTTCGTCCATGCTTTACTAAATTCTTCTCATGTATGTGAAAATTTGAAGTCTAAGTTTGCCCCTCATTCATCTACGCATTCACGTGATACACGAAATAAAGCTAAATTGTTGTTGTCCCGCCATAGCTCTGCTACGTTCGTAAACATAATATAAACAAATTTAAATTTGAACTGTGACAGTTCCTTTTCGATCGTCAGGTTCATGGTTGCCATGACTCCCTTAACTCGTTCGGACTCAGTGAGGTTCATTGAGTGCTTTTCAGCAAATAGGTTGTCCGATATCGCTTTTGAACATGTGCTCTATTTTATTTATTATCGATTCTACTTTTTTTTGATGTACTAACTAATATATATTGTTGAGCTTACTCTAAAGGTTAAGTGGAAGAGCTACAGGTAAAATTTACCTTTATTTGTTATGTATTTACTTTGTTATAGTCGGTGAGACTGTGCTTGATTTATTGGAATCTTATTTATTGCTGTGCTAATATATAACATAGTTTAATTCTCTTTTAGCTTCTGCTAAACTTTGCCTTTATTGCATATGATGTATTATTCTCAGTATCTTCTCTTGTTTCAATAAAATCCATTTATTATTATTATTGTTATTATTATTATTATTTAGAACTCGTACACGTAACAATATAAAGGGATACGTCCAAAGGCCTTGGATGATTTGTGATTTTCGACAAAAAATAGATTTCAAAAATTTGCTCGAAAATGCGCTAGGACGTAGGGCGGCCGAAATAAGGACACTTTCAGAGCGAACTGAACTGAAAAAATTTTAAGGTCAAAAAATAGATTTAGCTCAAAAGCGTCATACAGATGTATTTTGAACTGCAGATTTCAAAAATTTGCTCTAAAATGCGCTAGGACGTAGGACGGCCGAAATAAGGACACTTTCAGAGCGAACCGTAGTAGCTAGCGACCAACTGAGACCATTCCGAAATTCAGGAGGTCCAACTCAGTAAGTCTACTTGTATTCAACTGAATCGGAGACGAAAAAATTTTAAGGTCAAAAAAAACAAAGGGGTTAGCCTTGGATGATTTGTGATTTTCGACAAAAAATAGATTTAGCTCAAAATCGGAGACGAAATAATTTTAAGGTCAAAAAAGAACAAAGGGGTTAGCCTTGGATGGTTTGTGATTTTCGACAAAAAATAGATTTAGCTCAAAATCGTCATACAGATGTATTTTGAACTGCAGATTTCAAAACTTTGCTCGAAAATGCGCTAGGACGTAGGGCGTCCGAAATAAGGACACTTTCAGAGCGAACCGTTGTAGCTAGCGACCAACTGAGACCATTCCGAAATTCAGGAGGTCCAAATCAGTAAGTATACTTGTATTCAACTGAATCGGAGACGAAAAAATTTTAAGGTCAAAAAAGAACAAAGGGGTTAGCCTTGGATGATTTGTGATTTTCGACAAAAAATAGATTTAGCTCAAAATCGGAGACGAAAAAATTTTAAGGTCAAAAAAGAACAAAGGGGTTGTTAGCCTTGGATGATTTGTGATTTTCGACAAAAAATAGATTTAGCTCAAAATCGTCATACAGATGTATTTTGAACTGCAGATTTCAAAACTTTGCTCGAAAATGCGCTAGGACGTAGGGCGTCCGAAATAAGGACACTTTCAGAGCGAACCGTTGTAGCTAGCGACCAACTGAGACCATTCCGAAATTCAGGAGGTCCAAATCAGTAAGCATACTTGTATTCAACTGAATCGGAGACGAAAAAATTTTAAGGTCAAAAAAGAGCAAAGGGGTTAGCCTTGGATGGTTTGTGATTTTCGACAAAAAATAGATTTAGCTCAAAATCGTCATACAGATGTATTTTGAACAGCAGATTTCAAAAATTTGCTCGAAAATGCGCTAGGACGTAGGGCGGCCGAAATAAGGACACTTTCAGAGCGAACCGTTGTAGCTAGCGACCAACTGAGACCATTCCGAAATGCAGGAGGTCCAAATCAGTAAGTATACTTGTATTCAACTGAATCGGAGACGAAAAAATTTTAAGGTCAAAAKAGAACAAAGGACGTTTTGTGATTTTCGACAAAAAATAGATCTAGCTCAAACTCGACATACAGATGTATTTTAAACTGCAGATTTCAAAAATGTGCTCTAATATGAGCTAGGACGTAGGGCGGCCGACATAAGGACACTTTCAGAGCGAACCGTTCTAGCTAGCGAMCAACTGGAGCCATTCCGWAATTCAGGAGGTCCAAATCAGTAAGTATACCTGTATTCAGCTGAATCGGAGACSAAAAAATTTTAGGTCAAAATAGAACAAAGGGGTMAGCCTTGGATGMTTTGTGATTTTCGACAAAAAATAGATTTAGCTCAAAATCGTCATACAGATGTATTTTGAACTGCAGATTTCAAAAATTTGCTCGAAAATGCGCTAGGACGTAGGGCGGCCGAAATAAGGACACTTTCAGAGCGAACCGTTGTAGCTAGCGACCGACTGAAACCATTCCGAAATTCAGGAGGTCCAAATCAGTAAGTATACTTGTATTCAACTGAATCGGAGACGAAAAAATTTTAAGGTCAAAAAAGAACAAAGCAATTCCATAAATAATTAAACCCACAAAACTCTAAGTAAATATTTAATTCAAAAGTGTGCCTATCATATTATTTTTTATGGTATACCGATCAGAGATTAATACTTATGTAGCTGTTACATATGAGTGTATCTATACGGTACACTACTATGATTTTACATAATACTACATGTAAAGGCCAATATGAAAACACAGATGTAAAGTAATTAGATACGTGCATAAATACAAGCCAAAACAATCGTAACAAAGTAAAACAAATTATTATAGACGAGCAAGAACATATGAGATCACATACCAAGTATAAACACAAATGTGTAAGCAAATATAAACTGAATACAAATTAACAACAACCACTAAAGGCAAACATCCTTATGAGAGATACATACCTATTTAGTACGTATTATTTTTGAATATAGAATCAATCAAAGATGTTATACAAGTCATGGAATGAAAGACAAATAGCAACATCCTCAACATTTCAATAGGTATAGAATGGCATAACAATACAAACAATATCATCAGAAATGCATGGACATAGATCATACGCGTCATCAGGACAAACAATGTCTAATCAATTCAAGAAAAGCTAAATAAACACCTCAACAAAAAATAAAATTTCCTTTTGTTGCAAAATAAACAGCTAGACGTGACAGTCCATCGCCAGATTGATATACTGCCACTCGACAACGTACAGCGACGCACCAAGGTTTTGTGCCAAGAGTGTGGCGCTATAGTCGTACAGGTAGCTTACGCGAAACAACGGAATTTGAAAGAGCGTGTATTTATCCATTGCATTTGGTTGCTGTTGTTTTTCTTTTGCATAATATGTTCTGCTAATTGCTTTTTGTCGCTTCGTACATTGTCAATTCTCCCATTACATTCATAGAGGCACTCCGACGTTTACACAAAATAGTAAGTCTTGGTATTCACACTTTTTAAGGAAAAAGTAATTGCTGTTTATTCTGTGTCAATGTGCGAAATGGGAAGTAGTTAAATATAATCTCCTTTCTTCCGAACCACGCACGATATCATCACTTGCAAACGTCCTCCATGTAAACTGTATTTTTCTATCAGGGCATCAGGTTTATTAATTAACGCAATTAATCAAGCCATTTCGCGTCCTACCTGTAACAATAATTGTCAATTAACTACTATATTAGGCACATCGCTGGCGAGATGTGATTAGGGGAATACGTCCACGTTGGTTTTAATTATGCAGTACGTCAGTTAGGCCAGCCGCCGACGTATATGCGTGAAAGGATGGCATTAAGCTTTCTTTTTCATACTTGTCATTATCCATCATTAACGGCGCTTCGATTCTGACGCAGAAGGGGTCTCATTTCGACGGCCACTTTTCTGCTATAAACGATTGCTAATGAGGGACGTTTGTATAGGCAAAACATCTCAATTAGTGGTAACCTGTAATCACCTAAATAACACCGATCGCGTAGGTATTCATATGAGAAATGATGATTTACGTATGGCTGATGGTCGTTATTTGACATCTGAATTGGCGTTATTAGTAATGCATAAGCTTCCGAAAAAACCAGATGGGAAGGTCAAGGAACTGAAACTAGCTGTAACGTAATCCTTGTAATTGGCAGTCCGTACCTTAAAAAATAAATGTGCTACCTCGATATTTTGTCAAACTGAAGAAGCCTAGATTGTAAAAATAAATAGTTAATTATATCATCCAATAAGGATACGTAAGAGCAAGTTGAAACGAATTCAAAATCAATTTTGATTTAATACAGTGAGACATGCAGTCTGGCTGCAAATAAATAAGAAAGAGAGATAATTTTAAAACAGCGAGCGACGAGTATTTGTCTAAAGAAAATACAAATATATCACATTAAAAAAACTATGTGTTTGTTATTAATTTTATGGTTAAGTGGAAGAAGACCAATCGATATTCAAGAAAGGATAATTAATTCTCTACATGATAAAATAAAAAGTAATAACATAGGTAGTTGTTTTTATTGTTTGGCCTAACCTAGTGCTCCTTATTAACACTGCGTTGGTTATCTTCTCAAGTGAGAGCTTGAAAATGAGCAAATAAGGTTGTATATACATCTCCGTATAGTAGGCTAGCTAATAATGTAATATATTAGTTCAACAATTCGTTAAATATTCACGTTTCTCTGTGTAATAACCCAATACCAGTAATCAGTAACGTTTTTACCATATCTACAGAAAATAACATAAAACAAAAATATGTGGGCACTATTGCTACAGATGTAAACGCAGTTTTCAATGATCTCGTTCTATACCTATACAGCCTGAATGTAAATAAAGTACTGTTCATAGTTAATCTCCTATTACTAATAGTCTAGAACTATGATTAAAGCGGTAATAAGTGAGGAGACTTTCTTTATTTCTTTATAGAGACTGTTCCTAAATATTACTTCCTAATGGTTACTCACGTTATACATAATAACACCTAACTTCGCAAGTGGTAGATCAATCGAAACAGCTCAATATATTATTAATAGTATTGAGACTTAATGAACCGGCATCATGTTCCTTAACCAGTTATCGCAAAGATTGTCCCTCACTGTTTTCAATTAACTTGTCCGTTTCTGATAACCACAAACATGGGATACATCAGATATAAAAATTGCTTATTGCTGTAGATAACATTCTTGTAATTTTCCATAAAAGGGGCTGCTACTTTTACAAACGAGCCAACATTTTCGTTTTTATCATTTTCGTTGTACTCCCATCCGTTCCATTTAATTACATGTAAATAAATACGCTGATAACGCAAAAAGTCCCATTCGAGATTCACCTCATTTAATCAATTTTATCAACGGAGGCCGATTAAATTATTCTAAATGAGATATAAGCATTTTTGTTTTTCCCATTGCATGTCTAGAACAGGGGACCCAGCAATCCCCGAAATTAATTCTTGTAAACGTCAAACAATTATCTACGATGTCACGGCCCTTAACGTGTTCTGCCTGACACACCAGTATATCGTCCTGCAGTAGCGGGGCTGATATAAATACGTGTTATTCGTTACGTCACGCCGCATACAAAAGCTGTTTTGCTACCTATTAATTATAGAGACCGCAAGTTACAAGTCGCTAAGTTTAGAAAAGTTTTAATTTCGTCGGGACGCTAACAAATTGCGGCAGTAACTACTTGTACAACAATGGCGTGAATTATTGTATTAAACGCGTCCCACACTAAGCTTACCCGAGATCTTGCTTGAGGCTCGAGGAGCAGTTACAAATGCATTCAATATACGAGTATTACTTCCAGTGAGATAAGATATTTCATGCAAATACGGTTTAAATGTATTTAATCTCAAAAAGTTACAAATGCATTCAAAAGAACGCTGTCAAAAAATTTACATTTACTAGAATTCATCCAATTTGACTGTAATTAAAATTTTTTATATTTATCTCGAGTAACTAAAAAGACCAAATAACAATTTTTCGGAGATACTGCATTTAAGCATCAATGACGGGCATCAACTTGAGAAGAATACTACTGATTATTTATCCAAATAGGGGTATTTTATGTATTAAAAATATAACTAACAAGAGTCCAAACTTCCTTTATTTACACACCAAGTACTAAATACAACAAACCTCTTACACTACTAATTCATATAAAAGAGAGCTCATGCCCATAGCAGCATTTTTTACATCCGTTCCGCATGCCGAGGTTAAGGCGACAGTCTGCTTTGTTCAATACATTCTGTACCCCCTATACGTGAAGACCCCCAACAAGAGCGAAACTAGTCGTATAATAGAATGGATTGATCAAGCAGATGTTTTATTTACTACTAATTCAGTTGACCACTAACTGAAACACCAGTTCGCTGCACTCGTTCACTCGCCCGTTCCCCGCTTAACCGTTTTTCAAAGTACATTTTACTGCTACCACTTACCAGGCTGCACTTTATATAGGGTAGCTGGACATTTACCAGAATATTGGATCACAAGAAGCGTTCATAAAACTAGCCGATCCCTCTCGAATAATCAATACTGATGTCACTATTTGTCACTCCCACGCCATCTATCCAATTAATGAGTGGTTGCTGCATAACGGATTGCGGTGCCCGGTACTCGCAATTCGACCTCAGCAACATACACTCTGATGTCTTTGAAACTGTTCTAAGTGAGTAGCACTTAGTTTGGCTGCACGGATGTGGATGCTTATTATCGTAAAGTATTAAGCAACGATCTATGAGACTGACTTATGCAGAGGGTTTTACAGCTTGATGGTGGGTCGTCGTAAACTATTGTATTATAAATGAGGGTTTTTACAACCTTATGGTCGGCCGTCCTAAACTATTGGGATTAGTGGCACACTTCAATGTTCTTAAATGGGCTGTATTCAAAAAAATCTTGTTGGCTAAAATTTTAACTACTCCATTATAAATTTTTGAAATTTGTTAGTTGTGATAATTTAACAATCAATAAGCTTTTATAACAAATTTTATTTAATGCAGACCTGATGCTAACTGGCGGGACCCGCGATCTATTTTTATGTGATACTTTATTGGGTTTAAATTTTCCAATGTATACAATAAAAGCCTTTGCATATCATAAGAAATTTATACAAATTTAATATAAAAACATACAAATTAGTAAGTAGAAAATTATTTACATTTGTTAGAAAAAAATTACTATAGTGCACAATAAAATTTATACACGGTATCGATTATGTTCATTACAGCTTGTTAATAAGCACATTACAAGAGTCATGAACTAAAAAAAATAATCACTATCACTTTCACTGCTAAAGTCACGATTAACTTCTATTATTAATTCTTGTACATGATTCTCTCTGTACCGATTTTCAATGTCCAGTACATGCCGCACTGAATTTCTCCATGCATCGACACTTGTTATTTCAGCTTCATGTCTAATTTTTAGCAGCATTTCATTGCTAAATTTCCCACCGGTGTTCCCTCGTCGAATTCTTTGTTTCAACTGCCCTCATATCATTTCAATGGGGTTGAAAATGCAATGATATGGGGGTAATCGTAGAATGGTGTGTCCGCATTCAGAAGCGAGGATGTAAATTTTAAATTTCTCGAAATTTTTTTTGTGCCAAGCACTTCTAACAATTGTTGTTTGTGTAGTCCTCTTCGAAATATAAATCTTCTTTTCGTAAAAACTCTGGAATGGTTGCCTTATTAGTTGCTCCGAATGGTAGCTAGCGTTGTCCATTACTATGACGCTGATTGGTGGCAATTTGGACAATAATATGTTTTTGAACCAATGTTCAAACACTTCCGCATTCATGTCAGAGTGATAATCGGCGCTTGCTTCTTTTAAGTTTTTACATCCAAGATACAGGGCTCCTGCGTGTAGAATCATTATTCTTTGCACACCGCGATCAAAAATTAAAAAGTATTTGTTGCCGCCTTGAAATTGAAATGTTTACCATTCATGGTTATAAAAATAGATACTACTCATTAATTTAGGAAAGAAAAAAGCTATTAGATGAGAACTATTTGTAGTTCAAATAATAATACCAAATAATGCTCATTGATTTATGTGTAGCGAAAAGAAATTCTAAAAAAGCCTAAAAACAGTTTTTGGATACGGTCCACTCCGCTGCAAGACAGTGGAACGTGCCGAACCCGTCTGTTACTTACGACAGCTTCAGGTAATACTTGTTAACCATTGTGAGGGGTAATTGGCTGTTCGTATAGTGGGTCTCATAGATTGTTGCTTGCAAGTATACATTTTTAATTTTTGTAAGAGTTTGTGCTGTGTATTGCAACGTATTACCTACATGCAACTGTTCATGAAATTATAATACTTAAATTTCGTGAATCTTATTGATATAATGTAATTCCCTGCAAAAGAAGATACTAAAAAGAGCCAATCAAACGTGTTGTGTTGTCGATACGGTTGTAACAGCAAGGCGTTCCTTCGCGCGTATATTTGATCATTACTTCACACCGTAGGGTTACGAAAAGTAATTATCATTAATAAATTAGGACAAACTGAACAAGTTGATAAAAGGCAACAATTACAGTTGTTTACTACATTATGTTTTATTTTATTTTTAAAGTGCCAAAGTACTAAGAATTCCGACATCTGCGAGCATAATGCAAACATGCGACTAGTATAATTTTTTCTTTATGCTGCAAGTAATTAAATACCCAGCATTTAAGGGCGCTTAGCCTAAAAAGCGAACGTAATTTCAGTGTAAGCATAAATATTATTTAATGTAATAAACACTTTCTATGTTTTATTTAAAGGTTATAGACCTTAGTGAAACRTTCAAATAATCACACATATCCTTTATATTGAAATATATCCGACATCAGCATTGTATGACAGCTCCGACTCACTAACATTTCTCTTTTTAATGTAATTACTTTACTGTGTTAGAAAAATATTTTATCGCCGAAAAGTTACCACTCGCATTTTTTCGTTATCCAAACAAAATGTTAATGAATATAGGAGTGAAGTTATAAATAAAAAATCATGCTTATTGTTATAAATCGTTATAAAGTATATGTTGATAAAGCTGATTGCATAAAAAAGATAATATTGAATTAGATAATAATGGACCTGGTTGTACCTAGTAGTAACGGTACGGGAGAAAAAGCTCAAATTATTGGCAAACATCAATTTACCTAAATCTTACACTTCGTTAATGAGCTAGATAAAACTGTTGTACAACACAGTGGTCAAGTCATTTAAAACCTCCATATAACGATTTTGAAAACTCATGCTCCAATTTAGACGAGTGTAAATCAGCTTATGTAGTGTAGTATAAGGTTTTATATTTGAATATGGCTATAATATTTCTAAAAATTAAGCGAATAATAATTAAGTACATCGAAGTCTAATTTTTATTCCTATTAGACTTAATTTTATGAAATTATTTAGCTTTACCTTAATTTTCTCCAAAAATATTCATTTTGTTATCTCCACAACTGTGACACAAGAAAAGCCCTTTTAGTGGTTCCCATTTTTTTGCATCCTGGACACAAATAAACAGTGGTACTGAGAATACTGATTCTTTAGTTATTTCTATGAATCGGTGACGTCATGCACTATACACGAATCTTCTCTAAAACTATGTGAAACGCAGCTCATCATCATTTGGGATTCTCAAAGGATACTTTTGTTACTAACAAAAGACACCAAAGGTCGCTAGTTCGTTGACTACTGCTGACTAACAAACTTCTTCATTTAAATGTACGGCAACATTTGAAACGGGAATAATAAGGCGCAACAATTGCAGTTGGCTGCGAGTGGGCGTCAGAAGAGACGAGCAATTACAACTCCGGCACTTCAGCTGTCGCAAAAATTATGCGATTTACATACATACATATGTTTACGACCGCGTTCGTAGACCTCGCCATTTTACAAATAACAATGCAATATTTAAGCGGGCTGCGGGAATACCTGTACACGGATGTGTTTGATGCATTTTGCGTTGGCAGTAAAAACGAAATTTGGTCTGGGATGCAGTAAAATATACAGTTTTTGAGAGACGAAATGAGAAACGATCCAGGTGTATAAAACTTGTTTTTGTATTTTCTTTTGCGAGCTGTGATTCCTTTTTCTAAATGAAAAACTTGTATTTTTTACTACGTCTTGACTTTATTTTTTACTACGTTTTGACTTTATTTTTTACGTTCAGCAGGTGTTTTAACAGTCTTATCAAAGCCTTTTTCACTCCAAATTAATTTATTTATTTTTGAAAGAAGGAAGCTTTAATAAGACTGTTTAACTCCTGAGGAAAGCAAAAACCTAAGAAATAAAGCCGAAACGTAGTCAAAAATACGAGCTTTTAATTTAGAAAATACAAAAACAATTGACGAAGGAGTGTATAATATTTCTAATTTAGTCCTAACTGTGAGATTAACGTCTATCAAATTATTATTATTGATATTGTTTTGGAAACTGTAAGCAATTTCGTCATAGCACTTGATTATACAATGCTTTTAATTATTTTTGCTCCAGTTCCTTTAATAAGAAGTTTTATAAGATATCTAACATTAAAAATAGTTGTCATGTAGACGCCCAAAATTGCTTATGTTATGTGAAGAAGTGAAGGATTTAGTGTAATGAAAGCCCTTCGTGAAAAGGTGTACCTTGGAAAATACAAGGGCAAGATAAAAAAGCATCACATGGATGCATGCCATTTAATTTATTTGCAATTTATTTATCAGTACGCTTCCTACCCAGGAAAATAATAAAACATTTACCATCACTTTCAGAGTAGCTATGGATAACATAATTGGTTCGTGAGATTTTACGATTGTAACTACAGATACAAGTAACAAAGTTAAAAATCAGATTTCAGTATGAACATTAAACCAATTGAAGAGACACCAGAGTAAAAGTTGTTTAGATTTTCCATATTCATATTCTAAAAATAATGACAAACATGACATTCTTCTTTTAATTTAAGTAGCACATTATGTTCCATATTATGTGCTGCTTTAAGTGAACTATTTCCAAGAAAATCATCACTTAGAGAAAAAAAATGGCGGAACGGTATTCGAAATATCTCAAAAAAAGTGAAGTAGAAAGCAACGGTTTCTCAGCTRMTTCGTAGACACAACAGTTAACCTTCTAGACTTCTGCCAAGTTATCGAGCACTTTAAAACTTGAGTTTTGAACATGAAGAATTAATCTTTTCAAACAGAGCGCGATATTGTTGTTACACAGTCAAAGTTTGGGGACAACTTATCTTTCGATTCATGTACGTTTGTAGATATCTACTAACAACAGTTTTTAATATTTTTTGAAATATTACTTAAATATTATTATATTATTATCCACCGAATGTAGACAAGAACCTCTCCTGCTATCGCGATTTTATTTACTACTCTCTTCTACAGAACAGGAAGACTGGAATAGACTTGTGGTAACAAAAGGATATACTCTTTTTGAGTTACGCCCGGTGTAGGAAAATCCAAACCACAGCAATTAATAATGAACAAAGGATTTAATACTTCAAAATTATTTGTAGATAGTCACATGAAGAGTCAGTGGGAAATAACTTTCGGCAATTATAAGATTTTAACCTTTCTATTTATTTGTTCGATAGTTCTTTACCACAATACTGTTTTATTCAGAATTGGATTTTTTACATTTGAAAATAAACAACTTCAGCAACTACAAAAATTTAATTAAGGTATGAAAACAAATTATTTAAAATTCTAATAACAGAATAAACAATAAAAATTAATAATTGTAGTCCTAACAAACAACTATTAATTAGATAATTTAACTAAACTACAATAACTAATAACGATAAAGCTTCAACAGAAATTATATCTCGATCGTCATCCCTGTCCAGTCTATCTGTTTTTAAGATTTGTGTGCAACGTAGTGAGCAGGTGCTCCATCTTCTTGTATCCAAAGCTGACGTCGTACCTCTAGAGGGATATTTTTTAGCAAACTGTAGAGATGATTCTTCCAAAATCAAGATACAACCTTCCATTCAAACGTCCTACAACATATTCTCCAAAAATTCCATCCGATTCGTTAAGAAACCATTAATGCTGTCCATCCACAACTCTAAGGATTAAAGGATTTTCACTGGCATATTAATCAAAATTGTGTCTGTTAAAGCTTCCGTAGCTGAATAAAACATTTTGAAAATAATTTTCTTTTCTATTTTTTTCTTCCGCTCATCTGTAAAACTGTTTTCTACTCTCCATATATCGACCTAGCAGTTCCCAGTTCCTGGTGGATCTGAATATTGTAGGGATAATATTTTTGTGTTTTAGTACGTTTTGTAACAAAACGTAATGCAAATATTAGATTCAAAGTACATATGTACCACGTAAACAATAGAAATGGAGAAAAATCTGCACTAGCTTTACATAATATTGAAACAGGTCACAAATTTAATATTGCCAACGTCAAGAACATAAAACCGTCCACACGCGTCAACTTGAACCCCTTAGAGGCTGTTTACTTGAAACGCAACTCAAGCCATCTGCTAAATACGGATCTCACGCCCTTAAATAACCCACTTATCGCAATAGTCAAGTCGAAAATATAATATAAACAAATTCTTTTCCCACACCACACTACTCTGTACCTATCTATGTTTACAATATGTTTAAATGTCTTTACTGTTTTAATTTAGTTATACTTGTTAAGCCACCGAAGAAGGCCGCTTGGCGGTTGAAATGCTGGCATTTGGCTTTGCCAAAAATAAAAGTTTGGAAGTAGGATTAAACAAGTGTTTTATTATTACATATGACAATGTTTTTTCCAGTCCTTATAACACTTTTCATACGCCTCCTATAATATCACTTTCAGCTCCCTCTTTGAATTCTCTTTTATGGCTTCAATCGTTTCAAAATGCTTCTCCGCAAAGTAGTAATTTGACTTTTGGGAACAGGAAAAGTTACATGGTGCTTGCCATATCTGGTGAATACAGAGCTTGTGGAATGTCGTGTACGTTGTTTTTGATCAAATAATCGCGTGTTAAGTGAGCCGTGTGAATCGGTGCATTATCGTGATGCAACAACCATGTTTTGTTTGTCCATAATTCAGGCCGTAATAGACGAATTTTCTCTCTCAAATTCCGTAAAACTTGCATATACCATGCAGCATTAGCTGTTTGACCAGTCGGAAGGAATTGATAATCGAAGAAAACAATTAACAATTGTTTTGATTTTTGAGCGACTTTGGCGAGGTTTTTTGGGTTTCGCCCCACGTCTCATCACCAGTTATGATACTTTGTATACCGATATCACTCATAGCAAGCATTTCTTTATCGTCAGACTTGCGGTCCTCTTTTGGTAAAAATTCAGCACTCTTGGAACAAGTGACGCCAAGGTACGTCTCATGTCTAGAATATCATGTAAAATGAGTTTGCACTGATGCAAATGATATTTCCATGTTATCAGCTATCTCTCTAATAGTCACACGATGATTTTCGAGCACCATTTCCTTCACTTTTTCAATGTTTCCTGTGTTAGTCGATGATTGTAGACAACGTTCATGAGCCAAATCTTCAAATCTTTGTAGGACCCTCTTTGAACAATTTATACCAATTATACGCAAGGGCTTGCAACAGGTGAGAATCCGAATAAGCCTTCTGTAACATTTTGAACGCTTAGCACACGATATTTTCTTTGAAACACAAAATTTAAGGTAGATTCTTTGGTCTGCAGAAGCGACACGATAAAAAGCGAAAAACACATTTTAAGGTTGACTTGTTTATACGCTTATTTCGGAAACTTTCATTTTAAGATCGCAAAAAGAATTTTGACCAAACATGATGCACAGTTTGTTTATATAAAAAATTGTAGGTTATATTTGATCAGTGCAGTAAAACGTTTGCCGCATATACCGAAATGTTACCGAAAGTGAACGGTCGCCAATTTGTAGGTGCCTGAAAAGACGTTGACACCACAAATTTTGACCGATAATCTTCATTATTAGAAGGTTTCTCTTAAGGCTGTTTATGCGTACTACTCTACATGGTTTATGCAGGATAAAATCCGTTTTTGATCATATCGATTTGAGATTTTTTATCTGAGCGTTTAAATTATTTCTCTCGGGAGTAGTACTTTTTCAAAATTCACACTGACTTTTGCCGAAAAAAATAAAAAGGTTCAAGAAAAAAAATAAGTTAAAACACAAAAAATAAGACGAGAGCACCAGAGAAAATATAATTTTGATGCGCAAAACATATGCTCTTTTTTTTACCGCAGCAAAGATAAAGAATTTTTGTTGCATCAAATTTGAACAATTTTAGCACCGAAGGAGTTAACCTTTAATGCTTTGCGGGGCGGAGCTTCGCGCTCGTAAACTATGCAGATGTACCCCTTGTTGCAATCCTTTTATAATTTGCAGATGGATCATTGTGGTCGTAAATTATTTGTATTTATTGTCTCTTCTTAAAACTGTCACCACTTTTGTTTTTATCACTACGGAAATCTTAGATGCTACTCGAAGGTTTTAGTTTTGAATACACACCCGGAAAGGGTACTTTGGGGGTTAAAACAGGAAAATTGCTATACGTAGGTGTGTGAAATAATTTTGCATCAATTGTGCAAAGCCAGAGAACAATCACAGTGCAGAGCACAGATGCACAAAAAATTGGAAAGGAATATCTACTTAAATGGAATCCGATATAATTGCTGAAAGTTTCAAAGTATTGATATGCACGGACTGAAGTATGTAAAACTGATAGGTGACGGCCACAGACTGCTGACCGCAAAACCTTACGGACCACAACAACTAGTTCGCCAAATGCACAAACCATCTGCTGAGAAACTGCCTCAGAATTCCATAAAATGGCAAAAGGTCATTTAAGTTCGACAAAAAATAAGGTTTACCTCTGAAGCTGCGGAAAAGTTTGAAATCTAACATAGAGCGAATGAGAGGAGCAATGAAGGAAGCCCTAAATTTCAGGAAAACGGAGGATGTTTTGTTTGATGAACAATTGACAGGATTATCTAGACACTGAAAATTGCCCAAGGCATGTATTTCGTGATTATAAATATTGTGAAAATTACTTTTGCACAGAACCAATACCAAACGAAGAGAACTTCATTTCTGAGATGGACGAATGCGGTTTGTTTGTCGATTAACTGACATGCTCTAAAAGATTAGTGCAAAATGTTCATAACCTTTTATTAAACATGACTAGCAACGCAAAATGACAAATAATTTATCGAAAAATGCCAAACGAACCCCCGGAAAATTTGCAAAAAAAAAGATATGAGCCGTATTCCTAAGCGGAAACGAGATAAAGCTTGTAGAAGACTTTTCGCAGATGATCAACCACAAAAAAAGAAAAACAATTCTGTTGGTCCCGATTCAGATCATGTCCAAGTCAACAGTGAATCTGATGAAGAAGATGTCATCGATGATGACTATAAAGAGCAGCAAATGGGAGAACTCCTTTTAAAAACTTCAACAGGACTTGATAAAATATAAAAAGATAGCATAGGTCAATCTGTTAATCTGAGGTGGTTCGAAGAACGATCATATAGATTAACTGCTTCCAATGTTGGTCGTGTTTATTTCGCCGGAATCCCAAAACCTATGACATTCTTGCTAAACGTTTTGTTCATTCTGCCTTCAGAGCCAATAAATATATGCGTTGGGGCAATGATAATGAAGACTTGGCAAAAAAAAATTTGAAACTCTAACTGGATTTAAAATTAAAAACTGTTGTTTATTTATGCACTGCAGTCCCCAAAATTTATTAACAGTAATTGTCTGAGTTTTCCAAATATATTCACAAACAAAATCTATCTTGATTGTATTTTATAATAAAACATACTATTACTTACATTACTTTTTTAAATTTTGATAAAGTATTTATTCATCAAAAAAGTTTTACTTGGGGGTAAAGAGTACAAGTCAGAGTTGTAAGAATGGAATAAATTTACTTAATGTAAAATTAATTACACGTAATTCAATTGTATTAAAAAAAGAGTTTCAACAGAAAAAGTAACTTTTGCCCAAATGGAAAATTACCGTGCTCATAAACGGTTGGTCTGTGTGCAATATGCTGTCAATACTAGAGTGACAGGTTAGGGGTCATAACATATCTTGCAGACCAATAGTGCAGCTGCGATATAGTGACAGACTTTGTTAAGTCCACGTGGACTAATTATGTTACAGCCCTAAAAATTTTACTTGGCCCAAAACGTATGAACAGCCTTAAAACAAAAGCAGTGATGCGACATGGTGTGCGTAAAATTTAAAGTGAAAAAATGTGCGTCTGTGTTTCAAATTTGAAGCGTATGGGTTATTCCTCTTACACGCACTAATGACTCTCTCACAAATTTACATCCCCTAAAAATCTACGCTTCCAGCCCTGGTTTGGTAAGCATCTGCCTTAACACACCTCGATGTTCGTACGTAAATGAAAGTAATATTATTATTCATGGAATCACATTATGGGATATTTGGCTGCCAAAGGTACTCGTCGGCAGAAGTTGTAGGAAGGTGCGGCTTCGCCGGGGTGGAGTAGCCCACGTGAACAGTCGGCCCCCTGCTGGACTGATAAGCTCTCCGGCCGCTACCTCAACCACATTACGGCAAGAGAATATTGAATATCGACCTTTTTGATACCTACTGACCAACTCCTTAAGTCGTTAGCCACCTCTTGCCTTTCGGGTCGTAAAGTCCGCCGTGCTACATTGTTTTAATGCGCTTCTGGACCCCGGCGCGCTAATAAAATACGGCGGGGAGAATATTATTACGGACCGTGTAGTGGGCAGCGGCAGCGCTGCCGCTGTTATTAAAGTCAAAAGTGCGGCAAAAATTAATAATTTATAGATTACGGTATGGTAAAACCGAAGTTCGTTAAAAATTGAATTGGACGGTGTGCCCTTCGTTATTTATTCTTGGGTAATTGCGGGGCGAAATGTAAAAATGTATGTGTTCTTCTAAATAAGTGGAGCTCCAATATTAGGTAATTCAGATGAAAATTTAATACTGTTGCGTATTTACTAAATATGCTAGGTAAAACGTATACAAACATACGAATATTAAATATGTATCATAGACGTACACGCAGGATACTTGTATCTTGATATAATAATGATGAATGTAGCTATAATGATTATTTATGTGAGTACAATAATGCCTTTTCTCCAAATTCCTTTATTTTAAATACGGTAACCGGTTTCGAGGTAATTAATGCTTCAAAAAGAAGCATAAATCTACATACATTCAAACTTTACAATCAATTTAGCTTACAAGAAACTATTGTCATTATGACGTTACTAACTTGACATAAATATCATTGCCACCTGGGTGGCTATTCTAGACTTCTTAGGAAACGACAGTTCCTAGGAGAGAAATAATATTTCACTTTCTCTTGCAATTTTCCTACGGTAAAATTTGGTATTCTTGACTTGGGATGAACACCAAGTCGCATAGGAAATTAGTAGACAACGTTGCCAATGTTAGCCAGATGCTTCATGCCTGTTGTAGGTTATCATTAACCAATCAGATTGGCCATAATAAGACGCGAGGTGGTGCAAATTTGATTTGTGAAAAAGTCACCCACTCGTTAAAAATTTCTGCATTGCGAAAAACATTGCACACGTCCTAAAATGCCTTACTGGCTAAGGATTGATTGATTGTAAACAAATTTGAACCAGTAATTTGCTGGTAATTTCCGCATGGAAAAAAGGAAGTGCGCATAAAGCAAACTAATCATAAACATAGACAGAGCAATTCTGAAAAGATTTTTTATTTTACTAGTTAGTGGAGATTTTTTGTACGTTCAACCAGAAAACGTCTCACCGTTTCTATAATATAAAGTGCCAATTCGCCATCCTTTTTTAAATGCCTTTGAGGTCGAAACATAAACTCGTTCTGTTCAATAGCGTTAATTATATTTGTAACAGTAGCTAATTATTAAAAATCCATACTTAATGTCTGTACACCTACAAGGTTTTTTATTTTATTATTTCAAATACAGCAGTATATTAGCACAGCAACTTACTATAATACAAATGTAATATAACATATTAATTAATATATCAGGGCATTTTGATTATCTCAATTCTATGTGAAATACAAGTACATCGTTTTACTCTTATTTCCTTCGTAGTATAGAATATTGCAAAATTATTGACATTATAAAGAGTTCAATAATGACACTGACAGTAACCACAGTAACAGCTTCATGAGAAATTGCTTTTCTCTTACAAAATAGCAGGAGAATTTGATTTCCTAGGAAACCTGATAAAAGTGAACGTTCACGATTTCAAGAATACCGAATTTATTGTACCAGGAGAACTCCGCCTACTTTCTCATAGGAATTGAGTCCAGAATAGGTACCCTGAACGCTAAACTTTTTCTAAATGAGACTGTTAATCAGTGATGTAGATTCAAAATTTACTTGAGAATTTAGTGTTCTTTCGTCAGGACATTTATCGGATCTTATTATTTCTAAAATTTCTAATGAATTTAGTAATTGGCCCTTTTGCTCAATCAACATTGTTATTAATTTCGAATGTTTGATCAGTATCTAAAAGATGGTTTGCAAACAGCGAATAATTTTGTGCCAATCTCCAAGATCTTAAATGTTCTTTTATTCTTGTTTTAAAATTTCTAAACGTTCTGCCTATATATATACACAGTTACAGTCTTTTCATCGTAATTTGTACACTCCATATTTATCCATAATTGGTACTATTTTTAATATTACATAGAGCTTTTGTCAAAGTTAAGGTAGATTTAAATATAATTAATATATTTTCTTTATTAACTTTGGCAAATATTTATATTTAATAATAAATATATAGTACAAATGATGGATAAATGTGGTGTGTACAAATTATGATGCAATGACTGTAACTGTGTATGTATAGGCAGAACCTTTAGAAATTGTAAAACAAGAATAAAAGAGCATTTAAAATCTTGGCGATTGGCAAAAAATTTTCTCTCCTTAGGGAGTGTTAAGAACAATTTATCAACACTATCAAAGCCAGTATTCTTATTCTTATAACACGAAACAAAATACTTCTTAAAGTAAGCCACTCTTACATTAAAAAAAACAACAGAATACCCAAATACTTCGACGACTTGCTCAACCACTTAATCTGACAAATATGAAACTCGAAAGTTTGACCAAACTATTTAAACAAAAACACTTGACTCGAGTTAGGTTAGGGTTGTTACGTTGCACATGGGACACATGCAGCACGTGCGATGATGTCAATGGTACTTTAGCGTTTTCTTCCTAGCCACAGCCAGAGACAGTCCTGACAGTTTCGAAATTTATCATATCGTTCTCATACGTAAGAATACAAACTTTAAACATTATCAAGCAATAACTCAAGCGTCGTTTAATTTCTCATATTAAAAACAATAGTTCAAAAGCAGGTTTGATGGTTAAAATGCTATTATTATATTGAACTATTCATTATAGAATAAAGTGACTGAAGTGTGATTTAAGTTATTTTTACAAATACGCCTTAAGTTGACTTATGAAAATCCATATCAAAAAAATATCTATCAATGTCACAATGTCAGTTTACGAGTACATTACTCACGGTATCATAAAAATTTGCCCACATTGGGAACGTGACGCAGCTGAAAAAAATATATGTAAACAAATATTACTGGCAATGCCGCTAGAGCACTGGTTATCATCGGTGTTTGTCGCTTTCGTCAGCATGAGAATCTTTTGCGTCATTTCCGTGGCAGAATATCGAGGCATTTCAAACGGATATTGAAAATCCAAAAAATGTCTTTGTGCTTCAATTTTTGTGTACATTTTAAATGTAAAATTAAAAAAAATGTGAAAATTACTTCTGTTGCCATTTCCGAATCCGAAATACGTTTAGTAAACATCACTTACTGACATCCTAATTCTAGGTTCAAAAATAAGTAAACTTCACTTGCTGACATCCTAATTCTAGGTTCAAAAATTAATCTTTAGTTAACATAGTTCTTTAAATAGTCTTGTAAATATAAAATGATAAATTTCATACTTTTAAAGTTTTACACAAAATATTATTCAGTCAATTTTCGTCATGCATTTTACGTTTGTTTCTTGGTCCTTCCTCATCCATGATATAATTATATAATTTATCTTTAATTGTTTTCTATTGGTGATAATGTAGTAAGCAGCATACAAAAATAAATTGGGCAAGTACATATAAATCATCAAATTTGCTACAATTTTTTTACTAATCTAATGACGGTTTGTGCAACCATTTAGAAGTATCTTATAGGAAACGTAAGCCCAATAAAAGAATTATTTTGGATTATATTTTTACTAGATGACAACTCATCTAAAATAAAAATAGTGATAATGTCAACCTATAGTTTTTGTTGTGTAACTTTTTCGTCTCTCATATTCGTCTCATAAAAACCGGTGTTGTGATTTTTGTCATTCACTGTTTAAAAAAATGTTCCTATAGGAACGAGAACAGTGCGACATACCACTTGGTCAAATTTTGGCATACATACGATATACTGTCTTTGACTCTTCAAAATCGTCGGGAACAATGTGGTTTTTAACAATATTTAAGTTATAGCTTGAAAGAGTGAGAAGAAGCCATAAAGAGAGAGCTGATGTTGAGTTTGTAGTTTGGAGTAGTGGTGAACTGGTATGTGGAGCAATTGCCTACAGAAGCAGAGCACCGTGATTCGCTCCAGTATGACAGCTACCTTGTAGCATAAATAATTTTCTTCAAACATTGTTTCCTTCAACCGATTATATTTGAACATCACCAGGCTGGTCTCAACGTTACTAATTTGTCGCATCACCTACAGGCTTTAGTCCATCCTAACAGAGAATTCGAATTACTTCAGAAGAACCGCCCCTAAAAAATTTAACCAGCTTCTTCTTTCGATGCCTAGATACATAAACGATTCTTTGTTAAGGTAAAAGGGTCAAAATTTAATCATTTTTATACACTTGTAGGTAAAATAATAATTTTCCTTGATGTTGCAGTTCAATACCCCTCAGCATGATAAACAAATTCAGCTAGAATGCTACTGTTAATTTTTAAATTATAATTTTTAGTCGTTACTTTATAAATGGTTTTCATTGTTCAGTAAAATCATCAGTCTCTCTTAGCGTAGAAAGTGTAGACATCATTGGTCTATTCAGATTTTTCTGCCATTTCCAGTTTAATTGGTTATGACTCCCTTGACTTCCTGATTTACAAGTTTAAGAGATAATATCTTTACAGTTCTGTTTTTTTCAATATAGTCCTCTCGCATTTCAGCACYCTTGCGATATTTTTCAGTCGGCAAACCCTGTAAATCCTTGTAAGAACATTCTTTCCTAATTTGCTAAAAAAGTTGTCTGCGCCTGCTTTCATGCTGCCATCGGAAAAAAAAACGGTCTGGTGGGCGGTTCTTCTTCAATTGTCTAAGTAAACGTCTAACGCAGTCATGATCTTGCTACACGTTGGATGATCTAACTCCAGAAAGTTGCATTTTTGCAAAATTAACTGATTTTGATAGCTTTGTGTACTACGGCGTCGGTCGTGAAACACAAACACGTTTCGATATACATACATATATACATTCTCATCACGTTTTACTTCCACATCCAACGGATGGGAAGTAGGTATTGTATCGCGAAAAAAATTTTCAAAATTTTTTATTTGCTTATTCGCTTTAAAATGGTCGAAAACGCAAAAAAATGTGAGCAAAAAATTTCTTGTCTGTGTGTCTGTGGTTTTGTTTGTGGACACGATAATTTTCGAAAGCTCTAATATATGAACTTGAAATTTGCCAAACGTATAAATATCAACTACCCAAAGCGACCTACTGTTTTTCGGGTAAGTAGGGTATTGGGAAGGGGGCAAAATTGGGGGGTAACTATCCTTTTTGCAAATTTTTATTTTTTCGTTTGAGTATGTGATTAGCAGTATAACTACGAGTATTATTCGCTCTTAAAAATTTCTGTGTAGCAAACTGTAAGAAGATATTAGCAAAAGAGCGTCACTTAAAGAAAACTGGTTTTCCTAAATATTTCGAAATATATTTAATATATTCAAAAAATGAATATACCACCAGATAGGAAATAAAATTTCTCACGAAAAGTGTCTTAGAAAATTTATTCAAAATTTTGACATTTTCGAAATATTTGCCAAAAAAAACTATTTTGGACCCTTTTACGATTTTAAAAAAATTTTTGTATTATATAGAAAATTAAATTTCTGATCAGAAAGCACTCTTGTATTTTTTTGTTAAGTTAATAATTATCGAGTTATTTGGAAAAAATTGATTCAATTTGCAGCGGTTTTTAGTTTTCCAGCAGATTGTGAGAGTGCCACCATCATAGAACCCACCTCGTTATCACATTTACCTTTGTTAAAAACGTCGTGTAGAATGGTTACTGTGCTAGGTTTATAAAAAAATCTGAGTAGTTTGTCTCACATTTTTGGTGTCGTTTTCAACACCTACGCACTCTGTTTAAAGCAATCTTTTGCATGACTTTCATAGTGGGAAATCATTATATTTCGAATATTCTATGCCGCTTTCTCTCTCTTATCAAAAATTATATGATGTCGCGATTTGCAAATTCCAAGCTCTTAAAACGAAAACTGATCGTCTAGCATCTAGCTTATCGCAAATTTTTTGAGTTTAATGAAATTCGATGCCACTATTTGGGAAGTTGAGCTGGACTACCACGGTTGCTTTCTTGACGATTATTTAGATTTATTTTCCTACAGTCTTCGTAAGAAGTGATAATATGTAGTATCTCTATTAAAACCATAGCGTGGCTTCGATAACTGAGAGATAAACAATATTTGATACCACAGTTAATTGCTTCTAAATCGATTATCAATTTCTTAAGTGATTTCTGTATTACTCTTTCCTAATTTCAGAATACAAAGATTGCTATTAATACCTCGAATGTGGTATTCAATGAAGGGTAGAACCCTTCATACGAAAAGTAATTATTAATTTTCATTATGAAACGGTAAGGTGGTTTATAATATTATAATTAAAAGCCAATTTGAACTTCAGCCGCAAGATCTGTGTTGCTCAGGAATATTAAACGAACTTCAACCTTTTTTCTGTTATTTTCACCATAAATTAAGGAAACCGTCCAAGTGTTTATTACCTCCAGTATTTTATACAGTCAATAAAGCAAAGGAGACTATCTAATAGATGTACCCACGTAAATTATTCGTATTACTCCTTGTACGTAAAAGGAGGCGAGGAGCTTGATTAAGCCCGACTCCCAAAGGAGCAAGTAACCGTCGATGCAGTTTCTTTATTGCTCGGTGTGACTTAACGACTTCTTCAGCAAATTTTTACCATGTTATACCTCGCGGAGGTGGCATGCAGCAAAATAAGTGTGAGTATCGGATGAAGATTATGCTACACGATCTATCTTAATGATATTCATTTGCATAAACAATTAATGATCTGCCACATGGGAATGAGTAAGTAACATTAAGAAGACTATCTCCCTATCGACAAGTTCATTATGCATGGTGATTAAACTTATCGAATCCTTCTACGTTTTAATTGATGAAGCTGCTAGGTAGGGCATGTCCCATTCAAACAACTTAGAGCTGCTTGGGCTTAAAAGGCAACCCTTTGTCAAGCGCGGGGGGAGAGTTAATAACAAGCTGTAAAAACGATTGGCTCTTATAATTATGAACGACTCTGGAGAGGTTATGATGAGAGCTGAAGATGGAAATTGATTTTCACCGTTTGCCCATGTACCGATAATAATAACTATGCCATAAATACTTAAAATATATATGATTATGGATTTTGTGGCAGTTTAAGTGAAAAGGTAGTCGTTGTTTACCACAATAACGTTACTCACACTCAAGACAATAATCTTCCACGCGTACAAAATAACAGAAATTAAACCGTAAGCTATTTTACCGCTAGAGTAAAAAAAGTAAAGTTTTATGCCCCGATATAAGAATTATATCTCTATGCCATTATTCTTAATTTAGAAATCTCTCACGATTTCAATCTAGTATGACACTAGTAATTTCGATTCTTTCTTGCATAAAATGATCTTTCCGATGTAGTCTCCAACGAATATTTGTGATTCGCTGATGATTATAAACTTTATTCTGAAATTTATTCTATTTGAAATTGTATTCCCTTCAGCAACCTGAAATTATATGAACGGTATAAGCAAAGAACGGACTAAAAAAAAATTGCGGATATTTGTGGTGAGGTGCGGACACGTAGTATGCAACCTGCAGTTTCCCATACTGTATACATAAAGGGAACAAACGGCTAGATCCGAAATACAAACAGCTTGAAAGTTTACCGTACAGAGAGAGAATAGAATAGATCATAAAATATAGTGAAAAGTTTCTTTAGAGAACCACATTTGCTTACTGATATCATTATATATATTATATATTATCTACAAAAGCTTCAAATTCAGGGGATTTCCTAAAACATGTGTACTCTTTGTCCTTTTGCCAAGCTTTCGGCTGTATTGCCAGCCTTCGTCAGGGCTTTTCTGTAAGTTTATTAACGAACCAATTATTTAATACAAAATGTGTTTACCTACTTAATTTTTTAAGACAGCTGTTAACCCTTGAATCTTCCATTAAAAACAATGGCCTATCATTTCTCCATCAATCAATTCTTCATTTCAAAATGCTTTTTTAAGTGGCAAGTATAACATAAATTACATAAACTACGTTAAAGTCATTTTGTCATCTTTCAGTCTTGGTACAGCGCCGCCTGCTATTTTAATACAAAGGTAAGTCGCAAGACTGAAAGACAACAAAATGACTTACGTATTTTATGTAATTTATGTTATCCTTGTCAATTTAAAAAAAAACATTTTGAAATGAAGAATTGATTGATGGAGAAATGATAGGGCATTGTTGTTTATGGAAGATTCAAGGGTTAACAGCTGTCTTAAAAATGAATCTCAGAGTTTTGTAAGTAGGTAAACACATTTTGTATTAAACAATTGGTTCGTTAATAAACTTACAAAAACGCCCCGACGAAGGTTGGAAATACAGCCGAAAGTTTGGCAAAAGGACAAAGAGTACACTTGTTTTAAGATAATATTAGGTCGAAATCCCCCCGAATTTGAAGCTTTTGTAGATAATCAATTGTGCGACCGCTATTTTCAACAAATATTATATACTATATGTTAGTATTATATGATTTACTGTTGTGAAATTAGTCTTTAACTTATGCATTTATATGGAAATAAGTTACTTGCATGAATCTTATATATGTATATTTCAAACAAATCTCGATGATATTTCTCAATTATAATCCACGGAAAAAAGGTTGGCACCTGAAAAAATTACACATGCATTAAATTAATTATTAGAGATTGTTTACGCATCTTTAAATTTATCGTGACGACAAAACGAAATACCATTAGTCCACGTCAGTACTGTGAACCCAGCCCCGTGATGAAGCATTTCCTTGCTATAAATAATGGAAGTTGGATTACTTGTTATATACAAATTTACAACACATATAACAGGTTAATAAAATCTTTGCCTTTATTTTCTTAGCACATAATGTTTATAAAGTTATTATGTATAATTTTACATTATGCACTATTTCTTTTAGAGAGCTGAAAGAGAGAACTGTGGTGATGCTGAAGGGAATATGCATATTATACAGTTGAAACGAATTGTCACCAAATTGCATATTGAACGTCGAGTGCAGTAAAGCCAGCCAGTAAACAGTAAAGAGAGATATAAACAATAAAAGCGGGCTGTATGAAATTCGTTGTGAAGAGTGTGATATTAGTTAAAGGTTGCAAAGGTAATTTCAGTGAACATAAAGCTTCGTATTAAATAATAACAGAAGATTAACAGGTTTTTATAAACATTATGTTGGTGTCAGTCATATATTTAATGAAAATAGATTTAAAATATTACAAAACATTCAAGACGGAACAGCTACCCATAAACAGAACACTCAGTAACATCGATAATTAAATCTATACCGATGAACTGCAATCCCCAATTTATTTATAAACGCTGCCATAAATAAATATGAAGGGTTGGTGTTAACGACAATCTTATAATAAGAAATAATTTCGTTTGTAAACTTTTTAAAAAAGGACTAATAGGCCAAAATATGCAAGAGGTTAAACTCAATAGAACTTGAAACAATACCAAGTATTATAATCGTTTCTTTTTTAAACCAAGCTGTTTGAATGTATGTTGGTACGTAATTTAATATAAATATTATTACTATCATCTAAAGTTAATTATTAATTATTTGAATAACTTCACTTCAAAATTCCCATTAATAGTTTTTAATTAATGTGCACATAATTGTTATGTATTTTACACCAGTCTATAAATAAGTATTTATTTGTTTATCACTATATTTGTGGAAATAACGATAAGAGTCACAAGTAGGAATCATATTTCAAGTAAAAAACTACAAAACAACAAAACTTGGCCGCTAACAATTCCAAGCAGTGAACATATACTTATACTTATAAAACGAGTATTCTTTTAAGCTACCTACTTCAGACGTCTTTTTTCAATGATAGTAGGTACTTTTGCATTTAGAGACAATGGACCAGCGTCAGCAGTACGCATGTTTACAAAATGAATTAACAAGTTCAACGGGCAATAATAGGAAGCACATAAGCAGTAAGTGAAATACACGCGTTGTGCTGCGATCTCCCCGTGAACTAGTATATTTACACGATTGTGACGTTCCAGCGGTACAGCGTGGGTAATGGCGCGAAGACGGCGCGTTTAAGCTTTACAGGATACATACACGTGCAAATATAAATTTATTTCCTGGCCCTAAAACATTGACAATTGTGTTGTGCCAATAGAATTGAGCTCTTCAAGGATATAATGTTATTTTAGATCCCAAGTTGATGTTGGTTTTTGAAGAGTATGGATTTTTTCCAACGAAAGAATGCTTAATGCCCTTTTATGGAGTATGGACGTATAATACCTCATCTATAATATACACGGGTAAAACCTTGAGTCTATTTCTAGCCATTCTGTTTTTAATTTTCAGCTTTGTTATTGGCGAATCTCATCTGTCTCGCGGATGTGATCACATGTATCTAATGGGTAAAATTAAACTAGTATCACTTGGCCAAAGTTGGATTTCATAATCACATTCTGCTTATTTCCTTTTATTTCATGCCTTCATCAAAGTATCGTCTTGTCTCCAACAAGAGGGCTCCTTAAATTTTCTTTACTTAAACAATCGCTCCGGCAAGCTCTCTGTCAACAGAACTCTGCATTATATATTCCGCATCTACGTGGAACCGCAAACATTCCGAAGATGCTTGTCCTCCACCGTGAGGGAAATCATATAGGTAAAATATTTATACAGCCCGTGTGCTCTAGAACCAAACGAGAGGCGAATACACAAATCGGGCAAACTTTATTCAATCTACCGCATTCTGTATTACATTACCCACTTGTATCCTGTTTTCGCATGACAACGCGTATTTATTTAGTGTGGAGTACTGCTAGAAACACTGGCGGAATTTAAAAGCCGAAGGCAAACACGATCGCGAAAAATCCATGAATGTGCAGTGGGAGGAAAAGCGGGCGCTTCCAGGATGTCAGTAACGACTTGTGTCCCTTTCCAATTCAAATCACGTATCCAGAGAGGCGTCATTAAAGCAAGATTATTTCCGTTTTATTTCCAAGGGATTTTGTTTGTTTTGAATTGGCACAAAGCGTTAGCTTGCCATACGCAACGACATTGTGAGATGTTCCTCAAAAATTTCTTTTAGATTAAATTATATATCAAAACAAAAATTTTTCTTCAGTTCCAAACATAAGAATACGTTAAGAACGCTTAAAGCCATTAATATTAAAAACTGACTCGGTCTGTTTCATTTTATATCAAATAATACTGTATGTCAATGCAACACAATCCTACAAGTAAATCAGTGTTCATGCGAAATAGTGATAATGATCATTGCTGGCAATGTTTTGATAGTAGCAATGTTTTCGCTGCCATTGGGGTTTATCGTTGCTTTAATTGCAATGAATATCACTGTTTTTTCAAATAAATGCGGTAAACCCTTTTCTTGTCCACTTGCTCAGAAGACAACGATATGAAAGAATGCAAGTCCGGGGTCTAAGGCGTTCAGACTAACCATGTCGTGTGAGACACAGAAAAAGGTTTCGTCTACGATCAAGCTTATAATAAACTCCCCCAAATTGTCCTAGCTACCATTCAAAAGCAATCCCGTTCACCGTTTTCTTATCATAACGCCGCTATTAATTCACTTAATCATAAAGGATCACCATATTTAACGTATATTGTCAGTAAAGGTATTGAAAGTCAACTATCAAAAACTTATAAAGCTTAATTTTGTACAGGGTTTCTATAAAAGATTTATGCAACGCGGGAGGCGTTAATTTCTGAATTCTTTGTGCCGCCTCTTTGTAACTGCTGCCGAGCTACAATATGCACTGAAGCTTGCAGATCAATGTCACCCCACAGCTCCGAAATGTGAGCTTTCTGCAACCTTAAAGTAAATTATCCCACAAAGCACACACGTTAAATTTGGAATTGCTGCTTTATACGCTTATTTATATAAGCGTATATTTATAGTTATATACGCGGTGGTACAGTCACGACAAACATAAACAACATTCAGCAAGATAATATTTTTTTAACTTTAAGTTTTACATTTGGATGGTTTTTATTTTCCCATAGGCATTATTTTTCATGAACCATTGCTTTTGTACCAGGAGTGTTATTGACTTATATTCAAAATAGCCAACAACCCGACTGCGTAGAGATTTTGTGTCAGTAAAGTTTTGCAATATCGTAAGCGTCTGCTACAATTTTCTATCTGCCATTAGCTAGAACTAATGTTGAGAAATATTCGTCAGTTAATCGTATGTCATATGTATTTGCAATATTATGTGTCATTCTTATATTTTTAATAGTAGTATTGCTGCACTTAAGGTTGTATACTGTAACAGCTACATACCTTTATTTCATTTACATACCTTCAACTGCTACTACAAAATATAAGTAGGGGTTCGAAAACTGCTGATTTTTAACGTAATTTCCTTTATTTAAACACTTGCGTAGAAATACACCAACTCTAACGACTCGTTCAAAACCCTACTAATCCAATAAAATACTGATACACTTGCTTAGCTAGCCTTTTGCTCGGATCTCACTTGCTTCACTGCTTTTTGAATTCACAACTTCAGAATTCCCGCCGTACGCCTTTTAGTCCTGTTAGTCTAAAAAAAGCTAACAAATTGCAAACAAATTAACAATCAGATAATATTGTGTCCTAATGAACACTCCATTGTAGAGGGTAAAAAGCAAAATACAGGTATAAGCAGTAATAATAATGGATTTTTGGTGTCTACATTTATTTTACATTTGCGAGATGTGTTGAAGTTCAAAACATTTTTATAATATTCGAATCGTAGGATGAAATCATTTTACATATCTGGTTTATATATATACCGCATGAGTAGTTCCTTGAGAATGACATAAAACTTGTCGAAACCTATACATATTTAACATATAATGAGGTGGTCTCACAATTTTTTTTATTTTACATTTAAAATGTACATAAAAATTGATACACAAAGACATTTTTTGCGATTTTTTCCAATTCTTCTTTGCCGAGAAAAAGAATGTGATAGTATGGCTTTTTCAACATCCGTTTTAAATGCCTCGATATTCCGCCACAGAGATGACGTAAAAGGTTCTCATGCTGACGAAAGCGAGAAACACCAATAATAGCCAGTGCTCTAGCGGCATTGCAAGTAATATTTGTTTACATTTTTTTGAGCTACGTTGCCAATGTGGGCAAATTTTCGCGATACCGTGAGTAATGTACTCGTAAACTGGCATTGTGACATTGATACCTAGGTCAACTTAAGGCGTATTTGTTAAAATAACTTAAATCATCCTTCAGGCTGTTTGTTCTATAACGAACAGTTCAATATAATAAGCGCATTCACTGGCCTTTTGCTGAAACACGAAAGCACTTTAACTATCGAACCTGCTTTTGAACTAATATTTTTATTATGAGTAATTAAACGACGCTTGAAGCTTGATAATGTGTAGTTTGTATACTTTCGTATGACAACGATATGATACATTTTGAAACTGTCAGGACGATTTCTGGCCGTCGTTATGAAGAAAACGGTAATGTACCACTGCAACGAATAACCCTAACAACTCTAACCATGCGTTTTTGTTTACATAGTTTGGTCAAACMTTCGAGTTTCGTATTTGTCAGATTAAGTGGTGCAACAAGATGTTGTCGAAGTATTTGGGTAATCTGTTGTTTTTTTAATGTAAGCATGGCTTACGTTAAGAAGTGTTTTGTTCCGTGTTGTAAGAATACTAATGCTGATAAACAGTTACAGGTTATTCCTATGTTTACATTATAATATTGACGTTGACAGTTATACCTTCGCCCCTCTCTCTCACTCCCATTGCATTATTTGTATTTCTCTGGCTATTTATAAAACTGACAATAGTGAGCACCTTGTTAACTAGGGAGCTGTAACAGTGAGCATGACGGAAATTAGGAACCTTTTGCGTAGTTGTTGGCGGATTTAAAAAAATGTTTGAAACAGGGTAATTTTTTTACCGCCGTTTGTTACGAGTTGAATTAATCTGAAAGCTAAATAGATGCGTGGCACTAGTATTCATAATGTAAGCAAGAAAAGGCACAGGTTAAAACTATCAAATTTTAATGTGCGGGACGACCCTATTCGCAAGATTTTTTTAAATTACTAATGATATTTTAATATTTTAGGCTCTTTATGTTGGTGCAGATCATAAAGATCCAACACCTTCACTAGTAAAATGAAATAGAGTAACTTCTTACACTTACGGCCATGTCAAACCAAAACCTACATGCTTTTGTCCTTAAACAACTTCAGCTCTCCTTTAGAAAGTTATTATGTTTAAATTAACCGCATACGCACATCCAGCATCATATATTATACATCTTTTATTAGATTCTGATTACATCTTACAAAGCTCTCTGCGTTACAGACACACGAAACGAAGTAAAACTTGTTCAAAAGTTAGGCACAACAGGGCGCCGGCAAATGCATTAAAAAGTTACGTAAGAGAAAGTTACGAGAATGCGGTAAAATCAGAATTGAATTAATCTTTATTTTAAGGACGTTCCCGCTTTAGGATGTGGCCTGAAAAGGAAAAAGCGAAGTCGCAGTTTTGCGGATATCTTCGGAAAACGCACGAAGCCGATATTTGTTGTAATAGTACTGTTTGGGTCATATAACAAAGATTTAAAATTACATACTATGCGGTCTTTGGGTTTATGCCTTTTTATATTAATAATAATATTAATAATGGCATTTATTGTAGTGCAATTACAACTCAATTCAATGCACAAATTCATTATCGTAGTAATACAATAAGTGGATGCAATCATAGTGCGAGATTCGTCCCTCTGTTCTACCACCTAACCCTGGTATAACAATATATAAATATTACTATTACCTGGATTTTCATTAGCTGCTGGTCGCCATAATCTGGCCACCGCAGCAAATTACGCTCTGAAGCTCCAAAATAGTGAGCGACGAGCGATTCAGCTGCAAATGCGCCGGATGGCGTTCAACAGCATTAAATAGTAATCTTTGATGTATGCATTCCGCTTTGACCGCGATTCTGAATAGGGCCTTACTTAATAGCTCAGTGGATGGAGCGTTTGACTAGTGCTAATGGTCCCGAGTTCAAATCTCGGTCGACTGGCAATACTTTTTCATTTCATCTTATGCCTGTTAACCCATTAAAATATCATTTATATAAATAAATCACATAATTGCAAAAAAAATTCACAACTAACTGGTGTGATATTATGCCACACACCCAACTAAAACGACAGAAATCTATATTGCGCATAATCAATGATTTCGGTGAAATAAGAAGAGGAAGAATGGCAACTAGAACAAGAACAACGAAGGAGAAGCAACAAGATATTTTTTAATAGATACATTTATCTTGACAGAATCAGCCAGCTGTGCATACATTTGCTTTAATAATCAAAAACAAGATTTGTGAATTAACAGCGACATCTTCATTACGAGTAGATGATGCTGTATATCCCTGTTGTAGGTATGAGCGACAACTGTAAGCTCGTAATATAACTGGTTTGCTTCACGACTTAACACTTGTGTGTGCATTGTAAAGTGAGACGCTTTGCCGCTTTCTTTAACACAAGCAAGTTGTTAATTTAAGCCCTGACATCTGATTTTTTCTATAACCTGAGTGCTCCTAAACATTATATTATTGAAGAAATATCATAGGTTGATGCTTAGTATTCAATATTAAGAACAAAGCTTGGAAGACACGTCGAAAGCCTATTCTGGTGTGTACAATCCGGAGTACCAGTGGTTACTGCTAGCAAGCAGTTTAAGGTTTGTAAATCAACTGAAATTTTGTTGTCTTGAACAATGTGGATATATATATTATAGGTGGTACGTATTACATAGAGAAACAAAGTAAAGGAAACAAATCCAGTTGTATGCAAAATGGACCCATCTACAATTTGATCAAACGAAGAAGAAGGGATAACCCAGTGCATAGTAGACATAGCTAAAGGGGGATTTCCAATTACAAAAACTGCTTTGCTGGATACTGTTATCAAACCCATTAAACAGATAAATGGAGACAATCCATTTAACAATTAGACGCCTGGCCGAAAATGGTTTCAAAGATTCTTAAGGCGACATTGCTATTTCGCTGAAATCTGCTGAGAAACTCACTGATTACCGTGGCCTTCTTACTGAAACTCATATTAGAAACTGGTTTGCGGAAGTCATCTCGAATCTAGAGGTCAAAAACTCCTTCGATGTTTTACAAGGTGGATCTAGAATAATTAATGCCGATGAATCAGCATTTACATTGTATTACATTGTGTTTGCAATAGTCTTAGATTGGAGAAAAAACTCCTAAGACGTGAGCAAGACTGGTGAGGTATTCTATGAATACATGTACAGTGTGTTTAAGCCATGACTAGTCTTTTTTTGTAGACTGCCATAAATCTCACTTGACCTTGCAATGGGGCATTTTTTTTACGTGAAAAGCAGATCATACTTGTAGACTTACATCCCAATGCTATACATGTATTGCAGCCTTTAAACGTCGCAGTATTTTGCCATCAAAAAGTAAATGGAAAACATGTCCGACAATGGCTTATGAAACGAGCTTGAACAGGTCACTAAACAAAACATGATTGGAATATTAGCTATAATAAAGGAAACGTTAACTGAAACAATGATCAGGAATGGTTTTCGGGTTTGCGGAATATTTCCTTTCAATCCGGATGATGTTAACTACTCCAAATAGATCGCTAAAATCAATAGCAGTAGGCAACGGGTAGGGAACACAACCTACGACAAAGTTACAAACAGCAACCATGAAAKACTAATAAAGCATAAATTGTTTTTGGAAAGTTTAATACCGCCAGATTTTTTAAGACAATTAAAAGTACATGATGCTAGCAAGGACTGGACGGGCAAAAATTCTTTTCAACTATGGTTGTCCATCGTCCACGTCGGGTTGCAGCGTGTCTTCGTCTATCAGAGATTGCGAGTTCTTCTTCGGGGTCGCCAGTTATGTGGTCATTGGTCCATCAGACAGGGAGACTTGATAAAGACATCGGACGATTTATTGCAGGTTACATTGGTATACAGCTATCAAAGATCTTACTTACTGACTAACTTATGTCTAATAATATTTGCCTATTTATATGGCTACTTGATGCCATCCGTCTACTTTATTGTTTATTATTTAGACCTACATTGAGGATTTATTTACTATCATTAGTGCTCTCGTATAAACACGGAAATGTCAGCTCAGCTTATGTCCTATAATTGATGACACACTTGCAAATGTTTTTATTTCGGTTTACCTCGCGATAACTATTAGGCCACCACACAACGTATGGATGACATTGAAAGACATGATAGAGCATTCTTGTATTATATTGGAAGCTCAAGGTGGGAGTGCTTGTAAAGAAATAAAAACTCCACGTCCGGACTTGGCAGATAATGAGCGCTTCTTTAACATAAGTACTGAAACTAGCACAGAGAACAATGATGAAACGACTGTATCAACGAACTTACATGATGGTACTACACTCACTCCAAAAACATATGAGGACGTAACTATTACCTCGCGCAACACCGCTGCAAAAATCTTTATTTTATGTAATAAATGTAATAAAGATGTAATAAAGATTTTTGCAGTCAGCACGAATAAAAATAGCCAAAGACATACTTACGGCAGATCAAAGTACGGAGACAACTGATGTACACCATTCACAAAACTACGTTTTTGGTCAAAAGAAAAGGAAGAGGATGGGAAAAGGAGAGTAACAAAAAAAGTAACATCCGTAGTAACATCTCCGTTAAGGCAAGAGTATTACGACAAAAAGGGAACACAAAAACAGCGAAGCCCCATTGTGTGTGCGTTTCGAGCCAGAAAATTGGTTTGGACACTTCCAGTGGTGAGTTCTCATGTGAAATATGCAACAACAAAAATAAGAGCAGCAGTGATAACGAAGATGACAATGTTACTAAGACTATGTTTTTAAGAAAACCTCTGTTTCACTTTACCCCTTAACGTAGATAATGATGTTTCTTGCAATAGTAATGTTTGGTTGTTTTATTTCGGTGTCCGTAACTGGATCGGTAAGTGTAAATATTAGATCCAGTGCATTTTTGTGTGTCCATTACTGGAACAAGAAAAGCCTAAGTTTTTAGGTTTAATTCTAAGTGTCTAAAAACAAAAAATTGTAACTTTTATGCCATATATACCATATAAAAGCCATATAAAAGCTGAGTGAGTCCTGTTATCTACAAAATTCCGCAAAACTTAAGGTATTATATCAACCTAGTTAACTAAAGCGAAACCTGACCTTAATGTGTCCACTTACATAATACCCTACTAAGAACAGACTGCCTCTATGAAAGAACTCCTGAGGTTCTAAATATCTCAATCAAGACTTCCACCTGACATAAGACTCTAGGTTGCATGGACGACCCGCTTAGAGAAATAAGCCACACCGCCTGTCCAAGGGTGCTGACAATCTTTGGGTACTAAACACCTGATAGAAACCAACCCCATGATGTGGGCACCCGAAAACGTGAGTAGTCATCTCCTGCGCATCTGGCAACCCTCTTCAGTAGAAGTATTGTAGATAACAACAGGAAATGGGGAGAAACCTCATTTCAAGCTGGCGACCTGTAGAACGTAGATTCTTCTCCGAATCAGACGGCCGACTGTATCAATAAAAGCGTTTCATGATACGCTATAGGTAAATTTTAGGAAACCTGAGCGTACGCTCTATACAAAGGTACCAACTGCTGGTATCGTCTTTCGGTTTAAAACACTTTCTGTTATATCCGTCTTAAGCACCTATACCATCAGCCTCAATGGATGTAGTGACCTGTAGTATGTACCACTTGATGCAAGTTTTATCAGTAACGTAGCCCCCTGGGCAATGTTTCCCTACCTCAGGCTTACAACGCACCTCCTTCCTGAAGAGACCACCTTAAGCAAGTCATAATCGTAAGCAACTGAACAATTGTTAGATTTTTATGCACCCATTTCACAAAATGTTACTCTTACATTACCGGTTGCTTAAAACATTTCCAATGTTGAATTCTTTATTCAAATGCGCACTAAGGATTTGCTGTTGATATTTTTCACCAAACATAAAATTAATCGTTAAAGCAGCCAGTACCGCACTGACGGTCGGATTACAAAAATTGAACGAACCGGTAGTTCTCACTGGCCTGATATATTTCATAAGCAGCAGATCACCCTCTGGCGCGGACACGTATCTCAAAAGCCTAGACATTTTCCGTGTTTAATTCGCACCGGGAGCAAGTAACTGCCGTTTCCGCGTGAAAAATGCCTCGACTTGTGATTAAGCCCACGCCATTATTGGAATTAGCAAACAGAAACAGCGTGCAAGAATTACGAGCATGGCGAGCTGATATCAATACATTAGATGCTATAAATAGTTGGGCAAGTGCCCCAGAGGAAGATCGCAGATAGGGTCAGTCGTCAGACTTAAGATGGATTTATGCCCGGGGTGGTTTGGTTAGTTCGTGATCTGGATTTAACTGTAAGCTTGTWATTTTCCGGGTGGCGTTTTCTTAGGTTGGCGGCGTGATTTCGTGAATTGCCGACGGCGTAAGAGCACTGCCGAATAAAACTGCGAGACCTCAAATATAATTATGAATGCTTAAACTATAAAACGAGAAGGGATAACTAGTACCTAAGTTGCAATTTTAAATTATAACATAAAAAAGCGAAAAAGATGTAAAAATAATTTGCTATTTGCTCCGTTATTATATGCGGCAATGCGATTATAGAAACCAAAACAGAAGTATGTATATTAGTTTTTATACTCACACAAATCAATTATGGTTGCAATGTTTCCTTCTTCCCAACTTTACCACCATATAATTTCGACATTCATGTCTTTCTCAGAAGTAGCTCTGAAACTGTTTCGGATAACGACATGTCATAGACGACAACCACGGAAGCTTTCAAACCAAAATAGTTTTTCTCTAGTTACCAAGACACAGTGGTAAGGAAAACCCAAAGATCTATCACAAAATCATTTTACTTACCACTTCACGGGAAAGTGTGTTATTAATGGTGTTTTAATAAAATACGGTTCTTTTTTCTTTATTTCCAACCAAAAAAGGAATATCCAGGCCAAATCTCTTTGAAGCAAATATTCGATTAATAAAAGCGACACCCTTGATCAAAAAGGATGCCGATATTAGTATTAGGTACCGCAAACAGATATAGCCTTTAAAAATTAATAACCCTAGACACGAGCCTAATAAAGAACTTACATTGTTGTCGAAACGATATTTGCCTGAGTATATTACGGAAGCTCCTAATGAAAAATGTGACACTTGCAATGAAAGTGGTGTATTAATGTGCACCTTGTTTTTTTAATATTTCATTCTAGGTTGCTCTAGTATGGAAAAGCTTGCCAATATAGCAACGTACATGTAATTGAAAAATTAGACGCCAATTCCATTTGTCAGGAGCTACAGAAAGGATGATAAAACCACCTGAGAAGCTTTAATTAAAAGGAAACCGATATGCTTGTAGTTGGTTGTGGTGCAAACAGCAGCACAGATAAAATGGATATACATTTTGAAATAAAAACGTGTGTTTACTATTGTAACGATGAAGTTCCATCTGGCTTTTTATACAGAATAATGAATGTCCAGTATTACAATAAAAAAATACTGTTACGATATATAAATATTTCTGACTAACCTCCTTTTATMKAAAAAACCTGTATTAAAAACAMTAAATTTGAACAGAACTAGTTTAAACACTACTAAACCAATATATCACTATACTGCACACACTAGCGTGGCGACGGTAACAAGCTTCTATTAATGCAAGTTACTTCCCATTTATAGGTGAAACTTACTCATTACTTCATTATGTTTTGTACCAAATCACAAGTGAATACAATCTTAATTGTTACTAAAAAACATTTAATTTCTACAATAAATACTGACACTCCAATAGACAATAGACACCGATCAAGCTTCTATAAATTTTAATTTTCAGTTTTTAATCTACTCTGAAGGTAAATAAAAAAATACAAACACATAGTATAGTAAATTACAGGGCTTTAAGTAGTGATATTTGTGCAGTGGACTGGTCAATTCTGCATGGCCATTTTCCTCGAACCAGTAGAACATGTTTCTAGACAGGCTCCGTTCATATACAAAACTACACACTAAGATTGTCACAAACAAAGATAATGTAAAAAAATCCGTGGATTACAAATTTTTCTTGGTAAGTTACGTCACTAGCGGAGACTTTGGAGAAAGTTTAAACAACACCAAACTGAGAACAACTTTACTGCTCACGCACTTTTTCCAAATAGCTAAAAAATTAACTAAAACTCGCGAAATGTAGCTACGAGAACTCTTTGTTTAATAAACCTGAATCATTCTACGCCTATGTACGCCGAAGCATCACCAGTAGAGTGTCGGTGTCACTAGTGCGAAACACTCAAGGTAACATTTATTCTAACTACCGCGAAACAGCCGACACCCTTGCTGACACCTCAAAATTTTGCAATGGCACAGTCTATAAAAGTACTCCCTTTTCTGCTCTGCCTAGTAACCTTATTGCTGAACTTCAGGAATTGATTATTCGTTTTATCATTGCCGTTATCAAAAACAATGCCATCGGCTCTTAAGGCAGGTGTCTTACCAAATGAGTGGCTCGACCATATAAATCTGAAGATAAGCTTGATCCAGCCAATTACAGACCCATTATTTTGAGGTCGATTTGCTATAAGCTTATGGAGAAAGCTGTTGTTGACGAACTAATAAAAAGATTATTAGATTAACGTGTTGTTCCAGAAACACAACATGGTTTCATTCCCGGAAGGTCAGTAATAACAAATATGCTGTGCGCTACAAATGAGTGGACAAAGGTGCTAGACCGCAGTAAATCTCTAGATATAATATATCTAGACTTTAGTAAGGCTTTTGATGAGATTCCTCACATTCTGTTGTTCACCTAACAAATTGGATACAAGCTTTTCTAACAAAACGAAGCTAAATGGTAAAGGTTAATGACGAGTTTTTGGCCTACAAATCTAGATGTAAATGGAGTACCACAGGGCTCAGTGTTGGGTGCAGCCCTTTTTATACTTTACACCTGTATTCGCTTGGCGTTTCTTGCTGAGCATACGCGAAAAATATTAAAATCTTTGGGTATTGGAAATTAATCTGCGGGAAAATTTAGAAGCATCTGAGTGGAACCTCAAATGGAGAATACCCTTAAATGGGAATAAATATATTCTAAAATATGTACATTCAAACCCAAGCAGAGATTACCACATAAATGTTTCAAACTTTAAAAGTCTTCATGCACATACGGATCTTGGTATTGTGGTAACAAATGTCGTAGTTTGGCCGGATCACTGTATTATAATGTAATGGTCTATTTGTTAAAACATGTTTTGCCATGCCCGGCACCAGAATTGGTGGCAAAATTATATTCTGCTTATATCGGAGCAATTACGGAATATGCGATCCCTGTATTGCTCTCACATCTTGTAAAAGACAAAACATTCGACAAATTACAACATGAAGTCGCACGGTGAACATATTACTTGAGCAATTTAAAGTGTTGTGATCGTCTTAACATATTAGGAACCACGGAAACGGAGGCTAGACATAACAGAGAAGATTTATTTCAAATGTATCTACTCATAAAGATTTTCCAGCAGATACAGTACAATTTCTGCTGTTAATCAACAGTCAGAATTTTTGAGGACAAGGTTACAAACTGACAAAAAGATCTTTTAAGACAACCGTAAGGCGAAATTTTTTAACAATCCGCCTTTTTATCAGTTGGAATAATTTACCCAACAATGTTGTGGCTTATACGAATGCAAAAAATTGTTGGTACACTCTCCCTAATATATAAACAGTGGACTAATGGCATTTACCTATTATAACACGTTTACCACATATTTACGGAACAGGTTATTAACCTAGCAGCTGATGAGCAAAAAAAAACAATTAGCTCCAACTACAAACACGATCTGTATTTAATTATACGAGGGTCAATGCTTTCAGCGTCCATAATACAAGATAATATTTTCTCGGAAAGATCGCTGTTTCTTGAAACACTGACAAAAAGTTATTAGTCTGACGTTTCGATTACACCTGTAATCTTTGTCAAAGACGAAGAACCTCAAAATTTGCCTGACGCAAGTTCACACAAAACAAACAAACACCCGTTGTATGGCGCCACTCTAGTTGAGCTATAACTCGCACCTCTATTTCCTTTTGTTCGCTCTGCAATAGAGCTAAACTACACTGATGAGCTGTAATGTAAGCGAAATAGATCTATCTGTAGTTGGCTGTGGTGCAGACAACATAGCATAGACATGCATTTTTAAAGAAATTATTTTTACATAAAAATTATTGTAGCCTTGGTTATTGGTTATCTAATTATTATTAGGTTTAGTTTGTCATAGCACTCGTACTTTCACAATTACTACCCGAAATCGTAAGCTGCCCATATAAGATTAATTACGAGTAAAATGCTTATAATTACGTATTCTGAATACTTGTACTCGTACATTGTACGAGTATCTTACTTTGTACTCGTGTCCAACTCTGCATTAGTGCAAGCAGCGATCGAAATGCATCTACTTCAGATGAAGAACCAATAAATGTGCTATGAACAGTTTTTAGTGATCAATTTAGTTGGGTAGATTCAACCATTGCGTCACAAAGTACAGTACAACCATTTAATAACAACCACAGAATTCTGTTTAGCAAATACTCAGTGGGTGCAAATAGTGAATAAGTGATAAACGCAGACTAATATGTCAACATTGTTATCATTTCATTATAAATCGGTTTGATGGCTACAATATGAATATTACTATTAGCAACTATTTACACAGTGATATCTGTCAAATTTCTGAGCACGTCGTCAATCCTCATTTGTTGGTGAGTCAAATAAAATAAGAACACGAGCGAAAACTTTCTTATCTCTATTATACGCTCACAGCTCCTTTCGAGCTACTATCACAAACTCCAAAGTTAAAACGTTAGAGGCAAAGTAGATATAAAATATAGAGATAAATGTAAAGAACGCATTAAGAACTATTCAGTTCAAGACTGTTCTGCATGCGTCACGCATTTTTAGCCAGTTAAATCTAAAAAGATATTCTAGTTATCTCGAACTATGCAGTAAGCAGTACACGCTGCACTCAAATATCACAATGAAAATAAATGAAGTAACCAGTATAAATTGACTCCATAAAAAAATATTTTACCCTCAGTTCAAATTTCTAATTGTTTAACAACCAGGAAACCTAGTATTGTACCAGAGCATGCGGTATTAACAACCGCTAATTGCAAACTCCGTCAGGCACAAGAACACGTCTTGTGTAACTGACAGTCTCTGTTATTGACATTGCCCACCGCGGCTACGAGAGCGTACCTCCTTTATTTCCTTAATCATTGTTTTTAATCATCGGCATTATTACCGGTGCTCTTGTTCCCGTTGCCGCAGGTAGCAGGTACTCTTTGTAAATACTGATGCTACAGATGCGATATAACTGTAATAGAGAGTCGTTTCTTTTTGTGTCAATTACAGTGGTGAGGATACCCGTGGGCATGCTGGTCTTGTTGACGAAACAAATGGATTCCAGATAAGCGTTCGTTACGAAAGGTGCTGACCCTATAAAGATGTCTGGGTACGGCTATTTTTATAGTGGTGTGCTTTGATAATCAATGATAGTATACAAAACTGCTAGATAAAATCAAGATATAAGTTATATTACATATATCGAAACAATGAGCTAAATGAGGTAAAAAGTTGAATATCTTGGCCTGACATACTTATACGACTTGATATAAGTATAATTACGAATTTCTTGTCAGTTAACTTTCTGCTTCCGTGGTCTATATCTACTGATACTTAGTACAAAATAATAACACCCAGTAATTCTTATTTATTTGAATAAATTGTAATACTCGTCTTTTCATTAAGACAAAAATAGATCAGCTTTAATTAATTTAATTAACGTGTTATCAAATTTTCTTTAATATAACGATCATAGCGATATATATTCTTATGAAAATCATTAATACATTACACAGTACTGTTAATTTTATGCTACTACTGTCGACCTTTATAAAAATGTTGAAAGAAAAAATCTTTTCATCCAACGATAATAGATCTCGCATTTATGCTCTATCCATAAAAGATACACACATGCATGTATCTATTCTGGATAGAATATTGAAGAAAAACCGTAGATGAACTCCAATCAGATTTAGATTATCTTAAGTCAATCTTCAACACCTTCATCAACACGATGGATAGATACAAAATCACCAGGCCATGCTGTATGTACGGGGGCATCTGTTGACCATATGTTCAATTGTTTGGAGGGGGTCTCCACATTCACAAGAAGGGTTGATAGATGGATCCCATTTATTAAGAAAAAAGTTGCATTTCCCATGACCAGAGTGGCCCAAGACTTTCTCAGGAGGTCAGTTCCTGCCACCTTTTCTGTAGGATCATCTATAAGCTGTGAATTGAATATATCATGTTTCTCAAGTTGCCATACAGAACACAGGGGTTTTCTGGAAGTTAGCCGCGTTGTAGGTAGCTCTTGCAGATCTCGGGAAATCAGAAACGCATTAAGAGTTGATTGCTATTTTTGACAAGCTTTATATGTAGCAAACTGTCTGCGAATCTCCGGAGGAGCAATGTTTGAAAGAATCAGAAGCCCAGGTAATAGCGTTAACTTATTTGTTCCAGTGATTAGTCGCATTGCAGTATTTAGTTGAGCGTCAATTTTTTCTGTGTGATGACTATTCTTCCAGACAGGACAGCAATACTCAGCAGTGCCATAAAGCAAGGCAGTAGCAGAAAAATACTGAGTATACCTGTGTTTGCACCGCAACTTGTACCATCAGCAAACTTATGCCGGATGTTATTTCTAGTATGTAATTTTTATTGATGTTTTCTAGATGTTTCTTGTACGTTAGAGACGTATCTAGTCACTCCATTTTGACAAGAAGTAATGTTTGAGAATTATGTTACTTGACATAACTTGAAGTTGTTTTGTCTTTTGATTATTGTTGAGAAGAAAACAAGTTACTTATGTCTTCAATGGATTAGGGCACAAGCGCTAAGCTTTGAAATAGCAATTCTTAATCTCGATGTCTCTTGAAAGATTTTGTTCAAGTACAGAAAAGTCTCTACTTTGCAAAGCCAATGCCATGTCGTCTGCATACACAAATTAAGTTACTGGTAGGTCACTTGTGTAAAGATTGAAAAAAATAGGCAATATTCAAAATCCTGAATTTGTTGCTTTTCTCTCACAGAAACACTCTGACTTGACGTTGAGAATCATTCGTTCGATAGGCTTCACAGTCTTTTCACATTTCAAAGTATTAAATAACTTATTATAGGTCGCCGATAAGTCTATGAACACTACTCCAGTTTTCAATCGTTTCTGGAATCCAGCTTCTGCATATGTTGTTAGAGCCAAGACTTGGTCAGGGAAAATTCTTTTCTTCCTAAAACCTGCTTGTTCCTTCGGAAGTGATTCTTCAATAATTCATCCTCTTCTCTGGTACAGTAATTTCTCTAGTAACTTGTCACACACTGGTGAGGGCAATGGGTAACTTCCAGCTTCATTTGGAGGAATATTATTATAGAACAATAAGAGTCAATTTAAAGCATTCGGTCCCAAGTTTTTCAAAAATTCTTGATAAATACCATCAAAACCAATAGCTTTGCGTACTTTCAGAGCAAAAATAGCTTGCCGAAGTCCTTCCAATGAGAATAATTGTGACAACTCTACTGAAGATTCGCATCTTTTTCTTGACTGAGGAAGTTTTCCTTTCATCTTTTTCAATTCCTCCGTAGATATTTGAACAGAATTGAAGATATTAACCATTCGAGAAGCTAAAACATTAGGAGAAATTAATGATGTATGTATTTCATTAACGGTTGGTTCTAATTTTTCAGCAGATTCCAAATGCTGCGGCAGGAGTGGGTGAAGTTCATGCTCTGCATTAGAGTATTCCATTTTTTCTTCCGAGATTGATTCAGGGATTCTAGAATACTGACAGCCAATTCATAACTGGAATGAGCTTGGTACTGTCTAAACAAGGCATCAGTTTCTTTATTCCAACAAGGGATGTAGCATTTTTTAAAACCGCTTGGAATTGTTCTCTTTGCAGCAGCCTTTATTACACCAACAAATCTCTCGTAGTTTTCAGTAGTTGCTGAGACCAATCGAAAACTCATGTCAAATTTAGTACTAAATCCTAACCATTCCATTGTGGGTTCCCAAATGATAGCACATTTTTAATCTGTATCCCAATAACTACTAGTTGTGGGCGATGTTGGCTTCGTGGAAAGTCATTCAACACTTGTCGTATCACACAAAGAGGCATTAAATTAGCATCACATGAGGGGATGCAGAGGTCTGGATTATAGTCACGTCACCATCTTGCAGAATGGAAGGTGTTCTTCTCTTTTTCAGTGTCAACTAGATGCGTGTTGTGCTCTTCTATCCGGTTCATCATAGCAAGTCCGCTCATATCTTATCACTGTAGTCCCATAAATTATAATGGCTATTGTAGTCACCAATATACACACAAGGATGTTCGTGGTATCTAAGGAAGTTGTTTGGCCAGACAGTATATTTGGAGACTTATAAATGTTGTAAATGAGGAGGTCTCCTACTTTAGTTATGATCATTTCAAGACCATTTACAATTTCTTTATTAACTGACCGGAAGTTGGTTAAGTCAGATTTCACATAAGTTGCAAACCCACGAATACTGCTATTTAGAGAATTGATTAGGTATATGCCAAGATCGTCCCTCGTCTGCGGAGATCTTGAGCTTCGACCGCATGAGTCTTTTGAAAACGTATCACGTCTACTTTATTGTCTTTAGCAACTCTTGCAAGTTAGTCTGAGTTATCCTGTGATATACCGTGTATATTTAACTGTAGGATTCGAAGACTGAGCGGGAGCAGCCTGTAGGCTGAGTACGTGTGACGTTCATTGGAGATTTCCGTTGTGCAATATCTCGGATGGACTCTGTCTACAGAGCTGACGGCCATCAGGAAATTCAGAAAAATTCGAATAAAATCTAAACTTTTATAGAGAATTTAAAGAAAAACGCCACAATGACGTTACTATAATGTATGTATAATCCTTATATGGGATGCAAAGCTGTGTGCAAGTACGAATCACCCTAACATCATAATCAATGATAAAAAGAATCGACTGTGCTGAATCATTGACATTGCTATACCGGATGACTGCAACCTAACAAAGAAGTACAATGAAAAAATCAATAAGTATAAAGAATTACAAATAGAAACATGTGACTTGTGAAAGCTAAGATAGGAACAATAATAATAGATGCACTGGCAAGCACTGCGAGACAAAAACACCGCGGGAAAACGCAGAATATATACAATGAATAGCAAGGGGCCCAAAATCGAGCCTTGAGGCACACCTTGCTGCGTGTGTAGGTGGCTTGAGATTGTAGATATGTTACCGCCCGAGTGTGACCTTACAAATAGCTAATGATTCAACGTATCGAACTCTTTCGAAAAATCCAAGGAGGTAACTAGAAGAAGGAAGAAAACATCTTGGATGTGTAATGATTGAAATGGGTATATATTAAAGAATCTGTCTAGATTTTATGAATTTTGAAACATTGAAACAGGAACACAAAGAAGTTCTTCTGGTTATGGAAACCGTTATTTCTGTTATTTATAGCTAGTATGTGATATTTGTTTTCGTGTTTTTGTTTTAAAAGGCATTATTTTTTATGGGTTTATAACCCGTCATGGGCACGCCACTGGTAAAAACAGACGAAAATAAAACGGCTTCCGTTTAGTTTTGGCGCGCGAAAATGCAGTTCAGCCATAATATACGCACTGTATGTTCCTACTCAAAATCCACACCATCACTGAGACGTGGTGACGCTATACTCAATTTTAGGCGGAAGGTATATGCATCGCATTGTTATGTAGTTGTGTGGGGGCTATAGGTCATGGCATAGGTCTGATCTACTTCAAAGCAGCATGACCACTCGTTGATATATACAGGAATTAGTGCAGTCATTCATATTATCATACCTCAAGACAATTTCCAATCCACTTTTTCGACAAAGCAAAGCATTACCACACGTAGCCAGAGTTACTTTGGACTGGTCTGAAAAAAGGACGTTAATTTGTTGCCTTCCCCACCACGATTTCCCATCTATCATTTACGGAACACGCCTGAAACATTATATGAGGAGAGAAATCCTAAATAAAACAAATTTCATGAGGATATTATTGTGGTGAAATTCGCAACTTCTTTTAAATTATCTTCACTACTAAAACTTTCCAAATTAAAAGGATTTAATTCCTAAGCTTTAATCATCTAGCATAAACCACTGGCAGAGACAGGTATGAACTTGCTTTGCACACATTCTTTACGTATGATCACAACACGCGACTATTATGATAGCATGTACAGCGTGTCTGCTGCAGTTGGTATGGTAATTTTACATCGCATGCCGTCGCTCCAGTTCTTGTAAACAGCGTAATTTTAGATATAATATTCCGTTTCGTGTCGCCTGCAGTTTTCTCCTAAGCTTTCTGGATTTATTTATTTTATCTTCAGGCCCAGCAAAATAACAATAGTCCTACAAGAGAAAGCACACATGTATACCTGTTTTGAATGCTCTGTAGGAAAATATATTGTCGTGTAATTCTAATTTATAATGCGATAATTAAAAATTTATATGGGATTAGGCATATCATAGCTGAGATCTGTAGTTGTGTATAAAAGAGTACGGTAATGCGCTGTTGTGTGCCTAATTTATAGCTGCGCGTAAATGTTGCCTATAAATCTGTAGACTCTATTAATGTAGTTATAAAATATAATGCTCTTTAATTTAAAGAAACAATTTAAATGCAAAACATTTTGAAACATGTTCTTTGAATGGCAAAAATAGTAACCGTCCTTATGAATTTTTTCGGCTTAGTCCTACATGCAAAATAAAAGTTATTTACTCGATAATCCTATTGTTAATTCTTTGTTATTGTTTTTATAGCTATATTTCCTATTTCATAACTACCGATTCTTGTTTTGTCGGTGTACCCCTATAGTTTTAAGTGGAAATCCAGTATTGGTTAATATTATACACATAGAACTTGATAGGTAATTTCAATTTAAAATTGTCATTCTTTTATTGTCAGGTTCAAAACTAGACTAAATTGCTACCCATGCAGACAACATAAATGTAAAGGTCAGTTAAGCGTTTAACTATTATGTAGAAACCATCTCTATAAACATTCTGAAACAGACAATATATTTTCTAAACGCTTCCTCTTCGCCTTGTTTTAATTTGAGATGATATTCAATTTGAATTATTCAAACTTGCACCCAATCATAATCATCTTTTATTTTGTTCCCATACAACTAAATACACATTCACCGTTAACTTTTTATAGGATGATGTATGAGAATTTGCATCATAGTTCATATCGTTAAATTAAAATGTTGGTATTACGAAATCTGCCATAAATTGCAAGAAAAAATGTATTATAGGATAGGCCAATCAAGTAAAATTAATTTTTGAGCTTAAGTGGAAGGATCAAAATAGTTGAATCGGGGGGAATGACTTTATAAACAAAAATGTAAGTTATCGGCGACCGGCATGCCCGGTTATTAGCTTATAAAAAATAAAAATTTCTAAAAACCCAAAAAGTTGCCTTGTGCAATAGCCTTTTTTACAAATGCAAAGGAAACTACTACAAATGGGAAGCAAAGGCTGAAAACTAATTTAGGACATAATTCTCTATACAAAGTCAGTGGCAGCATTATTCCATTTGCGTCATCTTCCAGATGCAACCAAAATTTGAATTGAAAAGCAGAGCGAGTCGCTAAAAACCGCCAAAGTTAAATTTTAGCTTTTTTATTTTAAATAAATTTAACAATTTCCAAAAAATGCTAGAGATTAAAAAGATTTCAATGAAATATGTTCGATGGCAAAAATTTTTTCGTTATTTTGTGTTATTTTTTTATTTTTTCAACTAAAATTCAGTGCGCTGTAGCTTTTTAACTATATTAATCCGATTCGAATAAAACCACGATCTTAACTTTTGTCCTTTTAATTTTTATAGTTTTCATTATTCATTGCTCTCCCTGGTCATCAACGCTTTTGTTTTTTTTATGCTAAACTATAATAATTGCGTAAAAATAAAAGAAATCAAAAATCAATATATAACCTCAAACAAAATTAGCTTTTAATAGTTTATTCATGTTAAAAACATTTCGTTGAGGCCTATTTTATCACAATATTTTTTGTAACCAATTTCATTTTAAACCGACAAAATTGCATTTTACAGCTAAAAGTGTGGTTGTCGCTTTGTGACGCTTTTTGGACGCGTCTGGAAGACGCTGAAAATGGAAAAATGCCGCCACTGACTTTTTATAACAATTTTATGCCCTCTTATTAGTAGCCATTTCCACACCACTTACAAAAAGACTGTTGCGCAGTAGGTTTTTATGCGTTTTTCGCGATTTATATTTTTTTAAACAAKTACTCAACTAATTATACTTTTGTTTCCACCGATTACACTAATTTTTGTTCTTCCAATAATTGCCATTTTGCTTGGAATAATAAGCAATCCCATTCAAATCAGAGACCTACTCGTTTCAAATTAGGACGCTCGGGACCATCTATGTTTAGAATATAGTATTAGCATCGCAATACGTACGATTTTTACAGGGCACTATAAGCACGGGTTAAGATTTAGATTTATTATCAAAAAAATAATTAAAACGCATGTACACGGGGTGTGTGTGCCAAGGGATCCCACGATAGCTCCAAACAGTAACTAAATTCTGCTCTTTTAGTTGCTACGAATGCATGGAACACGGTACAGTGCTACTACTTTTAGCAGGTTGGGCTAAAAACAAATTTTTTATTTTTTATTTCAATATAGAATTTTCAGTATAGCTACTATAAAAAGGTAATTTATCTTTAATCGATTTTATCAAGACAATGATTCCCGAGTATGCCAAAGATTTTCTCATTGATCTTTACTTCATCAGCAGTGTTACAAAAACGATAATTTCCAACTAAACAATTTTTGTTATCGAACCAATGGGGAAAAATATACTTCGATACAAACTTATTATTATTATTATTTTCTTACTTAATCATCTCGGAAAGATGAAAAGTGGATATATTTATTTCATTTATTGTTTGTAGAAAATTAAGTAAGTATTCTACAGTACAAACATATTGAGCTAGTATTACTAGAACACAATTTATTGACTATACACAGTAATTTTAAAATTGACATGGTAAACCTGGTATTTTCTAGCGGTACTTCATAGTTGGTGTAAATGTAAACAGTAAAATATGGAATAGGCAACACGACATATACCCGTGTATTTTGAATTATCATGATGTTCAGTAACTATAATATTGCGGGAAAAGCCATAGAATTTTTACATTAAAAACTACGTGTAAGTGAAGGAGTAACCTTAAAATTCATAATCATATTTAGCTGCACAAAACGAATTTTAACAAAAGCAGCATTTGGAACGAAATTAAAACATAAACACGGCCTAAGTTTAAGTATGTACTTAAACAACTAAATGACTAAATAAGGATGTCCCTAAACTGAAATGTGTAAAAATTTCTTCCGATGCTTCTGGGGTAGGTATAATCAAGGGCATTACCTTTTCAGTAGCTTCATAATATTCATATTTAACTACATCATTAAAAGAATTTTTAACACAATAATGCCTATTAAACAATTTTGTTACTTATGACCACACACTGTTTTTTGAAAAATTGCATAATCTTATCCGTCTTTTTTCAACAACTTTATTCATAAATGTTTGAACAACCAATAATTGTTTTGTTTATTCCCAATTGTAAATCTCATAACTTTGATTCAATTTTGTAAGAAGTACACATGACACACTGTGTATCAATAATTTGATTTGATTGCAATTTAATAGTTGAATGTATTATAACAACACTTAACATTGTATTTATTTTTTTTTTAATTTTTCCCAACTAAAAATATAACCTAACATGTGTGCAACATTATTAGATGTTTCAATATAATATACTGATGTTAGCCAAACTATTTAGAACTACATGTAATAGATATATAATAGTTTAAACTTTACATACCGACAAATCCGTTTCAAGGTACCCCTCGAAATGTTAATAGTTAAAATTACAGTACAGAAAAATAAAAGAATAGTAAATAGAAAGTATTGTAAGAATGCTGCCGGCATTTAGTTTTGAAACATTAATTTCTTTTATTTAAAAAGGTAAAAAATGCCACTTTAGGAATTTTAGAAAGCCAAAAGATGATGCACAGCACAGAATTATCAAGGACCCTAAAGTTAATGTGAAAATAAGGAATAATAATAATTAATAAATAAAGTAGCAAATTCTATATAACTTGTTTGTGACTGTATACATTCTTTTACTCTTTACAATTACAAATGTACCTATCTGTGCCTATCAAGTATACATTTTTTATGCTTTTAAAATCATTATTGACATTTATTTATTATTAATTACTGCATTACAATATATTTTTAGTAAGTAATGCACTTAATACCATTACATTTTTAACTTAGCTGCTGGTTGGTTGCCGACAATACTTCATTCCTAACTTGTTGGGTAACCACTGACGTTTAGTAACTTGGTTGATTCATGTGTCAGTTGATTTAAGTGTCGGCTGATTCATATGCTCCGTACTATACCACATCTTTTGTGCTTCCAGTATTTCTAACACGTGATTTAAGGTGCAGTTGCTCCAAATGAATATATTCATACAGAATACAATATTTTGTGCTGTGTACAACTTTTTTTTTCGATTTAAGGAAGAACATTTTTCAAAAAAGTATTATGTGAAATATATGAAATTAAAATATTAATAGCAAACATATATTCATTCATATAATTCAATCAGGTAAACAGTTCATTTTTTATATTTGAACTAAACATGAAAAGTACAAGAAAAGTATCAATTAACATAAGTACACCTATTCATACCTGAGAGAATTAATGTTTTATCAGAATTTAAGAACTAGTTAAGGTGCATCATTTACTGCTCCTAAACTATTCACTTTTAAATTAGTCTCTGAATAGAAACAGCTTATAAAATCCAACAGAGCTATAGCTGTTTTCATGTTTCATATTCAAGATATTCAGAAGAATATATTTGTATTTGATATGCAAATAATGGAATGGAATTGTTTCAATCTTACATTTATTCTTACAATCTGCAAAACATTTACAAATAATTAATCCCATCCCCATATGCCATGACTCTGCTTAATGGTGTCAGCATTCTCACGTCGCTTCCTTGTTACAGCACTAGCCTCTCCTTTAGCAACACATTTTTTTCTCTGTTCCTTCTTTTCCTTTGTATACATCTGTCGTCGTAGTCTCTTTTTTATTTCATCAGGAGGAATTGTTGTTGTACTAGAACGAACACTTCCAGATATCAATCTATCACTGTAAGAACCATCAGAGTTATTTTCATTACTGCCATCAGAGCTATAATCAGTTTGTAACTCCTGCCGTTCTTGCTTTGCCGTAGATTTTTCCTGTAATGTATCCTCTCTTGTGATATTGCAAGTTTCTAAAAGTTTTGGTGCAAGTGTTTCAATATCTGGGCTGTGTTCTTCAGGAATATATGAATTAATTTGTTTTTCATTGCAAAGCTCTTCATCCTCACTATCTTCTTCTAAACCTAATTCAACATCTATATCCTTAGCCATTTCTTTTGTAAAGCCAGTACATAAAATTTCAGCATCCAAATTATCCGAGCGTTCGATGTCACTAAATTTTGGATATAGTTCGCTTTCATAATCAAAACGACGTTTGAAAAATTCTCTGATACACTTTACATCTCTGTCAAAATACCTGAAAGCACAAAATCACAAAAAAAACTAAACACCTTGAAGCTGCTTACATTTCGGCATTTGGGTGTTCAACTGACATCATTTGTGGAAAATCTATAACGACTGGGTGCTCATCATCTTTTAACATGATATTGAATTCATTGAAATCTCCGTGAATTACACCGGAATCAGCAAAACGAACTATTAAATTCATGAGTTCATCATACAAGGCTTCAACATTGTTTACCTCCATTACATGCGTTCTGCAATGAAAATAATTATTTCATCAAAAAATTAATGTTCGGGAAAAATATTTAAAAAAAAACCCATATTTATCACCTCGACAACACACATTATGTCCCAAAGTAGCAGTAGGTATATCTAATAATAATGAAAATAATAAGAATGTAATCAACAATTATTGCAGAATCAACAGAGAACACAAGAGGGTAAAGTACAGATCTGATTTGTTGGCCATGCTATTGAAGGTGTTACAAAAAGTGGGATAATCCAAAGTGTACAATGCACATTATGATGCAAAGTGAAAACAGCTAAGTATATGCAGATTTCAGCCGAATGTTCAAACATCGTTTTTACAAATTCAAATTTAGAAGTTAATATATATGTTAAGTCTAAAGCAGTTATTCCGCTATTATGGAAATTAGTTATTTGTTGTATATATAAACCAATGAGGCCACTACTTTTATAACAATCAGAATCTATCAAAATAGCAAATCCTCTTTGGATAGTTAGTAAACAACTTAATTAGTATACAATATATTCAAAGAAAACTAGCTTAATGTTTCCAAACTACCCGTGGCTTCCTAGTAGCATGCAAACTGCCAAACACACTGTGGTTGATATGTGAATGCCCTAATAATGATTATTTTGGTTACCTTACAAACTTTGCATAATATTAGGTAAATTCAATAACTACTCAGATATCTCTACTGGTAACTAAACAACTTTTGAAAGTTGTATTATGTTATAATGCTAGTTCTAGTTCTGACATCATTTTATATTAGCCAATAGGTGCATTGCATGTATTGCATAGTAAACAAATAGAACAAAAAATTATTTATTCTCTCACAACAAACACTATATTATTATTGAATATATTATTATTAATAATATATTATTATTAATAATATATTATTATTAATAATATATTATTATTGAAAGTTATTAAATACAATAATAAAACATTTGTCTTTAAGCCAATTTCCAAATTTACTTTTGGCAAAGCCGAATACCATAATTTTAACTGCTAGGTGGCTTTCCTCAATGGCTTGACAAGTATAAGTTATACTTGTTAAGCCACTGAAAAAGGCCATGTACAGGTTGAAATGCTAGCATTCAACTTTGTTAAAAATAAATTTGGAGGTAGTAAAAACAATGCAAGTATCTTTAGCAAAAATGAAATGAAATATCTACTTATCTGTAAGATGTGGCGTAATATGGAACACAATTATAAATAATTATATGCAAATAAATAATATTACACTATACCTACAAAAAAATGTTTACTGAAAATTAGTAATAATAAAAAAACATTGAACGCTTACCTAAGCTTGGGATGCACAAACTACCATAAAATAAACAGATCGTAATTTTATCAATGTAATAGTTATTTTATAGCAGATCAGATTGTTCACATGATAACCGAAGCCTCTTTGGGTAGTTTGCTTACTACTCGGAATGGTTATTTTATAAACATTCGAAGTAGCTTGTATATTGACTAATTTTTACTGGTTAATTTCTATAACTAATTTATAACAAATGTCCAAAAGGAACCTCCTGTTCAAATAGAAAGACAGATATTTATGAAAATACAGCACATCAGATTGTTCACATGATAACCACAGCGTCTTACTACTCAGAATGGTTATTTATAAACATTCAAAACAGTTTGTATATTGGCTAAATTTTACTGGTTATTTTGTATGACTAATTAATTTACTTACAAATGTTCCCAAGTAACCTCCTATTTATTGTTGTCTTTAATAGCGAAACTGAAAACTGAAAGTGTAACAACTTTCTGGTAATGCTTAAAAAACCATAGCTAATTGGAGAAAATTGTGAAGAATGATGCAGTAACTCCAAAGTTAACGAAAGTGACTAGGTCAACATGCAGTGATTCGTTTCCAAAGGAAATTAGAAGAAAAGTGTTCAACATGCATAAAATGAATTTAACTCTGAACCGTTTGATAGTGGGTCTGAAAATTGTCAGCGACATTATATACAGTAGACCAACATTATGGAAAGTATTAAGGGTCCAGTCTGTTAAATTATATAACGCATGTAGAGGCTTCACTCTGCCAATAACTTGTGATGCAGTGTTCCCAGATCAGATTTCTAAACGCAGCCAAAATAAGAGAGATCCAAACTAAATTTTCCATAGACCGTTTTTCTTTAATGTAAAAGACAACAAAAATACAGCCTTGTAAAGTTTTTAAAATACGGTAAACTTCCTACACTCAGAAACAAGTATAAAAATTTGCTTTAAGTAAAACCTTATTTCAGAATGAGTTTTTCTTATTTAGGTTTTATTAGATAATAAAGAAACGAAGTTGCAAGTCTAAAAAATATAGGAAGCAGCTTGTGCCGCACGAAGGTTGCTATGGTAACTTATTGCCAATAACATGTTTTTGCATAGGTAGGATCTGGGATATACTGTATCAGAATTGTAGTAGCGGAGGAAACCGTACGGACAGAGGACCTTCAATATCCAGTGAATATAAATAAAAATCGTCAACAAGCATCACTCGAAAGCAGGGATTTAAGGATATGTGGTTCCAGATCTGAAAGATGGAAATCCTCTAGATGGAATTCGGTTCCGACTTGATCAAAACGAAGGTTTATAGATCACCAAAGTATGACAATAAAAATTTGAAGATTAATTTGACAGCTTATTTTGTTAAAATACTTACAATACTTTTCCTAATACCAGTTCCATTACAACACAGTGTCGATTAAAGTCTACTGGTTTTGGTACAGGAAATCCTCTGTCATACAAAGCTTTCATGTATGCAAACTCCTTTGTGGCTGATATTCTGGACAAATACAACCATGAGGCTGACTTCCTATGTTTGTGATAATCTCTTTTACCTTTTATGTTGCGAAAACAAGTACGTCCAAGCCTAAATAAAGATGATTTATAAAACACAACCACACCAAAACGTTTATTACCTATGTAATTTTAAACACATTTCTTTGCCTTCAGCATCAGCAACAATGTAAATATTACTTTCTTTGCCTACACCTATTTGATTTCCAAATGAGTCAATAACGTCATGTCTAGTCAGAGCTTTTAATGCAAGATAATCATAACCCATGTTGGTTAAGCGATAACCGTCATCTGGAATAAAAGTGAAAATTATTAGCCCATATTGTACGATAAGTGAAACACTACATACATCTCATTCCACGCTCGTAACTAAGAAGTCTATGTTTGCACAAATCTTTCAGCAATTTATGTACACCACCATGTTGTAAGTTCGCTAGAGAAGCTGCTAAAGCACCAGGAACAAGTTCATGGTTCTTCATCCCCATCTCAATCTACAAGAAACATGTCAGTTCTGACACAAAAATTGTAGACGTATTTACCGCAGTAAGCACTCTGAAATCTTCTGGTGTTAAATAACGCATAAGAGATACGTTTAGTTTGCCCATTTTAAGTTAGCAAGCCTTCAATGGTAAATAAACAAGACCATGCTACTTAACAGACGAAAGAGAATTGTATTAAAGGTTAGGTTTACTTATTTGACAACTGACAACTATTTGACGACACCAGTGACCGTGACAGTGTTGTCAGATGATTGCTTGCATTATATAACTTATACTAGTACAATTTTTTACAAAAAAATACGCTTTCAATGGTTGTTTTCCACAATTATTCAAAATCCATATCATCGTCAAGCCGTGCTCAAAAATTCAGGACTTTTGCGAATTGAACTTTTTCTTTATTAAAATATGACCCCTTATGAATCATATAGTAATGCCTCTCCTATATCCTTCTAGGGTTACCATACCAAAAGGACATGTGCTCTTTTTGCTATATTGTAGTTCCTTAGAGTGGACTAGTTCATTAGTTCTCGTTCAAACTACTAATAGTATAAATGTGCTAGTTTTTAAGTTCTTCTAGTTCTGCTCTCTCAATTTCTCGTGTCGCTCGACTTTAAATCTGCAATAAACGAATTTTGATCTTCTGTAGAAAACAGTTGCGACAATTAATTTATAGCCAGACTATACAACTTTGTTACGAATAATATTTTTTCAAAGAGTGATAATTTGGATATTACTATCCGTGATTTCAGTTAGAAAGCTATCTTTCGCAAATACAATCATCAATTATGATTGTGTGGCGTTCGCGTCTTACCTACTTTGTTGAGTCAAACAGAGATACATTATCAACGAACATTCTGTTTACCACTTTTAGATTTGATATTATTGATTTTGCTACAAATGTGTCATTTAACATTTCAATAAAATGCGAAGAAATAACTCGAATGTTGCTCATAAAATCCGTACTTAGTGACAGTCACGTGAATTATTAGCCAATGAGGACGTCGAAATATTTGAATTTTTAAGCTGTAGGCTGCAGGCCATGTTGTTCATTTGGTTGTATAAGTTAGCACGATTAGCTAACTCGGTACTACCGAAAGTAAAACTGTAGTCTCGAAACATGGACAAAACATGTAAATGTGACAGGATATATCTTATTTGAATTACATAGGAACATATGTCTGCATATTTCTTTATAATTATTTAATTAGTAGGCGCAAATGTTTATAATTATTTTTAAGGAATCAATATCTATATTTCCATAAAATATATTTGAAAAAGTAATAAAATTAAAATAGTTTGTTTTGTCGTTACGTTATAAAACTGTGGCGTCTACATTGTGAAGTCAGTGTGACGTCCATAAATACCTCATCATGTCCTACATCCGACTACTAAATAATCATGTTCTACGTCGCTTAAAAGAATTTCCTCTGAACCTAGCTGCCGGCGTCGCGACGCTCCCAACGCCAACAGTCTCTCGCGGGCAACGACGTTAGCTGCTACGTTATTACCGTCGATGACCGACCGGTAAATGCATTATAATCTTACGTAAACATTAGAGGTTTTTCCACTGTAAATTAAAATGTGAGCGGGAGTGTATCTTGTGTTTATGAAAATTTCAACAGTGATGGAACTGTACTGTAGTATAAATATCCTTCTTTCAATTGGCCCATAATTAGCTTTTGTGAATATTATTTCAGTTTAGGGTGAATTGAATTATAAACTAAATTATCAGAACTTGTAAGATGGGTAGTTTGTCAAAACCAGTTCTTGGTGGAAGCATTCACCGAATACGCGAATTCGAATTGGAAAAGGTAGGTGCCAACGACGACAATACCGAAAGAGCATATCCCCTTGACCAAACGGAAATAAACGTAGACCGTAACGCTGGATGAGCTCCAAATTATTTAACAATCCTAAAACTTCTGTTTATCGTAGTAAAATGTTAACGCAACTTTAATACCGCTTATACTTACGGGAAATTTTTAAAGAGGCGTTGCTAACCGTGAAAAGAAAATTAATGTGGAAACAGCGGTCCATTGTCATGCCAAAAGCGTGCTTCCAAAATAGAATAAATGTTTGGCGCTCAATCTCGTTTCACGGTTATCTTCGAGTTGTAAATGCAAAGATTGTTTCAACGCTTAAATGATTCGTCATAAAAGAGACGTTTCGGCGGTTTGACGCAAAGTGCTAAGATAATTTCGGAAAGTTTTAATTGCCCCTTTCAGAAAATAGCAATGCGCCAGCTTGAAGGATTTTAGAGTAGTAACAAAGTATCGTTTAGAAAGTTAAATATTAAGCTTAGCCAGGTTGTATAATTCATAATCAATAGCTTTGAAACGGAAAAATAATAGCACAGAAAATTTAGAATTTTTTGCGTTGGTATAAGCTTAAATGTAATCGGTTTATGCTAGTTTTTACTGATAAAAAGGATAGTATTGTGTTGTAAATGAATTGTTTACCATATATTTAATTACTTTTTGATTTGCATTCTTTTAGAAAATGTCGTGGTTTTATGCTACAAAGCTCTACAACTCCCTAGATGGTGAATTTTGTTTGATGGATTTAAAAAAATTCAAATAGCAACTTATATCTTGAAGACATTACACCTCTATGTAGCGAAATGGTTTGAATGGCAGTGTCAATAATGACAAMATCTTGATTTTTTATATAAAAGGAATATCATTACAAAGTCTTCAACCATCGGTTGATGATGATGATGATGGTGATGATGATTCCGAAGACAAGTAAACGCTGCCACTGACTGAAACATAAACAGTTCATTCGAAATCAGTATATACCTACTTCTTACTTTTGAATGTAACTGTAGATGAACTAACGTTATAAATCTATATTCAGTACACACTTCTTAGTATCTTTTGTTTGCGTTTAGCTATAATAACTAAATTTAGTTTTCTAAATATCAGAAAACACTACCAATACTGACAGTTTAGTTACGTTATCCACAATTAGCTTTGGTTTACAAAAACTTTATTTCTATTTGGCGAATTAAATATTCACTTCATTAAAACAAAGCTTGTATTAGATTTTATTTAATAAGACAAATTTGTTGTTTTGAAAATTGCTGTTTTGACAAATAAAGCTGTATATAACAAAAGCTGATAAATTAACCAAATATAAATACAACTTACAGAATTTGGTTCTCTGTCAGCTGAAAATTGTTTGTAAGTATTCGTTCATATCGTTTATAAAAAGGGTTTGCGTTCCTATGATATCCTTCATCTTTGAAAATTAGACACAGAACTTTAATTTAATTTTATAACTCTTGACACGAATACTTTAATCTAATACAAGCCATTAACAATAATACGACATAATAAATAATTTCAACCAGTTTGCGAAAGAAACTGTAAATACCTATTTACACATTTAACACATCTGTTAGAAAAAGAACGGTCTAAACTTCAATATACCAAATGTGACTAATTTACTTGTTTAAAACAAATTGTTAAATTCTACTGACTTACCTACCTACAATCAAAATGATTAACTTTTGCAAGCGCATACTTCATTTTTTTATAATTATTTAAGTATGTTAGACACCATTTTTGTTGTAATTGTAAGGTATGTCGGTAACTTTTAATGCCAGAACGTTGCGGTTTCGACATTACTGTATTACTTTTATATTGTGAGTTGAGCTGTACCATCGCCATTTTTGTATCGTCTTTTGTTTTAAAGCTATAGCCAACTTTTGAAAAATGCAACATTTCTTCAGTTCTCAATATCTCGATTGGCTATGCAGATACAAAAAAAAAACAGTAGAGAGATTTTTTATAGACATTTCCATTCTGAATCCAGTGGCGTACTCAAAATTTTTTGGGGGCCACATTTTTGAGATATAATAAAGTTGGTTTTACTATGGTTAAAAAACCTATTTTTTCTGATTAAGAAAATGTATATATCGTTGGGCTTATTGTTTCTAATTTTGGTATTATTTCAGTTTTTGTAATAATTGGAAAGAGATTTTACGTTTTTCGTCAAAAATAGATGTAAATAACTGACGATAAACAATGCATAGGTACTTATCCCCAAATAAACAATCATTTTCATAAGTTACACGGCCTCCTCTATTACCGATAAAAAAACTTCATGAGCGCTCTTAGGAGTCATGTATATATTCAAATATGCATTTATTATTTTTAATGGATTAAAATTTTTACTTGATAATATAAATTATATTGTGTCTTTTCTTATTCCATAGCCTCCTGGATGTAAACGTAAAAGCTGATTAAATTACTAAAAAAAATAATAATTCTAAAATTAGTAAAAAATAAACCTTACAATGTATACATTTATTAATTAGAAAAATAGGTTTTTTCAATCATAGCAAAGCCAAAGTTTCTATCTAAAAAATGGAAGTTTGTGTTATACCTCAAAAATGTGACCCCCTAAAAAAAATCTGAGTACGCGATTGGATTCAGATTAGAAATATATATAAAAATTATCTACATAGCCAATCAAGATATTGAGAACTGAAGAAATGTCCCATTTTTCAAAAGTTGGTTATAGCTTTCAAAAGACGATACAAAAATGGCGATGGTACAGCTCAATTCACAAAAAAAAAGTAATAAAGTAATGTCGAAACCGCAACGCTCTAGCATTAATAGTTACCGAGATACCCTACAATTACAACGAAAATGGGACACCCTGCACATTGGTGTCTACCATACTTAAATTATTATAAAAAGATCAAGTATGTTCTGTAGAATGTAACAGCAAAGAGCAAAATGACAGGTACTATTGCAAATTAAAATGTAGTTCTCGTTAACAAACTGATTTATAAACTAAAAGTGAATGTCTATGCTATGCTGTCTGCACCGCACCCAACCATAGATAGATCTATTTCGCTGTTATTATACGAGTAGTATGTAGTTCATCAGAGTAGTTTAGGTCTAACGCAGATAGCATGGCATAGAACTGATTTTGCCTAGGTATGTACCAATACTATTAATGTTACTTATAAACTGTTGCTAATGATTTTTAACAAGCTGTTTTCATAATAGTTCTTGCGTTACATTTAGTACCTGTTCATAAATATATTTAAGCTCAATAAAATTAAATTATTTAATAAACTGTACAAATGTTTGTTATCCAGAATTGATATAGTTCTAGAGATATATTTTTAGCATTACATAAAGTATACCCTAAGTAAATAGATTATAATTAGCAAAGCTAATATACATTACGGTAACAATAAAAGTCAATAAAAAGTAACATGATTAACTAGTTTTTTGAATCATATTAGTTAGTTGATTTGTCGTTTCACGAAAAACCGACCACTGTTATTTCAATATAACAGCACAAAAAATAATTTAAAAAACTGAAATTACAAATTTCAGTATTTGTTTATTATCTTTAAACCTACATGATATGTGCGAATTTCATTTCAAATTTCAAAAGCAATTTTGGCAACTTTACCTTCATTTAACTCTTGCTGTAACCATTTCTGCTGTAATCTTACTGAGATCCCATGCACAGAACAGAAGTCATATCCCATATTTGGTATTGCGTTGACTCACATTTATAACAGTATAGTATCCAAACCAATTTGCAGTTTTACTAGGTACATTCTAGTAACACCTAAATATTGTTCTAGTAACTAACTCAGAAGTCTATTTACTCCATAACGTGTCGTTCATTTCATTATAAAATTCATTATAAATGTACAACTTTATAAAGTAATAAAAGATTTAGAATACAGTGTCCGTTTATTTATATTATTACTAAAATGTACGAAAAGTAATTAGCCATAAGCAAATTAGAATTAAGTACACCTCATCCTCATGGAGTTGAAAAATCAATTAATTCATTCATCATCTTGATCATTCGTATTCCAGTGTTCAATGGTACAACTCAATTTCTTTGCCAAAGAAAAACACATACAAGGTTTTGGATTCTCGCCATCAGTAACTGCATAAGCTGTTCCGTTTATAATCCAACACAATACTCCTCTGCTACATTGTATAGAGACACAGGAAGGTAGTGGTCCTTTTAAATGGTGGCTGAATATAGTTAAACTGCATCACAAAGAGCATTTTTAAAATGGCTAACCCTGGCGTTGTTTCCACATTGTATGGTTCATTACCTTTTCCAAGAAAACGTATTGGCCAATCATATTTTCAGGAATTACACTTTCAATGGTCTTTGACACTAATCTTCCCGTTCTAAAAACAGCTCACTATTTCAAAGTCAATAAAAGGTCTCGTAATTAGATTTCAGCACAATGACGGGCTTCCTCATTTAAAAATATCGCTACCATACCATAAACAGGGACGTTAACCCTACCATAACAATGCAGGTTGCTGGCATTTCTAGTCAAACTATACCACTGCCCCGAACTAGCCTACTTTGCAGCTTCATTCAAAAAATTTGCGGATCTCTAAGAAATGCTTTGTAGTGTATAAATAGACGACAAGTACAAATGTTTTCCTGCGTTTTTTTCAAGGTAAACCTGGCGGATGAGTTTGACATATTACAAATAGTTGGCGAAGGATGGTTTGGAAAAATTCTACTCGTTGAACACAAGGCTACGGACACGGAGATGGTTCTTAAGGCGCTGCCAAAGCCTTATACCTCTTTAAGGGATTTCTACAGGGAGTTCCACTACGGTTTGCATCTGGGGGCACACAAGAACATCATAACGACATACGACGTTGCGTTTGAAACGGCTGGATTCTATGTATTTTCACAAGAATATGCACCTTTAGGTAAGGCCAAATTTATTCTTCTTCGACTCTAGTATGAAATGCAAGTATCAAGGTATGACAAAACAAATAAATAATGATTAACATTTCTCTAGCGACTATTCCTTCATCAATTAGCTGTTTTGCAACCCAAATAAATAAAAATGGTTCAATTTATATCAAACAAAATGTTATAGTACAAAAGCACTTTTTCACTGCAAATATGCAGATTTTTTGAAACAAAAATTGAAAAATTTCAGTGAAACCTTTGTTAACACCAACAGTATGTTTTTGCTGCTCATTTTTCACGATCAGTAGAAGTCCTTCCTTGCTAACATTGTTTGAGGTAAAAAAATATCATGATTGTTGGCATCCATTATTTCATTCATGACACTAAATATCCTCCTTCATATAAAATTATTACGTTTTCGAAAATGTTACTAATCCCAACACTAACAAAAGTAACGATTACTCCTGCAATGTTTGTCAAAGGTAGAACGTAGAATAATTAAAACGAATTTTTAAAATAACCGATTTATTAAAAAGACACATACACTAACTATACTTGATAAAAGAAAACTATAGGTAATATTTTTTTTATTTAGAATTTTGGTTTTGTCAAAATCAACCATGTGTTTGATTAGATATTAATGTTAAGCTACGAAATATTTATACATTGTTTGCAAGCTAGCAATATATGTATGTTCTTTGCTTTCAGACGGGATCCTACTTTTCTTTTGTCCTGACCTATGCAAGATTTGACACTAAAATAAATAATTTTATAAATATGTATACATTCACTTTCTAAATGTACTTTATTTCTTCTAGAACATAAATATTATCCATGTTTTTATATCTGCCATCAACTAAAATATCATGCTTTCTAAGTATCATCTTTAATTTTTCTTTAGCTCACTTTGTTTTTATTGATAATTTACTTGATTTAGACGAGTACTGACCAAATATTGCTATTGCTATAACCAGATATTTCTTACTAACGCTGATTTAATATGTACAATAAATTTCTGACTGTAAAGATCAGTTTGTCCAAAATGCGTTGACGTCTAACAAACAATGTATCTAAACAAAATTGTTCCAAAGGTTCCAATCCAAGAATGAAAAGTGACGTCTAGCATATGTTCTCCACGACTTGCTCTACCACTTTTTCACATATATCTCTGTCGAGATAGCAAATGAACCGTTAATTTCTTCTTTAAGTCTTCGTCTTGTTTTGGGTTTGTTTGTATCAACCCATGACTTAACTTCAAAAACCCCCGAAGAAAATACTTGCAAGAAGTAAGATTACATGAGTTTGGTGGGCTATACTGATCACCATTACAAGCGAGTGCTCGACCTGATAATTTTTAAGCGGTAAAACGTTTGTGTTGTTGGGGTATATTAAAAAAAGTTGGTAAACATCATATATGTGGCACCGTCCTCCATTTTATTTATGTTCGTCTTAAAAGAAGTAAAGCTCTATCACTGTTCTGGTCTAAATTCCACACCACCCAGTTACTCACTATGGATACAAGAGTATCTTTCAATTCTAAGAATGCTTTGTCGTATCAGTTTCGTTTGCTGATAACATCGTTCAAATAAAAATGTGGTTTTTTGTCACTAAACATTATGTTTCTTGCAAAAATCTTGGTTCATTTGATTTCTATTTTTACTATACTGTGGTCGGCTCAAATTAAACTTGACATTCTTAAATCGGAACAATTTATAATAATGTAAAAATATTTTCCTGTTTCTAAAATGTATCGTCGTTTCGGACATACTAAATCTAGCGTCCTTGTTCCAAACACACTATAGATTTTAAACAGTGCTCAGATATTTTTAATAATGCAATTTTCTTAATAGCACTGCAAATTTTTTTTACAAAAATTTACTAGTCGAAAGACAGGAACAACCTAATTTGTTAATTAAGTGTACTCAAATTGAAATTTAATTCAAATATAATGACTGGATGTTGAATGTTGGATGGATTGCTTGCTCTGTTACCTTTAATAATAGTGTTATATGAGCAAGAGAAGGGCAAAGAAAATAAGAAAATCAAATTTGTAATTTGTTAAATATTTTTAGTTGTTTCAATATTTAGTAGGAGAAATAATTCATTTTATATTGCGCATTGTATTAAACCATCTTTGAACCATACCATAGATAAATTAATTAATTTATCTATGACCATACTTAATAAAGATGAACATTAAATAATAGTAGGTTTCGAGTCCTTTTTTCCTTTGGAAAACCAGTTGTGATGATTTTGGTTATTTATGGGTACGTGAAATAAAGAGAATCTTGTCAAAGCTAAAAATAAACCAATATGAGATATTGTCAGGAATACTTTCAGCAGGTTAAAGTTATCTGCTTACTAAGGCACGCTTCAAGTCTATTTGCACTTAAAACATATGTTTTATGTGAATTGATTTGACAACACTAGAATAACTTCAGGAATGGTTTCTATCAATACAAACATTGAACGCATACACCTATTCTAGCCTTGTTTAACTTGATAATGCTTTCCATATGAACTGACCTCGTTTACACAATAACAAATTCAAAGTACTTAGTAATTGCGCATTTTTCACGAACTCTTCGTTTCGTTTGTCTCTTTTGTCATGTATGTACCCACTTCTTTGATTGTACAATTGTAAAATTCAGGAATGAAAACAAATTTGCAGGAGATTTAACTTCAAACGTCACTGAAAACGGTATCGGGGAAATCCATACGAAGAGGGTGGCCAAACAACTTTCTGCTGCATTGGAGCATCTCCATACGAGAGATTTAGTGCACAGAGATGTGAAGTTAGACAATATTTTAGTGTTTAAATCTGACTTTTCGAGAATCAAACTGTGCGATTTTGGTGAAACGCGTCGAGCTGGTTCGATTGTGATGAGGAGAAATGAATGGTTACCGTACGCTCCTCCGGAAGTCTTGCAAATCGAGAATGATGGAAATTATATGTAAGTAAATGTTTTTAAAAAGGTATGATATGTTGGTTACAAAGTCCGACCAGGATTTGAATGATTTTGATTAGCTACCCACTATTAAATATTCCTCATGGATGAGAAAGTTTTCGATCTTGGCATATATTCTTAATTGTGTAGGATGGGTATATAGAGAAATATGCAAAATATTTTGAAGTAGGTGCCTAGAATAAGTAGTGCTAATAGAAGCCAGTAACTCATAGCGTTTTGAAAAATGCTAAACATAGTAATTTTTTTACTGAAATCGGATTCCACAAACAATTTTCAAAAAGATGTAAAAAAACTTTTTTGTTTTCTTCCTACATTATAAATAATTAATATATGTCCGAAAACAACAAAATTAACTTTTTTACTAAGTTAGTCATGTCTGCAGCAACCATTCACCATACAAAACAATAAGGGATGTTCATTTAGACCAAAATAACTTAAACAAAATAATGTAATAAAGTGCAGGAAAGTAAAGTCGGTAACCTTGCGGGACAAGATGCGAAAGGTCCTCGAATTTAGCTTACAAGAGGAAATACATTTTGACTTGTTCTGTTACCAGCAAATATGCAATTGCAATTTCATTATTCTGTCTCAGTTCTCATGTAGCAGGCTTGTTTTGTGGTGTGACAATTCTGGGATAGTTTACTACCGTAAGCATTTACAATCTATTGACTTTGGAGCAGGGAATTTATTTGATTCAATGTTACGGTGCGGATGAGCAAAACTGTTTTTGAAAAGTTCAGTAAGAAACTTCCGAACATGAAAGTTTCTCATATGGGGGGGGGGGTCCAAAACTGATCAAAAGCTTCTAACAACTAGGTTGTTAAAAATTTAAAGAAACAGAAGAAATCGTACGATCAAGAAGACTCTGCTATCATGGCTGCAGGATTAATCAAAAATCTCTTTAAGGAGCCGGTTGAACCATTTGGGCACTAGTAAGTTCCACATTGAAATAATTTTTAAAGAGAAAAAAATTAATCCATAATACAAATCGAAATTTAACCATTTATTGGAACAAGGGGGCGATGCAAAATAATTATATTTATGCTTGTGAATGCGAGATGAATTATCGAGAGAGCAAAATTTTCTACCAACGGGAGTTGTCTCACAGCATGTAAGATATTGGAGCGATGCTAATCCACATTTCAGCAGTTTTAAAAGTCGCCAGTATTTTGCTATAGTAAATGTACGGTGTACCCTTGTTTATCACGGAATATAGATCCATAGTTTTTTATTACAACGTTAAGAGGGGCATTTACTTGGAGCGATCGGGCAGAAATGTAAAATATGCAACCCATATTACTAGCGGGACATAGGACGTAAGAGGGTAGCTCATTTATCGTGCTCATGTTTTTGGTAGTGTACAAAGAAATATGTAGCTACAACGTGGAGTTCGAATTTTTCGTTTATGTGCCTTAGTTTTCGAGAAATAGCTCGCCAAAAATACGCATTTTTAAGCAAAATATAACAACAAATATTTACATTACTGTATCAAATTCAGAAAAAAACTCGAACTCCACGTTGTAGCTACATCTTTTGTCATTGCCATGTCGAAATTTCACTTCGAAAAAGTTTCGAATAACTCGGTAAAATGTAAAACGGTAGGTGCTTAAAATGACCCGATTCGCTCTAGGTAAACGCCCCTCTTAATGAGTACACATATTTACATATAAGATGAACTGAAGATTTATAACTTAATTACCGGCGTAGAACGTTTTTTCAACAGGGCGGTTGTTCTGCACATTATTCTCGCGTTATTACTATTTGGTTAATCGTTAAATTTGGAGATCAGTGGAAGAACTGGTCCAATGTAGTGCCCTGCCAGGTGTCCCGCCTTAACAATTTTGGATTTTGTTTATCATGAGGTTTAATGCAATAGGCCTAGACTACCTAGTAATGTTGAAGAATTAAAAAATCGAATGAGACACCGATCGTGGCATCGTCAGAAAAATAAAATCTTCAATGTGATGTGATTTAGAAAGCAAAGAAAATGTATTGTTAAGTCCAAAATTAAGAAGAAAATTAACTTTTACTTACACAAAGCGAAAATAATGAAGTTTTAATTGCAGATGTGTTGGATTCAGGACAAGCAAAAATGTCTGTCCTTTGCAATTTTGGCGTAAAATCAAAAATAAATTTGTTTCCTCTTGTAAACTCAAACTATAAACATGAGTTCTGTATACCGGTCCACGGTTAAAAAATACTTTTCTACCAAAATGATTTCATTTAGCAATAATTCGAGGTACATTTGACAGGTAAGATTGTATTCGTAAAGAAATCTGTTACCTGAAAAATCTTTCTACACTTGCAGTTGACTTATGTTTACGGCACCAAACGTTCAAGTTGAAACAAGTTTGCAGTCTCCGAACATTACTTAAATTTGGATTGATTACTGACCATGATGGCGGCTGTCTATTGAAAATGTCACAATTCCTAATGAACTGACTATTTATCAGCACATATAATTAAATTAGGAAAATTAGGTTATGATTCAATTGTTTTTGAAATGGATCCCAGAACTGAAGTCTTTTTAACGGATCCCCACACTGGATACCGGTAAAATTGCTCGTTAGTAATTTTAAGTTTACGTGCTGCAGTGCGAGTAGGGGTGGAAGCATTTTTATTATTGAATATTCGTCACTTAACATAAAATTTGTCGCAACATTCCTTAATTATTTACCTATGAGGTTTCTCAAATAACTGTTTAGTGGCAATTCGACATGTCGACACTTTTTAAAATCACGTCCTATAATATCAAGTGGTTTTTAATTTTTAGAAAAGTGAAGAACTTTAATCAATATTTCAAAAGTCCTAGAACAGGTCTTATATTTGAAGCATTGATAATGTTCTTTTTGGAGATGGCGGCCAAAAATTTCTAAGCCTATTATAAAAAAACTATTTTGCATTGTGGAAACCAGAAAATGGTACCAACTCTTGTATATTATTGGAAAAAAGTTCGAGGCGGTGCATTTTCGAAGCTACTGTGCAACAGCAATCAATGTTCGTAAAATTTCTCAGAAAACGCCATCGCATTTTACGTAAAGGTTGTATTTTCAAAACCACTTCCGGCTTGGTTGAGAAGAAACTGAAGCGTTTCAAATTATCTTAATTTTCTGTAAAGATAAAGAGATAACTCAACTATGAAGTTCAGGACATAGTATGGTATGGATAAAACAAACTCCAGAATTAAATAAATGGTATAAGATGTGGTTCTATAGCGCAAAATTTTGCAAATTAATCTAACTGAGACTATGCGATTGGTTAGTCGCATAATTGGATGTTTTCACATTTTTTAGAAACCATGCCATGTGTATATTTGGAGCACCCTTGTTACGTCCTAAAAATTTCAAAATTTTTCTAGCACCAGTTTTCGAAAAAAAACCGTTCTGAAGCTCAAATATAAAAATTGACCACACAAACGCAGTGTCCCGGGATGGAGACGGTGTGACGTAGCACCCGATGTAAACAAAGAATATAGGTTATGTTACCTAGGTGCCTTTGCTTATGCCAAGTGAAACGAGTTGATTTCTTGCCTTTAACGGACTGCTAACAACTGGGAGAATGTTTAAGCATGTACACACTAGAAGCTAACAGCAGATGGTGCTTTGTGCCAGTGTTCAAATTTCAAATACATACGTCAATAGTCTCAACAAAATATTCGTAAGTGTACCCAGAGACTACGAACGCAAACGAAGATGGTTTAAAGCAGCCAGAAGCGGTATGACCAAGACAAAATCTACATTTTACTGTTGTGAGACTTAAAGTAACTGCAGAATTTTTTGCACGAACTTTGTGTTCCGGGCATATCTTGGACTGCAGTATACATATGGGCCCCTCTCGCTTCACCTGAAAATAACCTATAGCTGCATCTCCGTGTTGCTCACGACTTGCACTAGAAAAAAGATGCATTTCGTTCAAAATATCAATGATCCATAATGTATTAAATTGCAGATTAAGCTTCTTTATTAATTACTTATACTGCTGCTTTAGCGCCTTTGATTTCGGCAGCATTAAAACGTGGGTCGTTCTTGATAAATTCGGTGACTATAAACATATCTACAGCCGGCAAATTGTTCGAAGACGCTTTAACAAAGCATTCCGACGACATATTGTTGAATTTGTAAAAAACAAACAAGCGAGAACACTCTCAAACATATCAATAACGCAAATGAAATATGGAAAGTAGCGGACGCTATCTTGTTTACATGGCGTGATACGTCACAGCCAGTCCTAGTCATTCTGAGCGTGTCTTAAAACTGCGTTGTTGCCACGTTGCGCACTGAGAAGTTGTTAACAATTTATTTTGATTAAATTTTTTTATGCAGCGTTATGGATACAGATACACACTTAATTAATTAAGTACTCTCTTTTAATGTATAAAAGTTTATATTTTATAACTAGTGAACACACCCAATTATAGCAAATCTGTAGAGGTCAAATGAAAGGGCAGGGCGTTATTTAGTGAAATAGACGTAGACGTGGCACTCTGTTTTCTAGTGAGTGGCACATGTATCCCAAGACTTACCAGTCCAAACAGCAAACATACGTTTGGTATACTTCTACTGCATTAGTCACTTTGAAGACAGCTAGAGTCAATCAACATCTCTGCAGGATTTTCCCTTTGAATCGGGAAACCCTCGTTTGTCGTCAGTAAATATCTATATAACATAACTCTACATATATGTATATATTTCTCCGTAGTTGTTAGGTTGTTACACATTTTTAAGAAATAAGGAAATAGCTTTACTTAACTAAAGCCAACATAAATTATTAAGTCCTTTTAAAGCTATGCTACGCGTTGCATAACAACCTGAATAAACTTTTTCTTTTAAAGTGCCCAGTTTTTGTTTGAAGTCTTGTATGAAGTGCTACTGCATCAGCGCTTGGCAACTTTTTTTTAGCTCAGCGCCTATGGTTAGCAATAAAATAGACTAAACAAATCTGGAATAATGACAGTAGACGTAAACAAAATTAGTTTAGGACGCCTTTTAGTTAATAACATCTAAAATTAATCAACTGAAGCTGTTTAATGTGTTAAATATAAGCTGTAAATATAAGTTTAAATAAGCAACTTTCTACCACAAAAACAATTCTCTTATTTTCATAACTCTTAGAAATTAGGAAAGGACAGTATGAAAAATGACATCAATACTTCCTAATTTGCAATTTATTCTGAAATGTAAGACATTTTTCATCTATAGATTAGAATCCTATTATACAAGTAGAGAAATACTTTTTGAAAACGTCCATATGGTGCTGAAAAACGCAAGACAAGGTACAATAAAAAAATCTTGTTATCTCGCTATCTACTTAATTAATGGGCTTAAACATAATTTACAATTATCCAAGTTTCGAAAATATGTAGAAGTCCACTATATTGCCGTGTTTTGTCTTAGACAAAAATTATATTCGTGATAGCGTTGGAATATTAACATTTTATGGGTAAAGTTTTAAGGACACATGCAGAAATCTTTCGGTTGATTGCATTCTGTGCATTGAAAAGGGAAGCCTGACGAATGGGAAATAAACACATTGTCATATGCAGCTCGATATAGATGCTATACTCTAGGCTATTTTGAGACTATTGGTATCTAAGCGCAGCTGCTGAGAGAGTGGAATTATATTCTCACCCGAAATTTAACGCGATGCTAGTCGGTTATTAAAGTGCATTTTGACTATAACGGATGTTGCGCTCAAAATAAAAGAACGCTCCAATAATCAATAGACCCACGATTTTATGTCTTCTTAAACTAAAGCATAAATACGATGGCTGTTTTTTCAACCTCCGATGGGTTTTAAAAATAAGACCCATTTACATAAAAAAATATTTTATTATTAAAAGTTGAGCAGTCTCTCAATATTTTACAAAATGCCAAAACCATTGAAGCATATGTCACATAGTAGCACGTTCTTTTAAATGCTATCTGCAAGGAACTGTGTCGCCAACTAGGTCAATTAAATTTTTTGGAGACTAACAAAGGGGGTTTGTTGTGAAACATTACGTTGCCTGCGACTAGCGATTTACGAGTAGAACAAACAAAGAGGCATGCATTCGTTCGACACTACTTTAATCCACGACTACACGGCAGCAATGCTACAATATTTTCAAATAATTCAAGTGTTAAGTTGTTGACCAACTATTGTATAGTCAGGACTTGGCACCAGCAAGGGAGGGTTTCATTGGCTGTCAAAATGTAAATGACTGACTTGGCTGTTTCTTGAAGAAGGCATCTTAAAGCCTGTATCACGATATGACAAATGCTTTAATTGTTTTGGCGTATTTGTAGAAAAATGTACTTGAAGGGATCTTATTTTTATAAACCATCGGAGGTTGGGCAGCCTTCATATTTTTCATGCACACATTTATATGATTTCAGCAACATATGTTATATCAATCACACTTATACACAATGTAATTTGTGGTTGTATATTATTTCACAGCTTTTGGCACAAATGAGTGAATTCAAATTTATGAATAGGTTATTTATGGATTTTCCGCCCAACTACTGACTTCACCACGAATATTACAAAATAGTATATTTTACCTTGATATGCACCATTAATAATCAGTTTCGCGCGATATGATTTTTAAGAGGCACCATCAAAGAGAACGAAAACATTTTCAAGTATATAACGACATTTAACTAGTTGTAAGATTTCACTGTTATATTTGTATCATTAAACAATTTAATATAAACTTTCAGAGCGAATACTTCACACGACGTGTGGCAGTTTGGAATCGTCGTTTTTGTGTGTCTCACCGGCTGCTTACCGTGGCAAAAAGCTACTCTCGACGATCCGAGGTATTCCAGGTATCTCTCTTGGCATTCATCAACTATACCATTAAAGCGGCAGCCGAAACTCTTCAAATTAGTATCTTCAAAGGCCCAGAAATTGTTCAAAAAATACTTAGAACCCCGACCAGAACGACGACCTATCAGCCTTGCTGAGGTACACAGATTTGTAGACGACAGGTGGATGTCTAGGGGAATGGAGAGGATCAGTGAAGTATCCACGGAAGAAGAAGGTCTATGTCCATCTATGTACAGTTTTCATAGCAGTCCAGAAGAAAAAAATAAACTACTGTTTACACTAACTCAATACGGAATAGAAACTACAGTCGACAGATGCGCTAAAAAAGACCGAATTAGGCAATGGATTCAAGCGAGCGTGATAGAAGAAGAAAACGAAGAGGACGAACACACGGAGGAAGGAATTGGAATAAGAGATAACCAGACAGGCCCTCCGGGAGAACGCGTGGAAAACAGAGGACCTGTGCAGGATGCAAGGCTAAAAAATAAAGAAAGGAGATTATCTACTATAAGTTTAAGGAAAATAAATAACGATGAATATGTGCCTCCGATTGACCCTAGAATTCCTTTGGAAAAACAAATGACGAGGCGCAGATCTTCAATAGCTGTTAAAAATGGCAGCCTGCCTAACGGAAATTCTATTCCAAATGGAAAGATTAACCACAGAGTTGTGGGGGAGTCTCCTAAACCAAACAGCGTTCAAGCATCATTGCCATTTCAAACTGTGACAATCAGACATTCGCAAGAAAGCGTCGGTGGTCAGAACAATGCGATTAAACACAAGATAAACGTACAAATACCACAAAATGAGTTGTATAATTGTTCATTAAGTCCAAAATTACCGCCACGAGCAGATAAAGCAAAACCTGTACTGAACGGAAAACATGTAAACGGTAACAGAGATTCACCCGTTAACAAAAGACCTAGTGTTGCTAATGGTTCAAGAAGAAATACTTCAAGCATTTCAGGTGGTACCTGAACAACTTGATTTTAATAGGTCTGGAAATAATATGTAATTCCTTACAATATTCTCATAAAGTTATCTCTACGTACCTACAAAATAAAATTACAATCAATCTAAAATGTGATAACTAAAAATACCTATATAGCAGAGCTATAATAATTTAAGAAGATGCTGCTGTAAAATTTGTTTTGTTTAGTAGGTACCGAATGAAAGAAAATATAAATTAAAATGCAGCTTCTGACTGTATTTTTACTTTATCTGACACAGTAATAATAGTCCGAGAGCTCGTAGCAAAAAATTGCAACTATATTAGTAATAACTAATATTTTAATGTCTTGTAGTATTTATTAGCGTGTTGTTCATGAGTCGGCACTCGGCACCCACTCGCTGTCAACTGTCAAGTAGTTGAATACAGCCGCGCGCGTTTGAAAGATCCGGACATCAAACAACTGATGACTGCGTATCGTATGTTCCAGTAAACGGGATGGAGGTCTGACTGTTTCTTCAATGATATATTATAATAATTTTAGCCTTTACAAAACTCTTGTAGCGGCCCCATTATCGCTACTACTTCTTTGACGTGCTGATTCGCCAAGTTCCACAAATATGCAGTCTGACCACTTTCTGACGTTTTTCTTTTTTTTGTACTATATAAACTCATGTGCACCCTAAGTACAACATATTAAAAATTTTAATTTTATAATTTATGACATTGCTAAACTCTTGCAGTTTTTGGTCACGCGTTCTCGGATTATAAGATTATAGCTGTAAATATTAAAAGTGTAGTTAGATTTTAGAAACAAATATGTATGTATATCAAATCCCAAATACTCATTTTATACTTATTCTGTACTATGATAGGTAAAACACATATCGTACGAATTTTGCAGAATATACCGATGTTCACAGAAGTTAGAAGTTACGTCATCAATTAGTGTGAAGTCACTCGTCTTCAGGTATAACCTCAACATTGACAAAATGACATGCCATAATTTAAGTAATGCATTATGGTATAGTTACACAGTACAGTTGTGTCCTGTTGTACAAACACGAAAAACTTTCAAACACACGCCCTGACATCGAAAAATGCAGTGTCAACTCAGACTCTCAAACTTAAACCTATCAACATCTATGAACGACATGTATTTGTTCACGGGTATTTTATGACGCTATAAATGGCTAACGATGACGTAACTTTAAAGTTCTTTGAACAGCAGTATGGGTTACATATACTAAGTTGGTAGGTAGGCATGTTGTTACGTATAGTTACTTATACTTAAATATGTAAGCACCTAACGTATAGATTTTAAACAATTGTGATAATGAGATAACCATTTGATCATTACATACAGTTAGATGACATTAATTTATTCCCAAGTTTCAAAGAATTTGACTGTTTACTTTTTAAGGACTCCAATAAATCTGTTTTGTACCCTTTTAATATATGTATAAGTATAGTTATGTAGTTATAAATGCTATGTGGTGAATACCTCGAACATCTTCCTTGAGAAATTATTTCAAATTAATTTAAAAGATAGCAGGTTACTTATTTATTGAACCTGCATATACCCACTCTTAAAGAACAAATTAATTTTAAAGGTAGGTAAGGTACATGTTCCATTGTCATTCAAATAATGTTTCAGATATGGAGAGAACTGCCAAGCAAAAACTTTTTCTTAAATTCAAATTACCTATAATTTAAACAAATAATATACCACAGTGTTGCCGTTTACTATGCTCTACTATCTGGGTGTTTTCATTAGATTAGAACAAAGAAAGCTGCCCAGAAGGCATCTGTACCTACACATTACATAATTATTAATGTCACGTGCCGAATCATGAATCGCCCTTTTTATTTTATACTGCTTCGTCACGAGCACTGTATACCTACAGCTTCGATATGACAACATTGCGTGGTGTGACCACTATATATAATTATTTCAACTTAGTAAGGTAAATAATTATTTATTTGCAATATACCTAAGTTGAAATGAATTTCAACATTTCACAACAACGCAATATAGATATAACAATAACACAATGTAGCTATTTAAGGCTAAGTATTTTAATATTTTTTATTCAGCTATAGCAATAATTAAAAGTATTCTTAGTGTTGTTTGTTTTTTCCTTGAGGATTTATAATAAGTTCTCATAAAAGTAAAAAATTAAGCAGTGCTGTGTTGAGAAGTTGTTTTTTGTTGACGTTTTATGTGTGCTGAATGAAGTCATACATCTTAACATCTTACTATTAACTATTAGAAAGAAATTGTTTAATGCAATCCCATCAAACAATAAAGTGAAAAACATAGAAAAACTAATGCGGGAATAATCAAGAAAAACTTACATTATCGCCGCCTTCATCCGTGGGTCATAACAATGCGGTCACTCCGGTGGACAGACAAGGCGGTTTCACATACGCGCGGGAGATGCAAAAACAAAACATAAGTTACTCATCCGTTAAACTCAAACAGATACAGTTAAGACTCACAGAGGGGTTTTCACCCCAGGGCCTCATCCTTATCCTGTCCATGGCTTCATCCCTGAGATTACATCTTTATCAATGGTGGTTATGAATACCTTGTTAGTTTTCTCTCTTCAACAACTAGCTAGTGTCAACCTGAAATAGTAGAGGCTTCCCCGAACGCTCACCCTAAGGCCTATAGGGTCGCATTCCAATAGCCCGGATCGGGGGCACCTAATAAGGCTACCCTCTCCACCAGAACTATGTCATTCGAGATATCCTGCATTACCCCCCGGAATGCAAGTCCTCCACTCGAAGGAACCACGGCTGTTAACCGGGCACTCTGCGCTAGGGGTTTCAAACTGCCTGAGGCACATCATGGCCAAAGACCTTACTCTCTCTGCCTGAGGCACAACATGGCCAAAGACCTTACTCTCTCTGCCTGAGGCACAACATGGCCAAAGACCTCGCTCTCACTGAGCCAAAATCAAGAATATTTCTCTCTGTCAAAAATGACACATCCATACTCATTGCCTACTTTTGCATCTCCTCGCGACGCTGATATTTCTCTCCAAAACAATTAATCGCACGCATACGCATTCGCTTCGATTTTAGTATTTATCTTATTAACAGCGATTCTAAACATAGCAAGAAATTAATAAACGCACAAAAACACCTTTTATTTTAATAACGTAGATACAAAAATTGACATTTAACATTCGGCCAACCTAACAGGGTCGTGTCCTCGCGACATAATTATTCGATATGTCTACTTGATTCGGATAAATTAGTCAATGGTACTTCATCTGAGCCACTGTCCTCATCGATGGTATCTGATGTAATAAATGGATTTGATAATAATAAATAGATTTTATTAAAACAAGAGCAGATACTGAGAGTAATACATGATCAATAAAGGCAAAGTCTAGCAGAAGCTATTCTACTTAACCTTCGAAAAGAAACTTAAACTATGTTTATTATGGTATAATTTATGAATACCCCTATTGTTAATTGATTATACGTCTTACGCTTCAGTTATTATTATCAACAGGTGTCTTATCTCCTTAGGTTAGCCTTCATGTGTGGTCTTTGGGGATAGTAAGCTATTGCTTGAAACCTCATCGAGTCTGAACGAACGAAGTAAGTCATGGTCATCATGAAATCTGACGATCGAAAAATAACTGTCTTAGTTTAAATTTAAATTTGTTAATATTTAGTTTTTTTTTTTTTAAACTCGCTCCGAAGGGTGAGCCTTACAGCTTTACAGCCTTACCGCCTTACAGCGTTGTATGTGAATACTTAGCTTTATTTCGTGTATCACGTGAGTGCGTAGTTGAATGAGGAGCAAGCTTAGACCTCAAGTTATCACATGCATGAGGAGAATTTAGTAAAGCTTGGACGAAACAATTCAAATGAAAACTCCAGCGGGAATCCATGCGTAGCCGGTTCAAAGAGTTAATCCTGTAAGATACGTGGTCCCGGCGTTGCAAGCCAAAAAATAAGCGACACCATGCATTCTAAACAATCTGAATCCTGTTTCTACCAACCGAATCCAAACAGGGGTAATATAAAAAATTGCAATAATTAAAGAGGACGAGAACGAGTAAATCACATAATTGCCTTTTCAAATTAACGGTAAAAAAATGTCTACAAGCATAAAATAACTTAAGGTTAAAATGATTTTTGTATTGACTTAGTTACATGCAGCTCAAACCAGATCTGAGTGTTTATAATGAGATCAAAGTATGATCAACAAAATTTAATCTTGAGCAATCTATATAAATATTAAAAGACCGTATAAGAAATTTTATACTACCTTTATAATCAAAGACCATCAACTGCGACTTAGACAAATTCAATTGAAGGCCATGTTCAGCAGACAATTTTCTTAATTTTTCAAGTTCTTTGTTCAGAATTTTGTCAGCCCTTGCGAAATCATGCTTATCGCAACTAAAATACAACTGTGTATAGTCCGCGTAAGTTATTACTTTACAATGAAGAACAGAGTTCACTATATCAGAAAAGTAGAGATCCTAATATGGAGCCTTGCAGAACACCATATCTAACTGACAATTCAGAGGAGATACTATATTTATTTTACCACTTGGGTTCTATTGCTCAAATAAGATCTAATAAACTATACCAACAAACTGCTGAAACCGTAAGACTTTAGTTTGCCGCATAACAGACTATGATTAATAGTATCGAACGCTTTTGAAAAATCGGGCAAAACCAAAGCACTGCGTAAACCTTTATCATAAGCTAAAAGGAGATCATCCACGACTGAAACTAGTGCAGTAGGAGTGCTTCAACCGCGTCTAAATCCGCACTGAACATCGGAATGATTTTCCTAGACACGATAAAGTCAGATATTTGTTCGTAGACTAGAGATTCAAACAGATTTGAAGTTGCAGGTAAGATGCTAATCAAACGTAAATCCGGCAAGTTTTCAGGGTTAGACTTTTTAGGTAGATACATTGCGATGACTTTCTTCCACATTGTAGGGAAATAAGCTTTTTCGATACAACAATAATTGAAGACGTGTAATAGGTATAAATCAATAATGGAACTACATAAGTGCAACATTTTCAATGAGATGTTGTTTGTGCCATAATTATCTTTTTTACGTTAAAGAGTGCGGAGTGTACCTCTTCTAAAGTAACCATTCTTAAAGAAAATTCTTGTAGGGATGGGAATCTAGCATTCTCACAATATTGCATTCTATGATTAGAGACGAGATCATTTTTTTTTAACTGGAAAATATGTGCATTAATAGAATTGCTATTAGACAGATTAGAAGGCAGTTCAGATCTCACTTTGATAGTACCAATGTTTAATTTGCGCAGAGCCAACCAAGTAGTGTGTATATCTCAACTAGAAGCAACTGAACCTATGTAATGACTTTTTTCCATCCTAACAGAGTTCACAGTCAAGTTCCTCAACCTCTTGTATGCAGCAAAATCTTTAGGAGGTTTACTGCGTTTGTATTTATGGAAAGATTCATCACGTTCATTCATGAGACATTTGAGTTCAGGGCAACACCACATTGCATTGGACATTAGTACCCTAGACATTGCCACCGAGGCATGCCAATAAAAAAGAGAAATAATTGGGGTGTTGGAATTTTCAAGTTTCTTATCAATATTGACTTCACGTATCACATCAGTCCATTCAATAGATTCCAAACTTTTTCGAAACTCACTGACATCAAAGCGTCTGAAAGATCTACACATAAGTAACATATTTGGGCTCACTTTTAATCTTAGGTGAACTAAATTCACATTAAACCAATCTGGCCAGAAATATCGTCACAGTTCTTCGTACCGTATCTTGTAACATTCAGAAAATGGAATACGAATAAAGGATCAATCAGTAAGCTTGAGTTACCAGTCACTATAGTCGATTCATCCAAGACTTGCACCAAGTTTTACGTCTCCAAATGTGCACTCATATGGTTAGAAATATTTAAGAAATTAATGTTGAAATCACCCAGACAGACAAATTAATCATACATACCGCAAACAAAACCAAATATATTATCAAGGGTTTCAACAAAATTGCCCAAGCTGGAGTTAGGGGGACGATAGCATACGCCGAATGCATAATTTACAGTCCCTACGCGGATTCTAAAAAAACAAACAGTCAATAAAAGAATTAATCTCAAAATCGAACTCTATTAACGAGTTACAAAAAGTCGACTTGATATATGCCGCCACTTCGACCCTCAGCACGATGCGTATAGCGAAGATTGTAACCAGGTATTGCTAAAATAGATAGATCTACATTATTAGACAACCATGTCTCGCTAACCATAACAACAACATGGTTTGCACTTTGAACTAAATTATAAAATCTTGAAAATGTGCTAAGAGCGATCTTACATTAAGATGTGCAACCTTTATAATAATTATAAGCTAAACTTATACAGGATATCTATTACCTCTAAATGAGAACAAATACAACCTGACTTAATTAAACTAAATTGTATTGAAATCTGTTTAATTGTTAAATTAAAGAAAAGCAAAATTAATACTTAACAATCGGCAGTAGCTCCCGGAAAAGCATTACATTTTACGCTTGCAACAAATCTGCGCCACAAATAATAAAAAGATAACGTTGCCAATTAACTGCTACCAATACTGTTCTGTATATTGACTACATCGTCAACAGAATTTACAGAGTATTTACGACCATTAACTATTACTTTGACGTAACCCTGGTAAGTCCATAAGTTACAAGCACCAAATTCAGAGCTACAGAGTTTTAGTAATTCTAGGCGCTTCCTCGTGAGATCTTATGATCTTATGGAAATATTGGTTCCTCTCAACAACTTCTTGTAGCGAAATATGAGCTGCCTATCCTTCCTTGAGCAGAATCTGACGATTCTAGATCGATCTCTTCCAGTATTCACACTTACCATCCGATGAAAGTCATCTATGGCTTCCAAATAAAAATTTAAATCACATAAACTGGGCACTTAAAACACAAATAACCGGAGAATCGCTGGATCACGTCTACTCGCTGTGCATTACCTTATCTTTAAATAAGAAATAGGAAATGTACTTCGTTGATTCTCATCGCAAGATTTCAGAAAGGTCAACAGCGCTTCGGGGCTTGATAATTACACGATTGGGCAACTGCCTGTATAATGTTATCATAGGATGTTATTAAACATCAAGAAATGAAAGAAAATGATGGTGATGATGATGATGATGTTGATGATGGGTACCCATATTTGTATGAACATGAAGAATATGCAAAACATGTATGATAGAGGTATTAGATCTACCAATAATCACGCCGAAACAAAAGAGATCCTGTTAAGGCCAAGAACTTTGCTGAATAAACGTATTTTGCACAAAAACTGTCAGCCGCCGCTTAACCACTAATTATAATTACGACAAACGATAATTTGTCAAACCACTGCGCTGCGATAAAACGTGCTTAAACTTTTTGAATTCATCTCACCGAATCTGTGAACCGATTGTTTGACCACCAATTATAATTACGACAAACTATAATTTGTCAAACCACTGCGCTGCGATAAAACGTGCTTAAACTTTTTGAATTCATCTCACCGAATCTGTGAACCGATTGTTTGACCCCACACCTGAATGAAAAACATAGAAAAACTAATGCGGGAATAATCAAGAAAAACTTACATTATCGCCGCCTTCATCCGTGGGTCATAACAATGCGGTCACTCCGGTGGACAGACAAGGCGGTTTCACATACGCGCGGGAGATGCAAAAACAAAACATAAGTTACTCATCCGTTAAACTCAAACAGATACAGTTAAGACTCACAGAGGGGTTTTCACCCCAGGGCCTCATCCTTATCCTGTCCATGGCTTCATCCCTGAGATTACATCTTTATCAATGGCGGTTATGAATACCTTGTTAGTTTTCTCTCTTCAACAACTAGCTAGTGTCAACCTGAAATAGTAGAGGCTTCCCCGAACGCTCACCCTAAGGCCTATAGGGTCGCATTCCAATAGCCCGGATCGGGGGCACCTAATAAGGCTACCCTCTCCACCAGAACTATGTCATTCGAGATATCCTGCATTACCCCCCGGAATGCAAGTCCTCCACTCGAAGGAACCACGGCTGTTAACCGGGCACTCTGCGCTAGGGGTTTCAAACTGCCTGAGGCACATCATGGCCAAAGACCTTACTCTCTCTGCCTGAGGCACAACATGGCCAAAGACCTTACTCTCTCTGCCTGAGGCACAACATGGCCAAAGACCTCGCTCTCACTGCGCCAAAATCAAGAATATTTCTCTCTGTCAAAAATGACACATCCATACTCATTGCCTACTTTTGCATCTCCTCGCGACGCTGATATTTCTCTCCAAAACAATTAATCGCACGCATACGCATTCGCTTCGATTTTAGTATTTATCTTATTAACAGCGATTCTAAACATAGCAAGAAATTAATAAACGCACAAAAACACCTTTTATTTTAATAATAACGTAGATACAAAAATTGACATTTAACAAAAGTAGGCAAAAATAATCAAATCAGTTTAGTAGAAATAATAGAAATGGAATTACTAACATCAGTGGATTACCACTGCACATACAGGTATTTGGGAACTACTTGGACTGTGTAAAGTGAAATATGTCCCTAAACCATTAGATATAATTTTGAAGAAACGTTAAACAAAATGAAAATCTAAGTTTTTTCTAAGCTCCTAAGTTTCTGAGATACATTGGTATTAAGGTGGTTTTTACCAAATTAATTATTCATTTACATGTCTCATTGTAGTAAATTTGGAAAGCAGATATGACTAATATGAGTATTTATACATAATTAAAGATGCTGTTTTAAATTTAATACACCTCTCGAACTTTAATAAAACAGTACCTACACTTCAGAAGGAATAATAAAGAAAGCAATCAAGAATAAAAGATAAGCTGCTAAATAGCTAAACCAAAAATATTATTACTTGCATTGTAGCAACGTTACAATTTACTTAAAGTATTTCTTTTACTTGTTGCAGTATTATGCATACTGTTGTACCTCAGTGTACAACAGCCGACGATAACGTAATTAGCAGAAAATGGCAACACTGTCATATACTGTAAGTTGGAATCAATTTCATCATAGTAAGATTATTTTAATTTTAACTACAGAAAAAGAAACTGTTTTGATCTTCCATAAATACTAACAAAGTGTATGCAATATCTTTTGAATAGGTTCTCACTTGAATCCGATCTACAAACTGTTATAAAATTACAACTGCCTATTAACTTCCAAATGTGTCAGGTATTTGAAACAATCCCATGTAGGTTTACATAAATTATCTAAAGTAGAAAAAATATTTTTCTTAGTGTATTGTACTTCAATGTATTGTGATTTCTCCATAGTATACAATTTGAAAACTGACTAACAGTTTTGTATGAAAAAATAAATGATTCCAAAGGCGGTGTTGTAAAAATATAAACCAATTATAGGCCATAAATTATATTTATACACATTAAATCACAGAGTACTATTCAGCAGCCTTAAAGTTAACAATAACAGGATGAATCTTATTAACATTCCCAATGTTGACTTTACCCAAACCAAGCAATTCCTTTTCGGCTAGCGTCGAAGCAACTTTAGCTAACAAAGACTTTACATCCTCATCTCCTAAACTTCTCTTTTCTCGTACTATGTTCAAAGTACCATCAGATAGAATGTCTCGTCTTACTGCTTGAATATTTTCCTTTTCTCCAACAGCATCAGCTTCATCTTTCTTTTCGGCTTCCTTATTTGTTTCCCTTTTGTTATCATCACTTGTCTGCTTGCTGCCTTTTAGAAGGTCAACTATACTTTTAGGGCTTCCCACATTTACATTGATTTCATGCTTAATGTTTATGTTCATATTATCAACTTGTTTTATGTTGATTTCATTTTCCTTGTGAGCAGGTTCTTTTGGAACATCCTTGTTGTCCTGGGAAACACCACGTGGCTCTCCATAAATAGTTAAATTATTAGATACTGCAATTGGTATTGGGACCATATTGACAGAAACTTTTTCTCCCTCAAGCTCTTTAGGTAAATTATTTTCAGACTTCTTAGCTAACTGTTCCACATTTTCAACAGGTTTACTTTCTTGAGGTGCTGCCTTCTCTTCCTTAGCTGTTTCCGGTCCTGACGTAATAACATTTTTATTCTCATTGCCACTAAGAGTTTCAATGGCTTTCTTCGCAATACTCTCTATTTGCTTCACTGCTTCCATTTTCTCTTTCTTTACTTTCTCCATTTCATTTAATTTTTCTTTATTTTCCAGGGCTTGTTGTTTAATCACTTCAAGCAATTGCTTTTGTTGTTCTACTAATTGTTGTTGAACCTCACTCTGTTTCACTAAAGTGTCGATTAAATCTTGTTTTTGTACTTCCTTCTCTTGTGCACCTAGCTCTACTTCTTCCTTTTTTATGGCTTCTATGTCAACCTCTTCTGACCTCTTCTCTAGATCTTCTTCTTTCTTCTCAACTTCTGTTTGTTTTTTAGTCTTCTCTGCTTCTGGAGGTAAAGGAACTGCAGGTGCTTCTTTGTTATCTTCAACTAGTAAGGCAGGAGGTTGTTTCTCTAAACCTCCAACTTGTTCTTCCTTTTTCAAAATCTCATCAGCTGATTGATCATTCTTTGGTTTTGGAGATACCACTACATCGACGGGTTCTACTGGTTGAGGTGGTTCATGGCGAATTTCTTTCACTTCGGCAGGATCCGCAACAACCTCTTTTATAATTGGTGGTTCAACTTTCACATCATTAGGTTCTGGCAAAGGAGGGTGAATGTGTTCCTCAAGGTCTAGCACCTTCTCTAAAAGTAAAAATTTGAATGGCATAAACACTGCTGAGCTAGAACTGCAACATACTTGTAGAGAGCTGCTGAACTATTTCCTTTTGAACCTCATTAACTGGATTCATTTTCAGAAAATCATCATGTTTTTGCAGTTCATATTTTACTGTAGTTAAGGTATGCATTTCCTCCATAGCATAAAGATTTGCGTAAGTACCTAACACCATTATGAGTATTCCAACACACAGCACTATCTAAAACGAATAAGTTGTGTAAACCATTTTAACTAATTAATGATAGAATTTACCTGTGCTACAATTCGTTCATTGGTATTTTTTGGTGATAAACAAATAAAACATGTTACAGGAAACAGCACACAAATCATAACGCCAATTGTGGAACCCATCAATCCTAATACCAATTCAATATTGGGAATTAATACACCAATAAAAAGTGATGTAAAGACTATAATGAAAGTAAGAGTTTTAAATTTGCCTTCTGGTATGTAGTTAGAAGCAGCTCCTTCATGCACTGAGTACCCCTGAAATTTGGTTATTTATTATTTGATTAAGTGTAAATAATTTGAAACTTACTCTCTTGTAGATTAGTGAATAAAGACTTGCTCTACAAGGAAAAATTACTAAAGGAAAACTGAATGCTACGGAAAGTACGAAGCCAAGCTTCATAACATCAGATATTGTAGAAGGTCGAAAGATCAGAAGAATATTTCCAGTAAATGGCTGCTTATAGAAGGCTATATATCCAAACATGCCAACAAAAATGTATACACTGGTGCAAATGTTTGTAGCAATTTGAATTATATGATTCATTTTCTCTATGGAAGCATTAGGCATTGTTTGGTAGACTTCAAAAAGTTGCCTGAAAAGAACATATCTATGTAATTTTAATTTGGTATTTTGCTCGTTCTATTTTGCTATTGTGGAAAAACCCTTAAAAAACCAATTCAAACATAAAATCACTGTTTGTTATGTTATGTTGTAAAAGTGTTAGAAATTAATTCAATTACTCTCAGTGTTGCCCCACCTGTGCTTTAGTTTACAAATGTAAACGTACAAATATAAACTCATGCTCTACAACGTTCGTTTTAAATTAAGCTATGACATATGATCAATGAAGTTCGAATCAATTTAGCTTTAATGGATTAAGTTATTGTTTACCTTTAACCAATATTATGATATAATGTATGAGGCATTATAGTAAAAGCAGCTAAAATATGTTTCAAATTAATTGTTCATTTACTACTGGGTAATATTGTAGTATTTAAGTTTGAAACTGCAAAAATATTACCTAAAAGCTAAAATTTGAAAGTATTTTTGCAGTTCCAAAGTTGTGGTCGAATAACAGCTAAATATCAAACAACAAATTTAGCCTTGCATTGCTCGACAAAGATATGACGCCTCATTGCAGTTTATAAGTAGTTTTGTTTATCTTTGCATCTACAGAAAACAATTATTAATTCAAGAAGTCATCAAAACTCTATAGAGACTGTTCGTGTGGATGTGATGTAATGCAATGCATCCACTTGCATCACTATAAGAACAGTACTTGTAAATATCAACTTATCTTTCAATACATTTAAAAAGCTGACATTCTAGGCTATTATTAGACATCTCGCATACCATTGTTTCTTGTTGTGGCTGGAACCAATAAATAAAAGATATAATCTTGAGACAGTAATGCATATGGGTCAGTGAAGGTGTTTTTACTCAGTGATAACAAATAAAAACTTAATATTACATTTTAATTAGTTTCCTATGCTAAAAAGATGACTGCAACAATTAAAATTGAAATGTAATATCTTACGTTTGACAGAAAAGTGCCATAGAAAATATTGGGATGCATTGTAATATTCCTGCTGGCCTCCACAATTCCACTTTATCTATCCACTCACCGGCAACAAATTGAGGGGCAGATTCAACAACAATCTAAGGAATTGATAAATAGTTATTATGGTACTAGAAACCAGAGGCAGTAGCTTTACCTTTAAAACTAAGCAGCAGTAAAACCCTATAGTTGCTTTGTTTACTCCAGCTAAACTGTCAACGTTACGCAGTAGTCCAAGAGGCAATACACAAAATAACGCTAAAGCCATTAAAATACTTGAACGCATAGTGTTTGTAGCTGTGGAACCTGTAATTTCTGCAATAATAGCTGGACCTATGTCACCCATTACCACAAAATATGCTATACAGGTTCCTAATAAAAATCCAATAAGTCCAATCTCTATAACAAATTTTCCTAAGGTTCCAAAAGAATGGAAAGCTGCAAGATTACAGTAATTTATTATTGTAATATTATAAATAAAAAACAAGAATATTACCTAAGTATTCAAACGTTTTTCTCCTAGCTATCACCGATGATTTTAGTAGAAAATGACATGATAATCTAGATATCACACTACTGATAATCAGCATCAAAATGGAAAGTATAATACCACACTGTAAATGAGCAATGTGTAATTTTTTATGGTAAATATTTTAAACGTACCTGTTTGAAACAATATGGCATGGCTAATACACTTACACCTATAATACTGTTCGCCAAAGTCATTACATGTTCACTTTCATAGTCCATTATGAATGAATTCGTTACACTTTTATATAATTTATTAGGATATGGTACTGCATAATATTTTTTCTACATCTTAAGCCCTCAGATAAGAAACGCATCATTTACAATTACATTTTAAAGTAACATCAAACCACATAAACAAAAATTTCTGAATGTGATGTTCTGTGCTGAATGTCAAATGTTAGGTTTAGGTTAGCAGAACAAATTATCTAATGTCTCCAGCAGCAAATTATCTACAAGCGCTTCCGGCGTGTTGTTTAATATAGAAATGAAAAAGTAGTTTGGACAAAACTGTTTAACTGAGTTGAATATAAATCTTTAACGACGATTTAGAAAGTTGTAATGGCAAAATGGCATTGCAGCTATTAATTTAATGCGTTAGTTATAACGTAAACATAGTAGTTCTTTAGAGGTTGTCAAATAAAGAATGACATCTGCATCATTAATGGCGGTATTTTATTCGCGCCAAAGTGACGAAATAGGTTGTGTATTTACTTCGTATCGTACTTTTGCTTGATAAAGCAATTGAATATCTTGGACGGCCACCCTGCGTTGGTGAATAATATTAGTATCAAAACCTTTTTTTACCGCAATACTAATTTACGATGGATACTAGTCAGCTAACACGAGAGACTTGGCTGCAGGATGAATCTGTATGGACACAACGTCTGGAAGATGAGGCATTTTGGAATTCTGTAAGTATATACATATTTCTTCAAGTTCTCTTTGATACATATTACATTGTTTGTTCTTAACACAAAAATTTCAGATACCTTCTTTGAATGCAAATAACCTGAACAGTTTTAAGGAGTCATCGCTTGTTCGTTTTCGGGGTATGGTGCAAGACATGTATGACCCTGAATATTATTTGAAAAAGTATGAAGTAGAGAATGAGAAAACAAAGCAGAAAACGTTAAGAAATGGTATATACAGTGATGTCGCTTCATGTTCAGTATGTTTCATAATGTAGATTGTTTTGTAAATGATCATAAAAGTTATTTTACTTATCTTTAGGATGCAGAATCAGTTGATGAAGAAAGTTGCAACAATGTTCTGTCTGAAAGACATACTTTTGTGGTAATTTCAATACCTGGTGAAAATAAGTGGGTTAAGGCAGTATCCTTTATAATATAAACTAAAAACTGTTATTTAATTTCGTCACATATATTTTCTTAACATAAGTTAGATTAATGCTAAGAAATATAAAATGGGATCAGCCAGTTACACCAATGCATCTACTTCTTCAAAACGAACAATAGATGTGGATGAAATGGAAACAGTAGGAACAGTTGGACAAGAAACTTGCGGACATAAAAAACCTTGCTCTTCAAATGATTCTTCAAATGCAAATATGGATAATACCATATCAGTAGATTACCTGTTGAATTTGCCTTTACCAGATTTGGAAGGAAAAGTTTGTCACTTAAAAGTATATGATAATCATACAGGTATCAAACTAAATGGCCTTTATGAGTTTATTGGCTTTTTGTCATTCAGCTCTGTGCTAAATCATGAAAACCAAATCATGTCTGATTTTGATAATGCCATGGAAATTCAGGTACATCACCCACCCCCTTCACTAATACCGAGGATACATTGTTTGAAATGGAAGAAATTAAATCATAATAATCCTCTTGTGGAAAGCACTCTGTTACCTGAAACGAAAATGCAAAGCTTGAAGAAGGATTTGTTGCTAGTTCTAACACAGCTGCTTATGGGAGATTCCTTAGCTGCAGAATATCTATTGTATCATCTGATATCGTTCATGTAAGTGTTACTGTGTAGAATGGCATGCAATAACATTGTTGTGTGTATTTATTATATTTGGTTTTTGTTTTCCATTATGCTGTTCTTTTAATGAGCTGCAGGAGAAATAAAGACCTATATTAAAAAAAATGCAAGCCAGGTGCAGTCTGTGTAAAGTAAAACATGGCTGTGTATATCTTTGCATACATACCTACAGATAAAAATGCTTTTAAGCTAATTAGACTTTTTTCATTACAAACAATTTTCATATTTTTTGCAGATACAGCAGGCTTAGTATCACAGCTATTGGCAAGTTTTCACTAAATATCTCCAACATTCCAATTCTAGAAAATTGTGATTATGTTCAAGAATTATACAGCTTTATTGAAGAATTAATCCCACAAAGTTATTACTTTCCCATGACTCTGGAAAACATGAATTCACTAGCATTTACACCAAAGTAAGTCTTAAGCCCAGTTTCACAAAGTGTGGCTAACCAGACTTCCTGGTTAACATGTGGTTAACGCTTAAAAAGGAACGTTTCCATGACAACTGCTTGTTGACCAAGGGTTAACCGGGGAGTCTGGTTTGTTTTTGCAATAATGCATAAATTTATTTTAGGAAAGACTGTGAGTGTAACCGACTTACAAGCGGATTACTGCAATTAAGCGACAATACACACTTTGTCATTGATGAAACTAAATTACAGCCTGGTAAGCTAAATGAAGCAGGCGTTAAGGCTGTTATGACAATAACCGAAGCAATTAATTCACAAATCATCCAATATGACTTTGGTTTCAACACATTCCGAGAATTTAACTGTGATATACCGTTCTTAGTATTATCTGAAGGAAAATCTATGCTTCCGGTAAGATATATACATGCATTGCTTGAAGACAAAAACAATTATTTTACCTCACTTTTATTCCAAAAATAGAACTCCAATCATTTTAGCCTTTAAGGGTGTTGGGTAGCAATGTATTTTCCATTCCGTTTACATGTAAAACTTCTAAGCGTTCAGCTTAGTCATTTTCGGCCCAGTTGCCTTCATTTTTTAATATGTTGTATTACAAATAATCCTCCATAACACTTCGAGGTCGAAATTGTACTTTTGTCTTTGCAAAGCCAGAAAAAAGTGACTTACTTTAAAAGAAGAAGAAGTATTTGTTAAAGTTCATTTTAGGCAATTGTCGTAGTTTTGAAATATCCTTTATCAGGCCGGATATTTATTTAATATACGGTATCCGGCCAGATAGTAAATTTAGGCTGGATAGGCCAGATACCGTGACAGTGACCGGATATCCATTTCATCTCTTAATTTTAACCTATCATGCTTAAGTTGGCTAAGTGTCAATTTTGACAAGATCCATGACAGTTGCGAGTTACGAGGTGGAATTTGTTTAATGTTCCCTCAGAGTTTTTTAGTGATACCAACATTGGAAAATAAAAAATTCTGTTTCGAAATGGCACTATTACAAAACGCTAATTGTGTATTGTAATAGCTTCATTAAAAACGCATCCAATACTTTCGGCTCATTTTGTAATGGATGAGTGCGACAAAGAGCCTTATGAAGTGGATTTTTTATAAATTTTTTTCTATTTTGCGTGATTTCCGACTTCTAAACAACAAAATGTGAGAAATTTAATAAAAATAAAAAAGTTAGGGAAATTTAACCTGCTATGCTTAAATTAGCTAAGTTTCAAAATTTACAAGACCCATAACATTTCTGACGGTACGAGGTGGAGTTTGTTTGATTTTCCCTCAGAGGTTTTTAGTTATGCCAACACTGGAAAATAAAAAATTCTGTTTCGGAATGGCTGTATTATGAAACACAAAGAACGCAAAATAGAAAAATTGTATTGTAAGATATCTTAGCGGCAAATTTTGGAACTTTAAAATAATTTTAACGTTTTTCTCTGGTATGTGTTTATCAAGAATTTTTTTCTCCTCAAAGCGATATCGTGAGGGGTTTTCAAGATACAGTCGAGAATCACCCTTTATAATAGGGAAGTAAGACCTTTAACTTTAGCAAATATGTTATTCATAACTTTTTTCTCAACACCCTAACACACACTGTGTTTTTCAAATTTTACAAATACTTATACTTGTTCGTATATATTAATTTACTGTACACTATTTGTTAATTATCTACATACATTTCAAAGTGGGCTTTTCCCGAAAAATCGAATTACCATGGTTCAGTCTTACAACAGGTAGAATGTACCTTACAAATAATGAAGATTTTGTCTCTAAGGCCCAGTATTTCAGTGAGAGGTTAAACTTTGGGTTAAAGTAAACTGCTTTTACTTTTAAACCAAAAGTTAAACCCATGAGCGTATTTCAGTTCACAAATCTGGTTTAGTGAAAATCGGTTTAACAGTCGACAGTTTTAAGGTAAGTTAGCGCTACTGTTGTGGTTGTGCCTGCGTCGTAATGTTCATTAGCTCATAGTATGTTTAGGTATCAGTTCGTTGACCTATATACTCGTCATTTCTAATAAAACACTGTTACGGTTCAAAAATGATATTGACAGTATGAACTTGCAGTTGGCTGTTAATCCTCGTATTCATCCAGTTCAAAAATGTTCGGATTAGGAACAAGTTATACATTCGCTTGCTTACCTACATCAACAAAGAAAAGTGCCAAGACAACAACTACAATTTACAAAGGGATCATTTTCAGCTGGTTGTTCTGGGATAAATATCGGATTGGGCTTTAAATTCTTTCGCCAGAACCACCAATGCCAATTTTTTTTGTTAATTGCGAACAACCCCTAACTCATTGCTCTTTAATACCTACATAAATCTTAGTTTGACGTAGTTTTACCAAATCGATTCCTTTGATTTGAATTTTTTAGTGTGAAAACTCATCGTTCTTCATTATTACCAAGGTTTTTTTATGAGTGATATAAAAAGTAACCCACACAATAGAAATATATGTGAAAGATAAAACTGCACGGTGCCACAACAAACCGAAACGAAATTCAGTTAGTTCTATAAACATGAAGTCCTCGTTTCACGGAGTATGCAGGCTTAATCCAAAAGAAAAACGTGTTTAACCCTCCTCGATGGGTTGGTTTAACTTGCTGAGGAATTTAACCCTGTTTTACTCGTAACCAAGTACTGAAATACGCTGCGCGACTGGTAAACTAGTTTATCTTTAAAAATTTTTTTTAAACCTTAACTGAAATATCGGCCCTATGTGTAAACTTCTCTGAATGATTCTGGGATTTCGGATTTTCCTAATTTACAGTCTGTTGTAAGCTATCCATAGGTAGCAGATTCTCTTGCTGTATATGCAAATAGGCGGAGTCTATAATTTAGGGACTCACTGAATTTGAAATGCCATGTAAAAGCAGTGAAAATAACCGGTGGGGCTCTCTGCTGGAATTTGTGTTTCAGCGCTGCCTGGCCAAGAATCTTTACTTAAGAGGGGCGTTTACCTAGAGCGAATCGGGCCATTTTAAGCACCTACCATTTTACATTTTACCAAGTTATTCGAAACTTTTTCGAAGTGAAATTTCGACATGGCAATGACAAAAGATGTAGCTACAACGTAGAGTTCGAGTTTTTTCTGAATTTGGTACGGTAATGTAAATATTTGTTGTTATATTTTGCTTAAAAAAGCGTATTTAAGGCACATAAACGAAAAATTCGAACTCCACGTTGTAGCTACATATTTCTTTGTACACTATCAAAAACATGAGCATGATAAATGAGTAAAAACATTAAAAAAATCTAAAACCGCAAACCCTTTCGCACGAGTCCGTCACGAGAGCGGAATGCGAATGCCCATCCCCACCAGGTCCGTCACGTGGTATCCAGTGAACAGTGAGGCTAAGATACAATCCTGTCGGGAATGATCGAGCGGTATACGATCTATTCCGATATGACTGGATTTCTAAGATTCTATGTCTAATTACACGTGACAAGTTTAATCTTAAAAGCTCTCACATTAATTTACTGTCTGCCGAAGCAATGGGGAGGCGGAAGGAAAATTATTATAAAAGTTCCTTCAGAAATCATAGTCGACATGCAGTTAGAATGAAATGTTATATAGTTCATATTTACAGAAATAAATGGATTATTCGATATTTAGAATAAACTGGTATAATATCATAGTAAGTTACTAATAGCATGCTTACTTTTTTATGCACACCCCACAGTCAGCAATTTTCCGAATATTAGTTTAGCCCGTCTGTTGCTCACACMATCTTTGCGTGATTTCAACCTATCGGCTACCCTCTTACGTCCCATGTCCCGCTGGTAATACGGGTTGCATAGTTTACATTTCTGCCTGATCGCTCCAAGTAAATGCCCCTCTTAAAGTATAATACAAAAATTTATGTAATTTAGCCTCTTGTAATTCCTGTTTAATAAAGGACCGTACTTAAATAAAATGTATTAGATTAATAATATTGTTGCAGAGTGACTTTTATGTCCGGTTACAACCAGATGAATCTTGTAAGAAAACCTTTAAGGAAATCACTGAAGCTGCAAAACACTTCTTAAAACCTCAACTATTGAATGAGATTCGTATTTTCCTAACTCAAGCAAGGCACGCAAAATATGAGATAACTGAAGATTTTAAAAAGGTAAGATTGTTCCATTTGTTTTAGAAATTGTAAAACTATATTTAACAATGTTTCAGATTATTGAAAATGAATTTGTTGATATGCGTCGGCAGTATACAACCACTGCTGATGACTTACATGAATTATTGGTAGTTACTCGTTTAATATGTATGTCAGAAGGAAAAAATAGAATAGATAATGAAAGTTGGACAAAAGCATGTCATCTTGAGCAAGAACGTAAAGCTCGTATTACAAAGTAATGTATTTATATTTTTGTGTTCAATACAATTTTCTTATACCACTGAATGTTTTCATTCCTTTGTTCTCGTTAACAAATAAGCATTGTACAAGTCATCGACACTTAACAAACAAGCTTGGAATTTCAGGATATATTCCCAAGAGATTTGGTAACTTAACTCTTGTAAAAGAGGCTGAAAAACAATTGTCTGGGAAAACTGAAATTGGTACATTTATAACAATCTCACCATTTTTATAAACCATTCACGGATAATATTCACTAACATTTGCAAGCTGTCTTCTCTGAAAAGTATTTTGTGCAGAAGATAAGACATTATACTTTTCCGATCATTAATGTTTTCTGGAATGGGAAATAATGCTCTATTCTTGGTCTGTAACATAAAAAGTTAAAATTCTAGTTACATATCGGGTGTTTCAAAATTGCATGCCTCACATCCAGGTGTGTTTTCAGCACTGAAATAAGAAAAATGTCTAGGATTTGGTAAAAACTGATATAAAATTTGGATAGAGCAGTTAATAAGTTAAAAATCAAGTAGTTTTTTTGAGAAAACAGGATATTATCACCTGTATTACAGTAGCAATGCACTTTAATATTTAACTTTTACAAATATAAATAAAACTGTTAATATCCATCCTATAGAAAGCTTACTATTATTACAGTGAAAAAAAATAATTAAAATTTGCCACATTAAATAATAGATAATAAATTAAAGAGAAACATTTTCTTAGGAGTAAATATTTAAAATTAATTAACTTTTTCATGTAGACCATTAATCTGTTGATCTACTTCGATTTCATACGTGTTAGCTTTTTTAAAAGCATAAAATGTATAAATTGGAATATGTATTGAGATGACAGGTGGATGTTTAAACATTTACCTGGCAGATCTTGGCTTTTCACTGTTTTTTATTTTTCTATCGCATATTACTTTAGATATTTTTTAGTATTCTGCACCGAATATGCTCATTATTAAATTGTCATATGTGTGGAAAATTTTTTGCCGTTCTTGTGGAAAACCATGTTGGCAGTGAATTTAAGGCAATATGTTTGTATAAACTTTTTTACATTGGTATTACACACCTGAATGTAAGTCGATAACTCTTAAACACCCTGAATAATTTTTAGTTTACAGCACCGTTAATAATTCCATCAAAACTTTGATATCTATCTCTGCCATGGATTTCAGCATAAGGCAGATACATTTTAATATAAACTGATGTCCTCTCTGAAAATGTTGCTTGAAATATTATGATAATGAAKATATCTAGACGAACKTTGCGCCGCTCAGCTTGGTAAAGCAACCTGTAGTTCCATAAAAATCCTGCATAATGTCGTGATGAGCCGTGTTGCTCTGGTTCTATAAAAAAGTTTTCTTCTCGTGGTTCAACTGGAACATTCAAAATTCTAAGACCTTTGTTGAAAAAAGTCCGACATTATAAAGTTTTTTCTTACCTTTCACGTAGTTTCCATTTTATGGCTTCATAGTCATGGGATGAGATTATTACATTCTCATTGTTTCCTATCTGTCTGTTTTGACCAGGTAGCATTTTAAGTAAAGCGGCATTGATTGATTTTCTGTTAATAGTACTTGCTACAAGACCTTTAATCATTTGCACAATTTTTCGTATGTTGTTTCTGTTTGTCTTGCAAATTTTGTTTATGCCAAATTTAAGTGGTGAGAGAATGGCACTTTTCATGCATTGGGAATATTTTGTCTTTGGCATAGTTAAAAAAAGGTATAAAATGTATATTACAAAAATATATTTGACAGTGACATTTCCATGTAACATTTTCTATCCATAGGTATATACAAAAGGACAACAACAAGCGTAAAATACATGCCAACAAATTGCATTGCAATATTTCAGTTGATGAAATATGAAAGCTATAAATAAGTTACTGAACATAGCGTTCTTAATCAATATTACCAAGAAGTAGTATTGAAAAGAACAATGTGGCATCGTGCTTGATACTTTATAACACCATATTTTAACCGTAGATCAAAGTTGTTATGATAATGATCTGTTTGGCAAACAAACGTTCATTCAAGCTAAAAAATTATGTCTGAATTTCATTAGAACATATTTCCTAAATACAGCACTTTTAATTACTTAAAGATGAAACTGACGACAGAATGCAGATGATATCTTATTGTTAAGTTAATCTCTTAGGTTATGTTTTATGAAATTCCATGTGAAGTTGTTATATAGATACTGGACAAGCAGAAATCATCTCCGATATTCATATGGTGTGTTTTGCCATAAGTATAATAATATAATAGGTACATGAAAATTTGTACTGCTTCAATTGAGCTAGTCCTAATGATATATTTGCATTGCATCTAGCAATCTGTATATGAATATTTGCCATCCACATTGGTAAGAGCACTGTCGATTTTATTTTGAGCTCTCCGGAATGCCAGCTTTTTTTCTCTATCTTCTTTCAGAAGTGTCAGCCCTCGTTTTACTACTGTGTTATATCTGTGAGATAACGATTCCTCGTTGCCCTTTACCCTTGGTATATGACCTGTATACCCGGCAATTGGCGGATCATCAGGAGAAATTGTTCTTTCTGCAAAATAGAAATAATGGATTAATTAAAAAGATGTTGGAGAATATCTTTGGCAACATCACATTTTTGTATTTAACAGTTGCCGTTGCCGTTGCTAGTTGTCATCGACGAAGTAAAGAGAGAGAACTGGAATGCTTACAACACATTAATCGTAAGGTTAGATGTTGAAGCCGAAAAGCTAAAGTGAGTGCTCATAGGTGCATTTAAAATAGAGTAACCGCCATAGAAAGGTGAAATTATTAGCGTTTGTATTTAAAAATGAATTGAAATTGTGAAATGTTGTACTCTGGTTTGTAATAGTGTTCTGCAAGCAGGAAGATATATATAATTTCATAGGTAGGTGTCTATGTAATTAGAACGATCACTTGAAACTTCTTTTAAATGGTTTCATCTCAAAAACGTTTTTACTTTCATAAAGGATTAAAATTTGATTATTTTTGAATTATTGAAGCTATTTTTAGGGTTAGTATCCCCTTTTTACTGTATACCTGGGACTGCTGAACATATCTATAAAATTTCAGGCACACAGGTAATCTGTCAGGTGTACAAGCTGTACGTAACAGCTCGTATGAATGTTGAATGCAATGTGCACAATAATAAATTTCTGTCCACATATGTGATACTTGCAAAGCTAAAATTTAAAGAGGTTTATAATATTTATTGTTCATAATCAGAATTTCCTATCTTAACAAGTGTCTGTATAAAATTGGTGGCGTCTTTAATAATTAATTTCAAACCCACAGACCCCGTTCTATCCGAACAACTAGCTGTCGTTGGATTATGTACAGGGTGTCCCATTTTCATTGTAATTGTAGGGTATCTCGGTAACTATTAATGCTAGAGAGTTGTGGTTTCCACATTACTGTATTACTTTTTTGTTGTGAGTTGAGCTGTACCATCGCCATTTTTGTATCATCTTTTGTTTCAAAGCCATAGCCAACTTTTGAAAAATGTAACATTTCTTCAGTTCTCAATATCTCAATTGGCTATGTAGACACAAAAAAACTGTAGTGACATTTTTGATAGATATTATTATTCTGAATCCAGTGGCGTACTCAGAATTTTTTTAGGGGGTCACATTTTAGAGATATAACACAAACTAAGAATTTTATAATGTAAACCATAGTTGGCTTTGCTATGGTTGAAAAGAACTATTTTTTCTGATTAAGAAAATGTATACATTGCTAGGTTTGTCTTTACTAATTTTGGTATTATTCCAATTTCTGTAAAAATTTAATGAGATTTTACGTTTTTCGTCAAAATGGATGGAAATACTTGATAAGCAATGCATAGGTACTTATATCCAATTAAACAATCACTTTCATTAGTTAAATGGCCTTCTAGATCATCGATAGAAAAAAATGCATGAGCGCTCTTAGGAGTATGTTTGTATTCAAATATGCATATATTATTTTTGAAGGATTAAAATTTTTACTTAATGATATAAACTAAATCTTGTGTTTTCTTGTACCATAGCCTCCTGGATGTAAACGTAAAATACGATTAAATTATTTAAAAAAAAAATTGAATAATTCCAATTCTTAATTAGAAAAAATAGGCCTTTTCAACCATAGCAAAGCCAACTATGGTTTCCATTTAAAATAAAATGCAAGTTTGTGTTATATCTCAAAAATGTAACCTAAAAATAAAAATATCTATAAAAAAGGTCTTTACAGTTTTTCTGTATCTACAGACCCAAGCGAGAAATTGAGAGATGGAGAAATGTTACATTTTCCAAAAGTTGGCTATAGCTTTAAAACAAAAGACGATACAAAAATGTCGACAGTACAACTGAACTCAGAACATAAAAGTAATACAGTAGTGTCGAAACCGCAACCCTCTAGCACTAATTGTTACCGAGATGTCCTACAATTACAACGAAAATGGAACAACCTGTACAGTAATTTTACGTTGCAGCATCTCTAGAAGATAAAATTTCGCTTTTATGTTTTGTTAAATCCCCTGCCTTATCTGAAATAGGAGAGTTCATGCCATCCCAGCATAATGAAATTAATAACGCGTAACAATACGCTCATATCTCATTTACCAACAGAAATATTTATTAACAAATCACGATATGCACACGACTGTGTTAAATGGATCTAAGTGGATCACGCGTATCTGCCAAAAAAAGTTTTTTGATCACATGTATATTTCCACTTTTATTGATATAAAGCTGACGAATTCGTTTTTGGCGATATTTTTGGCTGTTGGTGGCGGCCAGTAGCGACGGTCATCTAGTCGCTTCCGGCAGCCTTGTGTGTTTCTATTTCTAAAATTCCTTTTTACGCAAGTCCAAACTCCAAAATCCCCGCGCGCAGTTTCAATTTGGCTCATGTTTGACTTCAAGCACTTCTCATGTATTTTGAACGATAAGATAGCATCTTATTTCTAAATCAGGGATCTGAAACCCTGTGTCCATGGGCACAAATATGGCCGCGAAGCATTTTTGAAGTGTCCGCCACAAGTATACCGATCGTTGTTTGTTCAATATTTCTAGATTCCAGGATCTGCTTTGCAAACGATTCAAATTCATAATCAAATTCAAGGATTTAAATTTCATACCGCTATAGGTAAATTTACTACAGTCACTAGATGATTCTTGCAACGCGGGCGGCGTCGATTGCTGAATTCTTTGTGCCACCTTTTTTGTAACTGCTGCCAAGCTACAATATGCACAGCGATAGCAAGCGGCGGTAGTACTGAAGGTCGCAGATCAACGTCACACCACAGCTCCGAAATCTGAGCTTTCTGCAACCTTAAAGTTAATTATCCCCAAAACAATAAAGGATATGTTGAAAATACACACCCCCAGGCGTTATCTCATATTAAAATAAATCAAATAATTCAAAAATCGACAGATGACAAGTATGCGTCACATTCCTGAGAGGCGGCAAATTGATTTAATCGATAATTTCCATAAGCGCCCTTGATGCATGAATCTTTTTTAGAAACCTTGTATATTACAGTACCGCAATAGTCCGCCATTTTAGGGTATAATAGTGGCGGAGAAATTTAAACGTTTATAAATCAGTTGGGAGAGGGAACCAAACTATCAAAGCTAACTTTAAAAATTAGAGAACTGTCAGATCAGTACCTGAATTTAGTGTTGTTAGACTTTTCCCTAGGTAATTGGAAACATACTTTGTGTATTATATATATATATATATATATATATATATATATATATATATATATATATATATATCTGACAGTTCTCTAATCTTTAAGGTTAGGTTTGATTGATTTAGTTTCCATTACCATCTCTCGCCACAATTTTACACTAAAATGGCGGACTATGGCGGTACTGTAATCTATTTAGTGAATGAAAAATTTACAATAGTGACACGACGTTCGACGGCGGATGCATAAAATATTAAGAACAGTACAGTACAGTGCTGGAAAAAGGCAGGATTGTTGTGTATAATAAGCTGTTTTTAAATCGGGATATCTTACTATAAGTTTGTTATTTTAAATAGAACAACCCCATCTTTATGAAGCATTCGATTAAAGGCGTCAAATTAAATAAAAAGGTAGTAAGGTACCACTACCCTACAGTCACTTGTTTTTAAGATATCTCATGTTAAATAATTGTTGTTGATAATGTTGTTTGTAGTAGATATTTCGGTCAGTTAATGTTCAATTAATGTTTTTAAACAACACATTTTTTTTCAATAATTCGTAAAGCTTCCCCATTTAAGCCACTAGTCTACGACGTTAAATAAAAAGTTAGCTGTTGTAGGTTGTTACCGTGAACGCGTGAACATAGGTATACCCTGCATTAGTTGTATTTAAAGAAAAAATGGAAAACATTTTTCTGCCTAGCTGTTACTTACATCAATAAAAAGACTCTTACCTACTTATGATATTGCTTCTGTCCCACTCAGAACATTTTACTAGTTAAGAATGATATCATCGTCTTATTTTCTAATTATTATGCAATTTACACCTTCACATTCTTTGGAAATGTAAGTGTGAAATATGTAAATTTATTATTCACTTAGTAAGTGAGTATAACTTGCTTTCAAAGCATTTAGTAACTAAACATAAATCAAATGCGTCGAAAGAATGTATTATGTATGTAAATACATAATGCGCTATATGGTATAATTATAGTGACATATACACCGTAAAAGATATACAAAATCATCCCAAGGAAGAAAGGAAGGAAAAAATACGTTTATAGTTCTTGTTCTTTTCTAGCTATGAAGGCTTAGAAGGGTCACGTATATTTTCATTTTTTTTTAATTTCGACTTAAATCTTGAAATTTTGATATTAATCTCAGAATTTCTTCTTTAATGTCGGAATTTTTTAAATCTCAGAATCGGACTTTAATTTCGGAATTCCTACTTTAATCTCAGTATTCTGACTTTAATCTCGGAATTTCCACTTCAATCTCAAAGTAGGAATTTTGAAATTAATCTCGCGATGCTGACTTTAAACTCGGAATTCCGAATTTAATCTGGGAAATCCGGCTTTAATGTCGGAATTTCATTATAATCTGAGAAGACTAATACTAAATGCGGAATTTAACAAATAAAAATATTCGTGGCCATTCTAAACCTTAAGCTTATAGTCAGAATTATATACTTTTTCTTGCCTTTAAATCCATGCTTTTTCTGGTATTCTCGAAGCGCTCTGTCGACTTCGTCCTTGCCTCTGATAGGGGCCATCCTCGGTGCACTTTTTACCCGAAGTGCTTTGTATTCTTCCTCCCTCTTTTCCTCAAGCTTCTGTTGTTTTGTGGAAAACTCAGTGACGCTGTCATCGGCTGCTCGGCCGTAGGATTTGCCGTAACGGAAGTTTAGGGTTGGAATAAAACCTGAAAACGTCTGCATGGATGAACTGTCTGTCCATTTGCAATAACTTTACGCAGTAAATAACTACCGTACACATGGTGCCTCAAAATTGTCGCACGTGCTTAGTGGTTTGTTTCAGGGGACTAAAACAAAAATGAAAATTAAGAGCAGAAAATTTTCCAGTTGTCCTTCTTTATTGAGTTTTTGATAAAAATGTTATGCGGTTTTTTCAATTAGTTGTGTAACATAATTCATTTGGTAGCCATGATGATGTAATTTTATTTTAATCGTTCTGTTATATTGAGAAGTATTATAATTTCCTTTGGTTTTGTATGTTTTATTATGATTATATTTATTTATATTATAAATTATAACTTATCTCACCGCTAGTATATGTTAAACACCTAAAATCGAATATTTTTTCCAGTTTGATTGATTGCATTTGACGAAATTGCAAAAATAAATTAGAACTAACTTAAACGCTTGGACGTCCCCAAACGCTAGGGCTATCTTTTTCTAAATTTACACTTACTTTGTATCAATTTTTGATGTTTTATTTAATGAGTCTTACAACTTTTTCAATATCTGCATCTATTTAAGAAACACTGTCTTTGCCTTTGTACAACTAACATGATCCTCCATGGGTCATGGGGTTCTAACTCTCACCCCCTTTCCTCTCCCCCATGGACACGCCATTGGATACAGGTATCATGCTTAAATACTCATGAATGGAACGCTGAAGTTCAACATTTCATCTTCAATTTTTAAATGAAAATTTACCCGTGATATTCTTCGATGAAATATCTCTAGCAGTTAGATTAAATTGTTGGTTKCAACAGGACGGTACATCTACACATTACGGTAGGAAATTTCCTAAACGAAAATTTACCAAAAGATGAATTGGAAGAGGTGGATCCATAGCATGCCGTCCTAAATTACCAGATCTGAACCCATTATATTTTTTTCTGGAGCTATCTGAAAGAAAAAGTTTCCTACGAACCTGTTCAGAACCCTATAGATATCGCAAGCTGGTTTTTACGTTGCCGTGGCTTTAATAAACGAAAATATGCTGCAGAACGTCCGTGTTTCCATTACTAAATAGTGCGAATGTTTACTCTGAAGTAGGAATCAAACTTTTTGAATATATTTTGGGAAAACAGATGTGAAAAATATCTTGTTTCATAATATTATTCTTTTTTAATAATGAACAAAACATTCTACTCTTAATTTGCGATTTGTTTTAGTCCACTAAAACGAACCCCAAAATTTGCGCAGGGGTGCCAGATATTTTATATGTTATTTAAAGCTCAGCTATCGTCTACATTTTTATTTAAAAAAACTGAAGTTTAATGTAATTTGCTACTCTTTAGGTTTTATTTGAAAAAGGCAAAGTAAGGCCTGCGGCATTTATTCTATATACGGGGATAAATTATTAATTACTGTGCTCAACATAGTTCACATTTAATGGGAACAATAAATGTTACTTTCGAATATTATTTCAAAAATATTAATTAGAACACTAGCATTATTGGTATGAAAAACCTAAAATATTTTAGTGAATAATTATATCCACTTAAACAATATAAAACAGTAAGTGGTAAACTTCCAAAGCCTCTGAGATTGTCTGATCAGCGAGCGGAACTGGGAAACAATTACGTCATTTTATTAGTTTTAAAACGCGTTAATTAAAAAAGGTAAATTTTTTGCTCAAAATTATGTATTAAAAAACTTACAGAGTAAACGATTAACGAGGTTTAAAAAACTATAACATTGCATCAATATTACATAAACCTAAACAGTTACCAGTATATCCAATTATGTACTTAGATGCTCTGTGCTTTGTATCTAAAGCGTAGTCTCTATTTTGGTCCTTCATCCTGGGGATAGGCTTCAAAATCACGTTGTCAGGTTGCCTAATAGTAGAAGCCAATTCCCGTTTGGCGCTGCGTAGAAATCCCTTGTCACGAAGTTCCTGCCAGCATGCAACATTTAAGCAGAAAGTCAATAACCGTTACCAGAATAATATTGACCACTCGGAATTACGAGGGAGCACTCACTTGCATGATTTCTTTCGTTTTTGCCCCATAGCATTTGCCATAGTGGAACTTGAGCGTTGGACAGTGGCCCGTGTATCTGAAAATAATAATAATAATAATAATAATAAACGGTTTGAAAATGGATAATTGAATGAATAGAATAAAATTTGTACGGTATTCTACATATATATATATATATATATATATATATATATATATATATATATATATATATATATATATATATATATATACCTACTCATGAAGCTTATATCAAAAGGTATTAAGACGGGTATATTTCGAAAAATATATAACAGGTACTTGAAAAATAGTTCGCGTGGTAGAAACATAACTTCGAATAGTCAAACATTTATAAGCCGTCTTACACAAAGCTTTAAACAACTGATTTCGTGTTGTTGCTATATTGATATCTTTAGGGCTTTGATACATTGTAATAGGTACACATTCACATAATGTAAAATAATTATTATATTTTTTTGATATCTAATTTTCCTGCGGCGCGGCGTAAATAATAATAATATAGGGAATAGTAATACCGCTATCATTATGTTGTGGTTTAATTTCGGCGGAACTAAATTCAAAAACTGATATGATATTATGATATCTGCTTCTTAAAGTGCTTTAGGGTTTATTTCAGAAATAGCAAACATATATGTACGTTAAGAATTTAACACGACCTTAAAATAACGCAAAGAAGAACTTATCGTAAATATTATGCTGTTTTTAGCACTACACAATGTATTGTTATCATAGCGGTGACTATGGGCAGCAATAATTATTATTAAGGGCAAATACTAAAAAGTATATTATGCATGAAAACTGTCTACTAACTATTATCTCACTAGGGATGTGCCTTAAAGATCGATATAAGGACCTTTACTATTCTCCATTTATACGTGCATTAGCTGTCAAAGGGTGTAACGTACATTTGTATTCCGATGACACATAAATGTATTAATATTTTTGGTAAGAAAGGTTTGCCTGTAGCCGCACAACACATGACTGTGATCTGCAATTTACAATTAGTCCAGTGTATAAGCAGTTCGCGGCGTTCATTTATTAAACTTTCAAGATAGTGTCTAAGAAAAAAGGTTGAGGAACAGTTACAGCGTGAGCAACTGCAGACAATTTAAAATGAAATATTTCCAATGCCTATAATAATTTAAAGTTATATGACGATCCCTCCACAGAGGCGTTCATAATTTTTTTTCTCTTTCCAAGCGTATTGTGCATTGATGGCTAAAATGAAGCTTTCATTTGTTTTTAATATGTTTGTTTGTTTTAGTATAAGATCATTGCTTGACAATGTTGGATCTTTAATGATATTACTATTAGAGTTCATGACTCGTGAGGAAGAATAGCCACTGCAACTGAATTCAGATGTTTTGGGAGCTATTCATTCATTTCACATCATTTATTTACCATTATTAGATTTAATTATTAGTATTTAATATTGTTTTGTTTATAAAAATGGTACCTAAGAAAGTTTTATTATTATTATTATTATACAAATCTTGCAGTCTCATGTAAATCAAACAATTTTCGATTTTCCCGTTTAATTCAAATTACTGCGTTTTCGTGATCGAGCCCGATTTATCAGTCATGCAGTGTGCATGTCAGATTCAAATAATTCCTTCAGTGAACGCAAACTGAAAAGCATATCTGCATATTCTTGATCTCACGCTGTGCAATTTAGACCATTAGAGTGCAACGTGATAACATAATCTCATGTACCCAACAATTAATGAGTGCAGCTTTAAACGATCGAAGAATATTTTTTTAATTAAGGATGCGCTGGTGCTAATGTATCGCTGTTAATACTTTATAACATGCACAAAGCTCAAATTTTCCGCCTTGTCTAACGAAGTGTGGCTTTGGTACACCATAAAAAGAAGATAACAACAGTCTGTTCAGGTAATAAAGGTGATGACGCTGACTGTGCTAGTGTGAAAACGAAAAAGACTAAAACTACTTGAAAAAGTCTTTAATGCATATACGTATGAGGATGTTTTTGGACAAATTAGGCTATTTTTCTTACGAACTGTATGTATGAAATTAATCTTATTGGGACTATTTCTTTGGTTTATCTTCTAGAATATCAAAGAAAGTTTGAGACTTGGCCAGCTTATCTTCTAACAGAAATAGGTAAATTAATCTGCTGCATTTTTGAAACTTCTCGTTGACAAAACTTTCCACGCCAATTATTCAAATAACAAAAATTGTAAAGAAAGATAAATAATTTAAGCAAACATAAGATAAGCATAAAAAACAAAAAAATGTCCAATATAATGTGCCTAAGTCAGTAATATGACAAATCAGATACCTGGTCATTTCTGACTCATGCTTTACTTTCTTTTTTAATTATGGAACGAGTGCGTGACTCTAGTATACAGATACAGCAAGGCTTATAAAATTATTCAATCTATCCAAACACATATAAGTACTTACTAGAAAATACAGAAATTTTAATGATTTCAAGTAGGAATTGCGAAATGACAATGGCTTATTTTCGATTTAATTCATATGTGCAAAAATGTAGTTTGGAAACATTGCTTGTGTATTATACACAAGGTTAGTAAAATATATGGAACAACAAATATGGATTTTATAGCAAAATTTTTTCGACAAAGGTTCTTCTGCTAATCATTTTTCATTTCTTAGCCTATTTTCTTTGTTTTATTTATCAACGCATTTCCATGGCAGCGTATTTTGAACATTTGAGGAATTGTATTGTTTTTTATCGTTGAAATGACGACATTATTTTGTATCGTTTGATAACAAATTTTTTGTGAAAATATGTCTATGATGTCTACAAAATAAAAAAAGCTTTATAAAAAGAGGTTCTGCAGGTATAATTTTATTCTATTCCTAATAATAGTTGGCTATGTAGATCGAGATCGTTCACATCAAGATGTTTGTGATTTATTTAATCTGCAGAGAAATTCTACTGTTCAATCCGTAGTCAAAGAAACTGGACTTGTAAAAGATATCCTAAAGGCCGGATCCGGACGTCCAAAATTTATGTCAACCACGCAACTTGTTTTGGACTATATTAGTCAATTGTAGGTTGCTTGAATAATAAGAAAGAAAAAATTAAACCTTACAAAGTACACCTACTCCAGAGATAAATGAAGATGATCCCGATACAACGCAGTTTTGTGTGATGATGATAGACATAACTAATGATAATCCGAATTTTGCAAACAACATTTTAATTTTTAAATGGATTTGTAAACAGACATAACGCCATATTACACTGTACCCTCAGAAACCAAATCCGTGGGCTGATATTATTGGGCTACACATGATAGATTCATAGTTCATTAATGGAAATGTAACAGCAGGTATCTATCTGAACCTACTAAATGGTAATATTGTATCTGATACTGAACATTACGGCTGCACTTTTTCAAAACAGAGTAAATGACATTTTTGCCAAAATTGAATGTCTGGTGTAGATCAAACATACTGTTTTTACTGTGTATTTATGTATAGTAGCATTATATTTGGAGCATAAATAAAGTGTTTACTACCACAGCAAAACACAGCAAATATCAAAATTTCTAATAATACACATCAACTGAAATGTAGTTACTCTGTTTTTGCAACAGTATTTGAAGTTACTGTGTTTTGTTGTATGAAATCGTTATTACCCCACCATGGTAACTCGGCCTCTCATTGGTGACGTCACTTGCGGATCATAATGTTGTGCTCCCCACTTAAAAAGCGCAAGAATACCAGCGCGGTAGCTGGCAGCTGATTTAAATACACATTTGATAAGGTCGCCAAAAATAAAATAATAATTAGCATTTGAAAAAAGCTTTTGATTGAGTAAAATAGATTTAAATTTTGTCACTTTCAATGTGTTTGATCATTAATTTAATATTTTATAAGTTCTTAGCTTAGAAAATTTTGTTCAATACAATAAATAATAGGTCTTTTTGAGAATCATTGTTTACTTTTCTACATCCAAATACTTTGGAAAAAAATTATTATTTGAATGATATCATACAACACAGCAAGTACAGTTACAGTGTTTAGATTATATTATTACCTTAGGGTCTGAAAAGAAAATCCACACAAAGCAAGAATTGCTTTGCCGATCTAATTAAATATTATTCACTTTAGTTGAAACTATGTAGATACATGTAGAAAAATAACATGTTTCACGTCTGGCAATACTTTTTCATTTCATATATACGATTATGCTTGTTAACCCGATTAAATATCACGAGCGTTCTCAGTTACATCATGCGGGCTTGTTACTGTGTTTTGAAAAAGTAGGACCGATTAATTTCCTGATGAAGATCGAAGAGGAATGCCAAACCGCAATGTCTGGTTTTAACAAGACGGCGCTCTACCATATTTTGGAATGAATGTTCGCTTGTATCTGAATAATATCTTCCCAGGTCGGTGGATAGGACGTCGGGAAACTTTTGAGTGATTTAAGTCAATCGTATCTTTTCGTCTAGGCTCATTTAAAAAGTCACGAACAAAATTCAAGAAACACCCTCTAACTGGCCGATGAGTTCATCGCGCAATTTTGTGCAGGATGTCTTCAGTTTGAACATTTATCTTGATGTCTAGGTTTATTTATGTGAATAAGGTATAACGAGCATTAGGATTATTGTCAAATGAATAAGAACCAATATTGACACCTACAGAATCTGCTTTGAAAAAATCTTTTGTCGTTTATTTGAAACACGATTTTTCATTAAAATTTTGCTAAGCGAGTTCGAATACAAGATTTTGGCTTGTTTTCATACGGTGTTCATCTAGTGCTACCGTTCACCATTGATCGTCACTGACTTGTCTTCGGCGGGTTCGGCGATGAATATAGATTCTGTATGGGTACACATGAACATGATGGTTGAACAAGTATGAGAAGGTGATGTGGTGAATGATGCAATTTTAAATTTTGGGTGGAGAGGCATGTGCACCCTACCGTTGATGTAATGGTGTGGGGGGTTACCGTTCATGGCACCTTTTTTTTTACCGGAGACAAGTGAAGGAACCATACATTACGCCACCTTAGGTCTTGGACTAATTTGAACAAAACAACTTTAATTGGTCATCAACATCTCCTGACCTTTCACCTATCCAACACGTCTACAATATTATGGGTATTTTGGTTTGAAGGCTTCCGCGGCTGTTATCGGTGACTTGTTTTCCGGGCTGCTTCCCACGTTGCTTGTTTGGTTTTGACGTTTCGACAATCATGTCGGTGTCTTCCTCAGAAGTAGCTCAGTTTCAGAGCAATATGTGGGAAGCAGCTCGGAAAACAATATCTCAATATTACGGGTAGCGATCAGAAAAAACTCATGATATCAATCACGTCGAACACGTTAAAGAAGCTCAGTGCATTATTTTTTATTTAGGTGCTTACTGTCTGATTTTCGTTTATTCTTTACCAGTTTACTTACTTTACTCCAATAAACATGTACACTAAAATTTAAATGAATCAGAACATAACAGATATAATGCATTTTTATTTCATAATGTTACATTAATCTAATAGATTCATAACGTGTTGTACTGATAGCAGCAAGACCTACATATCTCATTTTTCAAATACTTGAACACAAGTGTTCAGTATTCGTCAGTGTTGCATTGACTCTAATTCTATTGTACATTGTGCAAGAATACCCTTCTGCGACAATTATAATAAATGCACTGCTGCAATAATTTAGCGAGTTTTAGCTATTTATAATTCATATCAGAGTCGTGGTTATTTATGACTGCAGACCTGTGATAGGTAGGTAGGTACCAGGCATTACCTGGTACAAATAAATCCTAACGTGTATTTAATCAACACCCTCATCTATTTGAAACTACACGGTGTTCCTGTTTGGTTCATTCTTTATCATTCCAAACACGATACTAATCAAAGTTTGAAGAACCGCGAAATCGTTACTTCTTTTCAATGATTATCTAACTGGACCGAAACTTCGTAATTTTATAGATGAACGAACTGCAATTTGCCCATGTACGTTCTTTCACGTGTAAACTTTCTTTGGGTGCGTAATGTTTGGAATATAAGTGTTTAGATCAAAATTTAGGCATGATTGCATGCAAAGTAAATGGAGTGTGTCAGTATAACGGTCGAGCTAAACGACACCTTCGGAAGGTAGACCGAGACAGACCGTCACCTAGATCAATTGTTATAAAAAGCGCTTTGCGTCTGATTGCGTTTGACACCAATATTTCTAGTTTCACAGATCTGCTTGTCGTATTGTTGCCAACAAAAACAAAAATAATTATCTTGAATAAATTTGTTTTTTTTAACTGAATATGCCGCCCACATTTGAAATCAAAATATTTACATACATATTTGCTAATACTATTTTAGATAGTGCAGTAAATGGGACAGATAATTGTGTGCGTTGCAATTGTGCGTTCGTATTTCCGGTTGCTGTAATTTGATCTGAAACTTTACAATGGGATGTGTTAAAACTAAAAAAATTGCTTCTGATACTAAATGACATTTTACGATTCATACATGATGTGGAACCATCAGATTCCAGAGTCCACCCTACAATTACCATTAAGATCACCATAACTGTAAGATGAAAATCAGATTACGATTCCTCAGGTATTTCCGAATCTACATATTATTTAAAAGAGTTCTCAGTCACACTTGTTACAAATATTTATTTTATTAATTTAATGTTTAATTTCTAAGTTGACAATAAAATTTATATGGCAAAACATTTGTAGGGGTGCAAACAGTTTCGGAATCAACATTAAACAAGATAAAAACATTAATGAGTTGCTAAACAAGCTTTATTTGCTTTTAGAGCAMTATTTGTATTTCGCGAATTTGTTATAATTATCAGTTTACGTAGAATGCGATAATGTGGTGTTACCGCAGGTGTTTTATTCTTGCTGATACTGCTGAATTATACAAATTCCTACTTGATGCGACAATTAAACTTTATAATATAATAAAACAACGAACAACTTATTTGTGTGTTTTTACTTTGTTTTATAGAAATGTTACTTTAATAAGGATATTTGGTATTATATTTTAGAGTTAGTTCGCTGTATATACGGACTGCTGTGAGTGGAAAAGCTACCATGCGATACAACCTTTAACTTGTGATGCCTACTTGTATATAAATACCTTCAATCATATGCTCTTATTTATTAAAAAAGCAAAATTGAAGACTGTAGGCTAAGAGTAGAAAAATCTTTTATAAGTTGGATATTTGTAAAAATTCGGCACAAATACAAATGTCGATGGAAAATATTGTTGGTACGACCGCATAAGGCAATATTATCAGTGATGGGCGTTTACGTGTAAATTATAATTTTCTACATTACCCGCGTAGAAAATGTAGATAAATCATTTTGGCGTAGATTTTGAGTAGATAATATGAGACGAGTATATTATGGCTATTGTATATTAAATGTATTTTGCAAATTATTTTGTTTCAATTTTCCTGTTTTATGAGTCAATTCTTAAAAATTTTTAAAGCACTACAGTTTTTTAATATTTATATTACAAATTTGCATAACTTATTTTAGTAAGTCATCAGAATACCAAACGGTTTTCTTACTTCTTTGGGACAAAACATGCGTCTCCAAGTCTTTTCTTCTACGAGTATATTAGGTATAATAGGTAACATATGAAATAGCCCGTCTTATTCCGTTTATAGACAAGAAAGATAATAAAATCATAGTTTATAGTCATTTAAGAACCCATTGACCGATAGAGGGCTCCGAAGCACGCTTGTGCCTTCTGGCCCTATGCTGAAACAAGTTATTGTTGTTTAACGTGTGTCTAGTTATTTTAATTACAACGAAGTAGTATTTTGTTTAGTTAGGAAGCTACAAAAATAATAATATTAAAAATAATGCTATCATTTGAGGCATTTGGAGCTGTTATTGTTATTGAATAGTCCAACATTTTAAAAACAAGCAGGTATAAATGCCAATGACCCACTTATGACAAAATTCGAGTTCCCAACGGAAAAAATCGCCACTGTTGTATTATAGAACACCATATCAACTCAGAAACCACTTACGTTACAAAAGGTCTCTAAATGTAAGGGGGGATTTTGGACAATCACGCCATCGGGGGAGATTGCACAAACATTATTCAGCAATATTGGATCATGTAAATCTGGTGAAGATGGTTTAATCATGAGATTTTTTTTTGTGTTACGCTTAACCTGGTATTTTACTTGCCTTTTATACGTTCGGAGTTTCGACTAGTGCAAAACACAGAAAAATAGCGTAGGTAAAATTAAATATCTCAAAGAAAAAGAAACACCCATTTTAATTGGAAGAATATATGTCCAGTGTAAAAGTAGGTACTGCAGTATTCATATAATACAACACACACCAGGTGAAATGGAGTATTAAAAAAAACAAAACACTAGAACACTATTTTTGCTAAGTAAACTGTTACTTTAATAACGAAGAGCATTGGATAATGAAATTATTTATACCACGTATACAGCAAACGTCATAACAGAATTTAGAAGTTTAAGTTAGCTGTTTGGTAATGTGACATGTAAAGTAAATATAGTTTCATATACCAGTAAAAGCATGATATAGTACCTACATATAAAAGCTTCATTTATGGAATTAGCTCCATTCAGCCTGTTTTCTTCATAGAGCAATTCTGTATAAGACTCTGAAGTATCTATAATAAAATAAGATTCCGAACGGATGAACACAGCATCGGCATACGCAGAAGGGGTGCACTTTCACTGCCTATCCTTTATTTAAAATACGGAAAGAACAATTCAGAAATACATTTAAACCGTTTTATGCAATTTTAGTTTACACCCAACGGTATGAGTACCTTCTTATACTATATTATGTTGGTGGAAAACAATTCGTTTCTTAATATCTGAAAAATAGAAACTATACTGAGATCTCGACTAGTTTCATAAGCACAATATCATTGTTTCTTGTTATATTTTGAAGTACTTATATACTTAGCACGTACTATTTATAAATATGTTTTAAAAATGCACAMTTAGATGTTACCTTTTCTTTGAAAGAAAGACGGCATGCTACGGTTGCTAATACACTTTATAATTATGTAAAAAATAACTATCTCACTAAAGTAAAACAAATTAAGCACTAGTTCATATTATGTAGGTACTTAAAAAGAAAGCTAGTATTGATTTTCCAACAGGCATTTTACTATGTATTGTAAATCAAGCGGTTATGAAGTAATAGTATTATACTTAATGTTTGAAAGTTACATTCTAATTTTCTACAGGCAGTGCAGTGAAAGAGCATTTTTGTAAGTGGGAATTATTGCTACAAAATATCCTCGAACACGAGGATATTTATTTTTTCCTGATACATATTTTGTGATACAAAAAATGACTACAAACTAACGTTCCCGATATTGTTTCCTACAGCCATATTATTTTAATTAATTAAATGTCAATTAAAATTATAAACCGTTGTATGTTAGATGAAGATTCTTTTGTTCCAAGAAACATACTGCGATATTAACATTTACAGTTGTGATCAACAGAGGCGAAGAAAAAAAAAGACATGAAGTTGAGGGGAAACTATAGTGTTAAACGAGGACTCATCGTCGTTAGATTAAGTATTACAGAAATAACAGGTATGGAGATGGTTATATGGTATATTTCGTTATGTTGTACTGTGGTGATAAAACCCTAACGCGCAGCTCAAGTCGATGTTTACCGCATGTTTAATTTGGATTATTTTATACAATGAGCAGCAATGAAATATAATAAACTACTACGCAAAAACTTCGAACATAACGTGACAAATTGGATTCATAAAATTTTGATCTCAATCGATAAGTTCTATTCTGCTATGACATAATGCAAATAAAACACAACAATCTCACTTTTAAATAGATTCAATTGGGTATTTGCCATGTATTTATATTTTACTAAATTGCATATTAATAGGTAGCATCTAATCCACCAAACAGCTGTTACAGCTTATAAATTCAAAGAAATGGATCGTAAGGTTTATTTTTAATATTAAAAATGTGAATATTTAAAGGGACCGCCAAAACGCGAACATATTGGCCGTGACGTCAGGTGTCTTGTAAATGGCCGCTCGTTTACATCTGGGGTCAGCGTGTCACGCGTCAGCCTCAGCCCATCAATTTATCAGTTTGTTGTTTGCGTTCATTTTGTGACAAGCGAAGAACGTAAAAGCAACAGCATAAGTGAACTTTTTATCAAATTAACGGAGCATTAATAATTTGATCACAGTGGGTTGTTGGAAACATACTATTTGTAAGCATAAAAATGTAAGATTAAAAAATGTACCCTAAACTTGACATATATTTTAGAGGTCAGAATAAATATAAATTGCCATTTATTTTCGGGGCTTTTGCGGCTCGTTTCCGGTCTGGCTAACAGTCGAATATATGGGGAACGACGTCGTTCTTTATTATAACATTTCCCTCTATCAACTTAAAACTGTAAATAAATGATGAATGGTAAACACTTATAACCCCAAAAAGAATAATAAAGCTTATAGTAAGAATTAAGATGATGAACAGAAAAACAAACTTTGCGATTTCGGCATATCACGTCTAGGGTTCTTTTATAACCATGTACAAAACAACAATTGTTTTGTTTTCCATACATAATAGATGCTTGTAAAACTACACAAATCACTTTTTGGTGCGACCTCTTACACCGTCCTTTCAATAAACACCACATAAAAGCTTTTCTAAAACAAGAATGATACTACACCATTAAACAGCACGCTCCTCGGTAATGTTTACATGACACTTGACGTCACGAGGTGAATAACCTTGGACAGAAGCGTTTTGTTGGTGACTCCTAAGATTTGAATTTCAGACCTGAAATTCTCTACCTACAAATATTTTTTTGTTTCATTTAACATGGCGTACGATATATATGCACTTCAAGATTCATTTTACGTAATTTAAAAAAAAAAAGTCATAATACCCACCGACCAGGCGCGTTTTATTTAAATAGTGTTGTAAGTAGGCAAAAACTGCTGTGTATACTGGGATAACGAGAAATGGACTGTTTCAGTACATACTATCCACATAATAAGTTAAATGCTCGGGGATTGTAGAACCATTTTTCTGTTTCTTTTACTCAAGACATTTTTTTTAGTTTTGTAAGATGCATAGAACTCCCCCACATTATCTAAAAGAATGTTTAGATGACGTGTTTGTTGACAGATGGATTTCACAAGCAGAATGCCCTCCCCGATCACTTTATTTAACACCATTGGATTAGTTTTTTTCTTTTTTTCGAGAATAGGCGAAATACAAGGTTTATTTTATGTCCTATACAAAATCGGATTAACTGAAGGAAGGATAGAGTACCATAAGAGTTACTGGCACTGGTGTATAGAATGAATTATTCAATCATAGCTCGAATCATAGTGTTGTGTTTAAAATTTTAATTTGAATTTATTTTTACTTTTACGCTGTCGATTTAAAGTTTTGTTCCTTTTTAGTTTCTGTAAAGCGGTATCTCTTTATCATTAGAGAACATTAAGTTTTACGAATATACTTAAGCGAACACTTTGGTGCGATAAAAGTTGAATAAAGTGCTCATTAGGAATTTTGTTTATAGACTATAATTTAGATTTATCCATCATATGGTGGACAAACAAACACGGATCTCTCTTCAAAAGTGATTTGCTACTGGAAACATGTGGTGCAATTGGCCTTTTTCTCTTTATCCTTGCAAATGCAGTCTTCACTGGTAAGTTCACGTTTTAATTAACCTTGTCGAATACAAGTCAAACAAATAATTCTAAAAGTAATTATTTTTTTGCTAGTTATTAGCAGTCTTATCAATTTCTTGTGCTCATAAAAATATAGCTAAGCTAAATATATTTCCTCTATAAGTAAATGTAGCTTTATTTCTACATGCATGGGTTCATAAAAATTTTAAATAACATTACTCTTCGAAAAGACTTGTCGACTGTGGTAAACGGCAGCTTTATGTTTTATCCCCAAAAATATTTGAAATTCTTGGAATTATTGTCCATGCATACTATTCATATTTTAACCCGCATGATTGCTGCTGGCCCCTCACAATTTGCTTCAAATTTACATGAGAATTCAATATCAAGTTATAATCACTTATTTCACAGCAGTTAAATTGTCCTAAATTTGTCCCAAAACGAAATTAAACTTATAGCATTTAGCTATACGACTATAACTGAAAACGGCAGGCTTTATTTTACGATTACGTCTGACATTATTCAAAGACACCACCGATAAAATTTATGAAATTCTCAGTCGCAGGCTTATCTGAAGGGAACAGAATATGCAAACACATCCCACCCCTGTTCAGTCTTTTTTCGCTCACTACCGTGTAACTAAGATGTGGTTATTTTTACCGTCTCGTTTTCTTGTACCTCAGCTTGTGCCTTATTGGATACAAGGTTATATAACAAGTTGAAATATTAAATAGATCATTACTGTCGTTATTGATTTGGCGGTTTTATGTTTTGTTTGGTCAGCTGCTTCTGAATTTAAGAACATGCACATTTTCCAAAAAATTTAGGTATATTGAGTTGATAAATATTAATTAAACCTGCAATTCTTAAACAACACGTGGACGTAAAACGTTGATTTAGGCGTACGATTTAAGTATGAACATGAGCCCTGAAAATATTGGGACAATTACAATAGATCTGTTCTAATTCCTGAAAACATTAAAGTGAATATTTACGATTTCAGAAATCTAACTAAATTAAGGAGGACCAAATAAAAGTGGTTTTATTATGTCAAGCGTGTTAATGTTTAATGCATTAAACTGTGTGTTACATTTTTTATCAAGTACGCAAACATGTTATAACAAAAATCATAATTAAAAAAATATGACTCCATACACATTTGTGTATGTCAATCTAATTTCTAAAAGAAAATGTGCACGTTAAAATCTACATTTAAATGGTCCTTCGCGCCGAATCTATGTTAATGTTTAATGCATTCAACTTGATAAAATGATATAACACACGGTTGAATGAATTAAACATTAATAAAACCTTATTCACCAGGCATGTGGATAAATGCCATTAAAAATTCGGTATTCTTTGTCTTTTTACCTAGTTTATATCACAAAACGTATCTTTTATTACGTAAAACTTAAGTTTGTTTAATGCTGCAGCGATAAAAATGTTCGTATGCAGTGCGCGTCTAATCATAAGTTATGGAAGTTTCAAATCAAAAACATCTTGGACTCACATTTACAAAAATAAAATGATGGCAGCAGAAGTGGCGTTGGTGAAAGCTCTCAGTACGCTCCCTCCCATCTCCCTCAAAATTGTTTGGCAAGCAAACGGTAAAGTGATGCTTGTGCTTATCTGCCCAGTTGGCTATATTAGTTGTCCATGTCAATTATTATGAGCATTGTATTGTGTTTTATTAGTTATTACTATTTGTCGACTAAAAATAAAACCCATAAAATAATACAAAACATTTTATTGAATATACAAAGGCCCGGATTCATACAAATAGGTACTGCCGAAAATATACACCAGACCACTTGAAAAACATGCATATACGTAATGGAATATTTCCCAGTTCTTAGAAGAGCATCCTGCTATAAACTTCTACCCTCTGGTGCGCTTTTAAATACCTTAGTTGAGACTTTAAACGCGCAAAGATATGTATATACTTCGTTAAGTATAAAATTCTCGATGATAACTGAAATTCCATACACTTTAATTTTTGATATGACGTTACATTGCTATTTAGTTGTATATATTTAGTCTATCGTATTTAATTTAACTGAAGTGTTACTTTAATGGAATATATACTTAATTAACCAGCGCATATTAGGTGAAAGTGTAAACCTACTAAAAGTACTTTTTAGTTAACTGTACATAAGCAATAAATAACATACCTTTCTCGCTCTGTTTATCCGCCAACAAATCATAGGCGACCTAATGACATTTTTAATTGAACGTCTGTTATAATCCAACAATGCAAAACAAAACAGCAATTTTTGGAAGATGACAAAGAAATGCTTCACTGTCCAGTTTTATATACTTTAATAAGCTGCGACTGTAATTAAATATTTTTTTAATTCCATCTTTAATTATTGATAGTGAGTAATTTTTTTAGTTTGTGACTTTCTTATTAACAAGCTGTAATGAACATAATCGATACCGTGTATAAATTTTATTGTGCACTGTTGTATTTTTTTTCTAACAAATGTAAATAATTTTCTACTTACTAATTTGTAATTTTTTATATTAAATTTGTACAAATTCGTTTGATGCGCAAAGGCTTTTATTTTACACATCGGAAAATTTAAACCCAATAAAGTATCACATAAAAATAGGTCGCGGGTCGCGCCAGTTAGCATCAGGTCTGCATTAAATAAAATTTGTTATAAGATCTTCTATGTTTTACTGATTGCTAAATTATCACAACTAACAAATTTCAAAAATTTATAGTGGAAAAGTTAAAATTTTAGCCAACAAGATTTTTTTGAATACGGCCCATTTAGGAACTTTGAAGCGTGCCACTAATCCCAATAGTTTACGACGGCCGAAAAATAAGGTTGTAAAAACCCTCATTTACAATACAACAGTTTACGACGGCCGACCATCAAGCTGTAAAACCGTTTGCATAAGTCAGTCGCATAGATCGTTGCTTGCAAGTATAGTCGATTCTTCTTTCAATGCATAAGTATCTAAAAAACGGCAAAATTTTAAATATTGTATCTGGATAAGAAAATTGTTGCTTACGGTAAAGAGGAATGTTTTAGTGTTAATATTACAAACATTGAAGTATCTGCAAATAAACAACCATGTTCTAATAAGTATACACCAGGAAGCATGGCGACTTCTGGTTTTCACTTTTATATATCTTAACTCAGTATGAACAGCTTCAATAAGTTATGATTCTATACACATGCAACAAGCTCTTTGAACCTTTCATAGCAATATATGCACAATTATCTGACAGCCTCGCTTAAACATCAGTATTATAGGGGGGCGCCATTCTTTTAAACATGTTACTATATAAAACGTAGTTTTTAAGTAGTTGTAGATTTCCCATTAATCTTCAATGAAGCGTAGTGCCTGCCTTTCTGCTCCTATTGAATACATAAATCACATGATCCTTGCGTACTAGGTTGCAATTAAATAAACTAAATTCCAACCTACCAGTTGTAACACTAATAATATAAAGAAACAGTCACAGTTTTACCTATTTTATTAATAGATTATTCTACGAAGTAGGTATATCGAAATTTTGTAACAATTTCTTCCCTGACCAAATTAATAAATGATGAAGGTGCGTCACATGTCTGTAACTTTTCGTAAAAACTATATAATTACAGAAACACGAAATATTCAAGATCCAACAAAGTACTTTAACATTGTGTCATTATTTATAATATAATATAATATAATATTGCATTCAAATGCATGTTACCGTGTGTCTGTAGCTTGTTCATTTATTTTATGCGAAATGTTTTAAGTGATTGGATCCACCACAGCATAGACATGCATTTTAATAATAATAAGATGTTGGAAATTAATTAATTAAGGGTAATAAACGAAAAATTAAAAAAATTGCATATTTAGTTTCATATGGAACGAACACAGTCCGGGAATGCTTTCTAAGATTATTATTTTTCTTTCATTTATTGCAGTAAGGAGTCGATATAAATTTGCAATAAAATGTTAAAGGCTAATCTTCCGGTGCTGTCAAAATTGTGTACAAAAATTAAGAGAATAAGAGATTAAGCGCCGCGGTGCTTGTATTTCGAGGCTTATGCAATTTTTGATTTTGAAGTAAATTGCTGTACGGTTTAGAATAATCTTGTTCTCATCAAAAAATTTCATACTGACAAAGTTATACGCCTTAAATAATCTGACCATCAAGATATTAACTTTTTGACAGCATTATAGCAGATTTAGTCAAAAAAATTAATCCGATTGGGAATTGCAATAAATTTGCGTAAAAAAATTTATACCACTTAGGCACCATTTTCAGGGGCCTCTAGATACCATTTTCCTATTTCGACCTGAGTAAACATTTATAGTGTGTAATGTCGAAAACACATTAAACAAAATACAATTATTTTATACTTTGTTTGAGGTATAAAATTAATAAATCTCCACTATTAATGACTATATTACTTATAATCAGGTGAGCTGTTATAAATCAGGGGTGAATAAGTCCGACCTGGCTTTAACGGGGTTTCAAATAGACGATACTAAAATTAAAGATTTAAATTTAACAAGCAAACGAAAGTCGAAATCTAAAACTTTTTGAATTATTTCTCAGTGCTCTTTCGAATATTAAAACAACATACAATAGTCGAGAGAAAAGAGACATTAAATGCAAGGATTTATCGAATAAAATAAACGTGCAAAACGGATGGAATCACGAGGGTTTTTGCTAAAAATTAAATGAATTCGAAATGATGAAATAAAATGCGCCAAATTGCAAAAACATAAGTCTGCGAATTTTATAAAGGTTTCTGTGTTATTTTCTTCTACAGGCGATGCACGAAACGCATTATTATAGAGGTAGAAGTTGCCATGACGAAAGTTAACAAAACATGGTCGGCGCCAATGACAGTTTTTCACGCTCCTGTATTCCACACAATGAATATCGCTTTTGTACGGTATCCGCGTATTCAAATGCATGCCAAACAAAAATCTGCGAAAGTAGAAATCATCTCAGTTTCTCTCTTCCAATTACCTGGCCTAAACGAACAGTCGTTAATAAATCAATTTTTATTCATATCATAATTGGATCTAATTAGGCAGCTACCTACGTTTCTCCGATATCGATTAATACATTTTAGATAAATTTTTAGCCATGTTTTCTCTATGATGTAGACCGTGGCAGAACGTTTAACGGATATTAGTCATTTTACGGTAGAAAAGGCGATCAGACGGATCTTTGCAGACGATTGGAGTTTTTGCGGCTTATTCTATTTTCTAGCTATTTGTATTTATCAACTTATATACAAGCGTGCATGTACATAAGTTGGGATTGGATGTAATAGAGCGTAAAGTACTTAATGCAGACTCTGCAGGTATGTAAAATAGGTTTAGTTATTAAGAAATAGGTTTTTTCAAGGTTGTAATGTTTTTTTAAAAGAATGATGAGAACTCGATCATTATTTGGTTCAAATTTTACTTACGACCATTTTTCACATTTAGTTAGTTGCGAACAGAGTATTATATGTTAGGTAAAATAATTAAAGTTTAAAAGGAAATAATATAGGTAGGTATTAAAGCGCATATGCAGTCAATAATAATATGCATTATTTTAAGCTGACGCGTGTTTACCTTGGTAAGCATGGATTGTTTCTTGTTTAGGTATTAATGTTTCACACACACTTTGTTTATTTTTTATAAAAACCACAATTTACAGCTAAGGTTGTGGGAAAATGGAACAAAGAACAGCCTGGAAATCAAGTACCTATCTAGCACGTGGACTCGCACTATCATCTATTATTTACACTTAATTGAGAAAAAGCGCTGTCGTGGAAGGGTGCATGCTTTCCTTTTAAACTAATGGATGCCGCCTAAAATACATGACTGCAATGTGTTTGAGGGCTGATCGTATCTCTTGAGACCCGTACCTCAGGTTTGTTTACCAAATTGCTTTGACACAGACATTTTTATCCGCAAATGTAATTTGAAACCTGCATGAATGGCCACAAGCTTTTCAGTTGACTGACAAAAATATTTCCGTGTCTCGCACTGATTTCTACGTGTAATAAAGTAAAAGGGCGCAAAAAATTAAGTGTTATAAACGGCGTGCGTTGTTTTTGCGTGTAGCGAGAAAGTAAACCATCGAAACAATCACCACCAAATGACTAAGCATGCAAATTGGTGCAATTAACTTTACTAAGAATAATAATCGTCATTAGAGGTACAATAGTCGAAATAACAAACTTGACATACCCAGGTATAAAACTGTTAACACCCTGCGCTAGAAAGGACTGTCTTTCAGCTTCCGTGAGGGGGATGAACATTCTCACTCACTTGTCATCAAAGGTAAGAAGTTCGTAACTTCAAATACGGAAAACGTCGCCCGCAGTGGAGAAGGAGTTCGCGGTGCCGACCAGCAGGAAGAACAATTGTATCTGAGCTGCATGCCGCTAGTCCTGCGCGGCTTTTCTCCTTCACTCGCTTGCAGGAATGTTGTGTGCGTAGATCGAATGGTTTACCGCGAGTTTTTAGGTAACGATGCGACTTTTCGAGTGCTTTTTTCGACCAATCGACGGTCGCAGGGATAAGACTAGGACAATTTTAAATATAAACTACACCTGCGTGCTGATGAATATTTGTTTACTTGGGATTCACTTTTATCAGCATGTGGAAACCTCTAAATAATGAAATTGTACGGATGATCAATAAATCAATGAATTTGTATGCAGTTTCGCAAAGCTTATGCTATGGGTGTACAGCAGGCAAATTACCGAAACCGTTTGGTATAATGAGTAAGTGCTAAATATAATATTAAGTGAAGCATACAATACAAATTTGTCAAACTTCACACCTTTTTGGATTTACAATATTTGCAGAGGTAAAAGTATTGTTATTTAACTTTATTCTCTGGAGATTAAATATTTTCTTAATAGGGTAAAGTTAAAATGTGTAGATAAAATATTTATTTCATTTATTGATCGTATAAAAATAATCCTTATATAATTAATATACTCAAGTATCATCTGGTTTTTCGCATACATACGTATTTATTTCAGCTGTTTTAGTTTGTTCTGTCGTACACGTACACATTGAAACGTATTTTCTATATGTTATCACAGCTCATTAATTCCTACGCCCAAGCTGCCCCAAGGTAAGAAAATACTTGTATTTATACAGGGTGTCCAACGAAAACCTAATTCAAACAGTGCTATTCGAACTAAAAATATGAAAATCAGCTAAATCTTGATTGGCATAATATGCCATGGAAACAATACCAATATTTTTAACGAAGTTTTTACTGATGCAAAACGGCTGCGTTTAGTCAAAACAGTAAAATTTATTTGCATTTATATTTATCAAATTTCGTAATACCCTAAGAATTTTTAATTTAATTTAATTAAAAAAAATGGTTCCAGATTATAGCTGCCATTTTAATATTAGTTGATCAGCTAGTCACTACTTGCAAAATTAAATTTTATTAATGGTACATAAAGCAACGGAAAAATAAACACCGCGCGCGAAAAAAAAACGGCCTAAACGCCTCACAAATCGCGAGGTGAAAAAAACCCTAAATCTGCTTTAAAACGCACTCGCGTAGGACGACCGGACGTTAAAGAGAACACGACACCGCGCCTCGCAAAAAACGATGCATAAACGCCTCAAAAATCGTCCGGTAAATAAAACAACCCCCAAATCTGCTTGAAAACCACGGAATTATATTGAATATAATTCCGTATTGAAAACGCACTCGCGTAGGACGTGGAGCATGTATGGAGCATGCGTCACTGCGCAGCGTAAGGGAAAACATTCCGAGTCGTAAATTAGTTCCAAATTGAAACATTAATTTTTTGAAAACTAGGCGTGACCGCAAAAAATTGATTTCATATTATTTATGATCAGGAAGCTACTTTCTAGGGGTATGCACATTTTGAGCTCGATAGGTGATGGAACGCTGTAGTAAATAATTACAAAGTTCTTTTATACGCTAAAATAGTATATTTCGTAGGATTAATATTATCTAGCAGTATAATAATAAATGTCTATATTATTATTACATCAAAATATAATTTTAAATGGTGTATTATTATTATGTACTGGCATAATAACAATGCATTTATTTAAAATTTGCTGTGACAAAATAATTCGACAATAATTATTATGCTGCAGCATGATATTAATTCATTTTTTTGAAACTTATTTTCCCTGTAACTACCTATATTTATTTAATGTGTTAAATAGCAAAACTGGGTGCCCTAAAAGTATATGTATATAGGCTTGTTTTCAGGCATTAACTCTTGGAATTCTAGTCTTACTCTCTTAATTATCTCTTTTATAGTGGTAGGCGTGTTCAAATAAACTACGTTTAATGCAAAACCAAAATGAAAAAAAATCATTGGGGTTTAATCGGGGAACACGGAGGGCAACAATGGCCCATTGTTTGCCATCCATTTACCATCAAACATTCCTTTAAAAAATCTTTCCATTATGAAGAGGTGTACCGTTGTGCTGATACCTATGGTGTTCAAGTTTAAAAACTAAATTTGAAGGACGTCTTTCAAAAAGCGGGGCACTTTTACTTTCCTTTATGAATAGAAAACCTCAAACTTGTAATCACCAACCTAATAATAATTAATAATGCCCATGCAGAGCGCATGATAAAAACTGCTTTGTATTTGCCTATTTCAAGATGTATTATGCACCATACAAAATCATTTTTATGATATTGGTGTGCTCTAGCCACATATCATGGCCAGAGTCATGATGAATTGTCTAAAGTCCCTAATATTTATAAATCTAAGAGCTTTAGAGCTGCCTGAACCTGCCAACATCCATAGTCACTGTTCAAAACCGCCCATCTGACTTGTGAGAAATATGTATATAATAATGGGACATCGTCTAACAATGTTACGTGTGTTTTTTTTTAACACAGAATGTAACATTCATGTTCCTTTCCATGTCAGCATAATGTTGAAGGCTTCATAATGTATCAAATATGTAAAACCGTTACGTATCAGATATATATACAAATTAATAAAATATATTCTAGATATTACTAATTTAATAATGCACTTGTACCTTTGATTTCAATTACGATTTCATAACTTCATATATTAATATATACTGTATCGGTATATGTATATATAAACAAAAAATAGTTCCGCAATAAACTTTATTCACAAAATTACATGCGCTAACAATAATAGTTATGTATAAAATAAATAAAAATTATTTTATATAAAATATTGACGTAATAATAATGATAATAATAATAATAGTAATAGTAATAATAATAATATCTAATAATAATAAACAATAATAGTAATAATAATAATAAATAATAATGTAATAATTCTTAGGTAGATATATTATATAATCAACCACTGTGTTAATGCAATCAAACTACACATAAAAGGCCGGTTTCCATTCTCTTTGTTAAAGTTGATGTTAGCTAAAATTAACCGAGTAACCATGACAATACCTTAAATTGAGGTATGTAATTGGTTTATATTTAAAAAACAGGGTTGATTTAACTTAAAATAGAGTAGAGAAGAGAAGAGAAACCGGCCCAAAGTCAACAATTCCCAGTAAAGCCAAACAAGTAATCTACTACATAAAACACGGCAAATAAAAAGTGAGGTTATACGTAGGTAGAATCCTAAAACGTTGAAGCACTTTGCAATAATGCATCCCTATATTAATGATACCTTACTGTTTTCTAATAATGACTTACCTTTTTTGAAGAAACATATAAGAACAATAACAAATTGAATAGTCAACGAGACAACCACTCATTCCCACGTCGAGCTTCTTAACCTACAAAACTTGCAAGTCGCAAATCTGCGCCTGCGCTTGCGTAGGCATAGAGCACTAACATAATTAAATGTACGGTACGTTATCGTAACCGAAAAGAGACCATATAAAAATGAATATAAATATATAATATTGACATAATATTTATGAAATGTTTAGATGGCATTTTAAGTGTACTTTCAAATCATAATAAGTATTAAATAGCTAATATGTTTCTACACTTGTACGTTAATAATATGCATAGTACAGACCGTTACTTATATGCTGAAAATAATGAGTCTTTCTAAATTATATTTTCAAATTAAACAATTTTTCATGTATCTTACTGATATTGGAAACATAAAACAAGTAACAATATAACAAATAACTTAACTCGCTTAACTTGCGTATATCATTATATTAAGTTTATATTATATTATAAACTAATATGTCACGTCGGCGTCGCGTCGTTATATCTCAGAAAATTTGCGAGGAACATAAATATAATTTTAACAGGGTTCCGTTATAGCAGATACCTATATAAAACTCGATACATGTTAGAGATATTACAATATACTTTCAAAACCTCTCATAATTATTTCATAGTTACATTTGAGAGAAGTGCTCTATATTAAGCATAAAGGTATATGTATAATAAACATACAAGAATAACGTAACTTATTGTAACTTTAAAATTTGTTTGTGCTTTCTGAGTTACATAACATAGATGTGTGTACACACAGGGAAACGTACATATTTCTGAAGATGTATTTTGGTTCATGTGAGGTATTCAACTACAGTAGGCGCCAAAAATCCAGAATTAATATTTATTTTAACAACATATATAAATTTTATGCTGCTATTTTATAATTTTGATATACTCAAGTATTTGATATTTTGATAAAAAAGTATGAGAAAAACAATTAAACATTGATATCCAGTAATACCCCAACTTACGCGAATTCAGAGTTGTACAATTTTGAATCTTTACTTTAATGCGTCAAACAACTTTGTTTGATTTTATGAAGCCCTTTACGTCAAAACAATTTCGATCTATGTTTTTGGATTAAAGCAATACTTAATATTATCTTTATTTGTCAAATTTTGCAAGACATAAATATACTTACTATTTAAATAATAAATAAATAAAATAAATAAAAAATCACTTATAAACTCGGTACGTTCTATTGTTTAGAAAAGCGAAAAAGAAAAACCAATCTCTAGGTACTGTTTTGAGTCTAGAACTCTAATCATTTGGAATTTATTGCACATATTTCCAGTTTTGGAAAAATTTTTTGGAATTGGACCACCGAGCGACCGACGCCGGTTCGTGTTAGAAAGAGAAAAAACCGTGGCTTGCTTGACACGTTTTTTTAATGAACGCTCGTTAAAATTTATATATCCGATCTGTTTGACGTCAATGTTACTGTACTGTAAATTATCTTGGCTTGAGGCAACCTTCCTCCGTGCACCAACGCGGACGTGAACGTTTAATAACTGTCAGACGGTATCAAAGCCATTCGTCAGATGACAGATGTCAAATTCGTTAATAGACAACTTGTTTCTGTCACTGCGTGTCGTTTTGTTTTTAATCTTTAGTAAAGTAGTAGGTAATTGCAGCCGATACAAAATTAAAACAGTTGTGAACAGTTATGGCTATTAACTTGAACAAGAATCGAGATACATTAACCACAGCATATAAAGATGTATTGGATGAAAAAACTGATACAAACTGGTAAGTATCCCTGCCCACACTCGATTTGGTATTTTTTCAGATAACAATCGGCTAGTGCAATTTGCATTTCAGATTTCATAACTGAAACTTATTGTTTTAGGGCGCTATTCGGTTATGAAGGCCAAACAAATGATCTCAAAGTAGTAAGCAAGGGCTCGGGAGGCATAGAAGAAATGATAGAAGACTTAAACAGTGGTAAAATAATGTATGCATTTGTAAAAGTCAGCGACCCAAAAACGTCACTACCAAAGTGTGTACTTATTAACTGGCAGGGTGAAGGTGCAAATACAGTACGTAAGGGTTTATGTGCAAATCATTTACGTGACATAGAAAAGTTTTTTATTGGTGCTCATCTAACGATAAATGCAAGGAACGAGGATGAAGTTGAACCACAGTTGATCATAGATAAAGTATCAAAAGTAGGAACTGCATATAGTTTTAAAGCACCTAGGGGCGAACATACGGGTCCTACACTCCCAGTAGGAACAGCGTATAAACGAGTGAACCCTGTAAAGGAAATTAATAGCAAAGAGAGAGACCAATTTTGGCAGAAAGAAGAACAGGAAGAGAAGAAACGATTAGAAGAAGAACGAAAACGCAAAGATGCAGAGCGCTTGAAGCTTGAACAGGAAGCAAAACAAAGAGAGTTGGACGAAGCTGCCAAACGAGAAGCTCAAACTTATGCACGAAATAATAGTATAGATCAAATAAAGCATGCCGAACAGGTTGCATTTGAGGCAAGCAAACCTGAAACTAGGATCTATGTAGAGGAGTCTGAAACGAAAGTTAACCAGAGCGATGTGTTGCGGCAGCAGAGGAAACAGGAGGCTCAGAGTTTGATTGCTCAAAGGACGATTGATGCGAGATCTGTTTTTGAAAAGAATACTGCTGCTGGGCAAATCAAGAAAACACCAGAGAAACCCATCAGGGCTTCAATACTTAGGGCACAGGCTGAGGCACAAGCTCAGGCCCAAAATAATGGACAGTAAGTGTTTTTGCCCTGCCATGTTTTGTTATTAAAACTTTATGATAAATTTTTTCATTCCATACGAACATTTTAAAGTTTTATTAATTTAAAGTAATGTCTTTTCACTTCACGGTTTATAGCTGAAAATGGTTTTTTCCTAAATACATACCAATTTTATGAATAAATGTTGTTCTTTTCCATAGGAGCTAATTTACTGACGGAAAGTTATTAGAATATGGCATTCATTTAATTTAATACCTGTTACAAAAAATAGGTAGTAAATATTATGTATACAAAGTTTAATCACAAGTAACACAGAATTGCTGCTTAAGTATAAAATCTTACTTAGACAAAACAATATGATAGAATTGTGATTAACTATGGATACAAAAAATTATTATGTGAATTAGAATGTTTAAAATGTGTTTTCTAAATCAGTGCTTTAAAATACACATTTTGTTAGAAATTTCTGATGAACCCTTGTTATGAGAATGTTGAAAATGTAAATCATTGCAATTTCAATGTTGCTGCATCACCTATTCAGTTATGACATAGCATTTGGATGTAAAATCGCCAAAGGCGGTAAAAAACCCAGCACCCAGTTCAGTATTCTACAGAATTCCTAAGAGGATCAATAAATGGCTAAATAGAAAACTATAATGCTTCAGTATTTAGAAAAAAATTGTTGTTAGTGCTGAAAAATTTTGTTATAAGAAAATTTGTAGTGACATCTCATAATACGAGAGAATCTACCTGGTTTATGACCGAAGGTAGTGATATTATTTAGCTGGGTACCTGGTTAAGCCTCGTGTGAATCCAGTGTAGCTGTATCTTAGAACCCTGTTGCTTTTCTAGTCATTTGAGCATCCACTTGCTTGGTATCGTAGAGCCTTGTTTTTATTGCAAAGCAGTTTCCTTGATATCTTATTGTTTCTAAAAAGTATGTAAATTGGTTTTAGAACAGATAGTTAAAAATTCGTTTTCATTTATTTTTCCAGTAAGCTTATCTTCGATTTGATTCCAATGGAATTATAAATTTATTATAAATTATAAAGTTCTAAAAGAACAAAATTTGTTATACCATTTTTATTAAAAAAATAATGAATGCTGCAGGACATTAAATTCAAGAATTTATGTAGTAAATACAGAACAGTTTAGTTAAATTAATGATGTAGAAAATAGAGAAATCTGAGGGTGTCCAAACACCTGCTGTTGTTGTAATACTAGTTTTTCTGCAATAGTCATGTCTATAAAAAAACATTAAATAACTAAAACAAATTAAATTGAGATTAATATAGCAAACAAACTCAACTTAAAATCAACTGAGGAAATTAAAAAAATATATACAGATTAATTTCTATTCAAAAATAACAAAATTATATTGATTACTGGTATAACTTGAAGTGTGAAGTGGGCTAAGTTTATCACAATATTTTTGAAAACTTAAGGACTTATATTATGTATTAGTATTTTTAGCACAAAGTTCACCACAAATGTCAACTACTGACCATGGGATTTTTTGTATTATTATTTTATATGTGAGCAAAAAATTTCAAGATTATCAGGATTGTTAACATTAAGAACAATAAAAGAAAACACTGCAATATGATTGGGTATTGCTATATATAATTATTAATGTCTTTGTTAAATTGCTAAATGGAGTATGTATCCACATTCACGAATGAATAATCATTATCTTACAATGTACCATAACATATTTTATGTTTTTATAGAAAAGAAGATCTCACCCCAAAAATGTTTAACACCACCCAAAAGACTGTAGAAGAACAGCCCAGTGATGAAGAAACTGACCAATTTTCCACTATAAAGCGCTCTCCTAGAGATGTAGAGAAAAAGTCTGTAACAAGTCCAACTGCTCAACACGAATTTATTAAGAATGAAGTCGTTAGTCCAACAACACAACAAGAATTAATCAAAAACGAAGTTAACAAACAGGAACATCTCAGCACAAAAACGGAACAATATGAGAAGGAGGAGGTAGTACAACATATCAGCGAACAACAAATAGTTGATGAGATAATTTATGGAGATTTTAGTACCCCTGGGTTACAGGCACGAGCTTTATATGATTATCAAGCTGGTAAGTTCTCCATTTTTAGCTTAAAAACTTGCATGAATTAAATGTGCTATTTTGTTAATTTTAATGGTAAATCACATAATACACATGAACTACGTACCTTTGTACTTGCAGTCTGGGTTTGATCCCAATATGTTGAGGTTAGAAGTAAACAGCGTTCGCATGAAATGACCCAACCCAAAAAAACACTGGGTTTTTTCAGATTGGGCCCACTTGAAATACCCAAACCCACCTCCTGGAAAACCACTTACGTCATCCCAATTCCCAAACTTGGCAAGGACCCATGAAATCCCTACAACTATCGTCTTATCAGTCTCATTTCCTCCCTAGCGAAAATGTCAGAAAAAATAATATTATCCAGACTGCAAGACTTAGACCAGAACTTTGAACTGACCTCAGAACATCAATTTGGTTTCTGACCCGGCCTTGGAACAATCCAGCAGGTACTCAGAGTAACAAATGGCATTTCAGTTAATTTCAATAAAAGGAATAATACTGCACTTTTACTACTTGATTTAAAAAACACATTTGATAAAGTCTGGCATAAAGGCCTGATTAATAAATTAATTAAGCTACAAGTAAATGACAGTCTTATTAAAACCATCAATTCCTACCTAATTAATAAAACATTCCAAATCAAAATTAACCACAGTTACTCAAATATAAAACCCGTTCATGCTGGTGTTCCTCAAGGGTCGGTGTTGTCACCGAAACTATTTAACATATACTTAAACAATATACCGACTTTTGCAAAAACAAACCTCGGACTTTGCGCAGATGATACAGCCATTTACGCACACTCATTTAACGCCATAGTCGCCAACAAACAACTTCAGGTACATACAGACATACTAACTAAATACTTTAGCAAATGGAAAATAGAAATTAACCCACAGAAGACAGAAAACATAATATTTACAAAGAAATTTACTAACAACAGAACAATACAAAACATAAAAAATAAACGACAAGACATCCACCAGACTGATACTGCAAAATACCTGGTAGTGACTTTGGACAAAAGACTGACGTACAACCAACACTTTAAAAACACAATAACCAAAGCATATACAGTTACGAACAAACTCTACCCTCTAATGGCTTGAAACAACAGACTCAACATAAAAAACAAAAAACTAATATACACAGTCATCATAAGACCAGTACTAACGTACGCAGCTCCTATTTGGCAAAACGATTCAAAAACCAAAGATTAGACTACAACGGTACCAAAACAAATGCCTTTGACTAATTACAAATAGCGACAGATACACAAAAATTACAGACCTACATAGACTAGCAAGCCTACCGACAATAGATGAATACATCTACAATCTATCAGTAAAGTTTTACAGACATAAACTGAACAATAGCAGACTAACTAGAGACATAACAAACATAAGAAGACACAACGTAACCTTCAAAGTTAAACACAAACTACCTTACCAAAATCCACCCTTGTTCTATGAGCCCGACTAACAGACCACTGACGGACCAAGTCCAGAGACAGTTATCTAGCTGCTTTTAATTCACTTCATTGTTTAAAACTAGTTTTTTCCCCGCCCTCACTTTTTCTAGTAAACTTTTTCAAAAAATAGGTACCCAAATTTTTTTTTAAAATCTGCATTTTACAAACTTAGCATGGTACAATAAATTATGTAAAATTTTAAAATGAAGCATATGAGTTATAGTGATAAATACACATAACCTGTACTTATACATACCAAAACAATAAAAATAGTTTAGAAAGGAAGGAAAGGAAGGGTTTTTCAAAAATATGTAGGTTTTACAATATGACTGAACGGAGATAAGTGCATACATAACTTAAATTTTAATTCAAAAACATATATTGTAGGGACAGGCAACAAAACATAAACTGTGAAAGTAACAACATACATTGCACTCAAATATCAAACAGAAACAAAATAAATGGATACTTCTGGACTAAAGTATAATATACATGAGAAAAATCGAAAAGTTCCAATACAGGGTTTCTATAAATGATTGAAGCATCACGGACGGCATTGATTTCTGAATTCTTTGTGCCGTCTTTTTGTAACTGCTGCCAAGCTACAATATGAATGGCGATAGTGCTGAAGGTTGCAGATCAATGTCACACCACAGCTCCGAAATATGAGCTTTCTGCAACTTTAAAGTTAATTATCCCACAAAACACTACAGAATATATTGATAATACACACTCCCAGGCATTTTCTCATATCAAAATATATTAAATAATTCAAAAATCGACAGATGACAAGTATGCTACACTTTCCTGAGAGGCAGCAAATTAATTTAATCGATAATTTCCAGAAGCGCCTTGGATGCATGAATCATTTATAAACCCTGTATATGCAGCAAATATGAGTTACCAACTGACCCAGAAAAACCCGAAAATCCGCGAAAAAAACCGATTAAACCCTCATGGGCCCAAGCGGGTTGGATTTTTTCAAAGAAATCCTTGTTTTTTCGAACCCTGGAAGTAAATGTTGATTATTCTGGTTTATTTAGATAATAGGCCTATATGTGTATTGAAAAAGTATTTCCATCTTTGAGCAGAAATCGAACTGTGAACCTTTTGATTGCTAGTTGATTATGCTACCACTGCATCTTCAAAACCTTATCCAAATTCCAGGTCAAAACTTGTCAATACTGAACGTCAAGCGATACAGCTGCATATGTGCCAGATAGTGTTAAGTAGCGTTATATATATTTTTTAAATAGGTTTCTGTCTTCGAAATAGGAATAAAACTCCTTTTGTCCCATGCCAAGCTTTCGAAGATCTTTCTTCTCCTTCTTCTGGGCTTGTAATATTTTATTAAACTGCTACAAATAGAGCACAATAATCCATATGAAAAAATGAAAATGAAATAGAATTATCCCAAGTGAAACAACAGTTTTAACTTGCTATAAATAACACTAATAATTGTAAGTAGTTTAAATACTACAAACTATTATTAATTACAAACAATCTTGGCAAATATCATTAAATATCAAATATCATTTAAAAAAATTAAAAAACTGACAATAATACTAAATCTAGATATAACGAGATATTTGGAGAATGCAAGTAGGGACGGTATGTTCAGAAAATGGTTTAAAATGGAGTAGATAGGTATATTTTAGAAAGACTATGAATATCACTTTTTTTATTAATATTATGAATTTGTCTATTATTATTGGTCATTTAAAAAAAGACGTTTCTTTAAAGCTTTTTCTTTATCCAAAACTGTTAAATCATTAAAGTTAAATTTATGGTCAAGTTCAAAACAACGATTAAATATTACAGAAATTGTTTTATTATTTTTAATATCTCTTTTATGTTCTTTAACTCTGTCAATTAAGTGTCTTGAAGGTTTTTTTTTTACTAAAGAAACTTGGATAAGACTTAGATATTAAAATGTTTTTATTATATATAAATTTTTGTTTAATAACATAGGATGTGAAATTTCATTAACTTTATTTTTTTAATGCCAAAATTAAATTTACTATAGTGTTAAATTTATGATAAGAATGAAAATTTAGATATCTACAAAAAGAAATAAGTTTTATGTATCAATCTACAATTACAGAATTTTGATCATTTTTTATTAATAAAATGTCTAAAAAAAGGTAAAATTCTATTATTTTCTTTTTCAATTGTAAATTCAATATGTTTATTGTATTAATTGAAAACTGTTAATAATTTATCATGTTTATTAAAAGGAATTGCTAATACAATATCATCGACAAATTTAACTATAACTTCAAAATTTAGAGCATTTAAGCAATGTAAAACTACATCATCCATTACGTATTGTGCCAAAGTATAGCCGAAACTTCTCCACCAATTGGTGTACCAAATATTTGTTTACAAAAAATTTCATTAACATTAAGAATTATATGCACATACATCAAAACTATAAGTATTAATTAATTATTACGCACCTTTTTCTGCACAAAGGTACATAATGCAAACACATTTATAAATATCAGAGAATAAACAGCAAATAGGTAACTTTGATGGATGTAATACATTTCATTCTTTAAAATCATTACCAGTTATAGTAGAAACTGTTTTCTATCATTTTAAATCATGCTGTTTAAAAAAGTTTTGTCATAAAACTAATATTATTTTCAGTCTATTTTCGCCAATAAAGATGTCATGACCATTACCATTAACGATAAGAAAGTGTAGCATTCTCAAATTGTTTAATTTATATGTAACCTGAGATATTACTACTTCAGGATAATTAGAAAACGCCTTTTGCATATACTCGCTTGAAAAAAATATACATTCTAATTTATTCTCTTCACCTGTTAAAGCTTCAACTACAGAGTGACAATTTCTCTTCAAATACTCAACTTTTAACTGCTTTTAAATTTAATAAGTCCTGTATAAAGTAACAATTTATCGTAGCTTTTAGTGCATTTACCACTTCACTTATGAAGACTAGCAATCAAAAAGTTCCTGGTTAAGGCTGCCAATTCTTTTTCAATACATATATAAGCCCTTTATATTTTCACGAAAAATACATTCAGGTGATTATCTTTGATGTTGGTGTAATTAGATAAATATGATTTAAAAGTAGCAAGGAAAGTTAAATGAGAAAAATACTTAATATCCTCTTTTTTTAAGAACAAAGGCAAAGTCACTAGTTTAGGTTATTTTTGAAGCACACTTGTGTATACTGTACCTACTCCACGATATAAAATCAAGCAATTTAAATAATATAAGTTTTATTTCTTTCAGTTGATGATACAGAGATTACATTTGATCCAGGTGATATTATTACCAACATTGACCAGATTGATGAAGGTTGGTGGCAAGGTCTAGGACCGGATGGAAGTTACGGTTTGTTTCCTGCAAATTACGTTGAACTGATTCAGTAAAGGAACTAATTTAAGCTTGTATTTACACAGCTACTTCATTTCTTTCCAAATGACTGGTCGCAATTCATTTACTTTTTAGTCGCATATGTAATAGTTTAAAGCACAATGGACTGTCTTAGTCTGTTATAAAGATGTGATAGAAGGTTAGGCTGATTTAAAATTTATTTACAGTCTTTGCCTATTGTCTGTTATTGATAATGGCCTATAGTTTAAATATACCTGGTTATTAATATCATAAATGGATTACACAACAGCAGATATCCATTTCGTATTAATTTTACACTGCCTTTTTTTGCTTTTACATTTATATTTATTTTAGAATATGTGCCAAATATGCATGGAACAGTGGGTTATTATAACAGGTTTCAACAGCGATTTTTATACATTCAAATTACGTACTGCACATGTAAAATGATGTGCATATTATTTTTGTATACGTGGCCAAATGTCATTTAACCTGTGACTGTATGCAGTCGCATATGACAAACAAAAAAATAAATTTCAGAAGCTGTCTTGGAGTACACAAAAATTTAAATTTTAAGTAAAAATGATCTTCCTTAATTCATTATAACTACATATATTTATAATAAATAGTACCTTGCAAGATTTTAAGCTCCAAATTTTGTTTGAATTTCTTAAAGTGCGTTATGTTAGGTTTTTCCAAATTTTGTGCAAATGAAATAGTTTTTGATGTTTAGAGGCTTAATTAAATTAGTTACGCATGTGCATATTCTGTTTTATCGTATACCATTCTTTATTTGCGTTAAGCTTTATACAAATAGTGTAATTTCTTTGTGATAATGCTGATGTATTGAGCACTAATGTTAATGTTTTTTATCAATAAATATTATTAAGCAAGTTAAATTGCAGTATCAATTCTTAAGAGGAATAGGACGTGTGTGGCAGCGCTGCCGCTAATGGACAAACAGATTACCTATAGTATTCAGTTTACTGTATTATTTACTTGCAATATTCCATGCTTAGGTGGGACTGCTTATATGCTTGATTTGGAGTGAGGCCTTGGCTCCTGAGTCCTGGCTTCAGGTTTTCGCTAGATGGTAGCTTGTGGTCTGATTTCTTCTTCTCCTTCTCCACTTCAGGTATTAGGCATTCTGCCTGTTATGGTATCCATCTTTTTCTCGGTCTGCCTGTACTTCTTCTTCCAGAGCATTTGTAAAATCTTGCTTTAACAGGCAGTCTGTTTTCGTCGATTCGTTATACGTGTTCTTTCCACTTTATTTTATATTTTACTCTCTCGTTGACATCGGAGATGTTTAATTCTTTCCTGCATTTTCCAGCATTTGTTGTATACATGCAAAAGTCATAAGGTGCAGCATTAGTACACCATTTTTCCAAAGTTCGTCATTAATGCCATCCACACTTTAAGAACTTCTGCCAGTTCTGTTAAGTCTTTATTGTCTAAACTTCTTATGTCTTCATCCTAAATCATTGTATTTTCTGCGTTTTCTCATAGCAAAGTTGTTGGTAATGTTCCACCCATTTTTCCTCGTTTATGTTATATACTCATATTCTGTCGTTTTCCTGGCTGTTTAAGGACAAATAAGCATTTGCACTAACTATTTAATCCAGGAACCAGTACCTACAAAAATAAAAAACCGTAATGTATTAAATGATGTCTGTGACTGATGGGTTGCTCTGGCAACATCCATGTATATGGGTTTTGATTCCCTTTTTTTTGCTAACTGAAAACAATTACAGATGTCTGTTAACAGTTTTATGAATACACCTATCAATTAATTTTTATTTCAACTAGTTATAAGATATGTGTATAAAAACTTAAGGATAAGTATAAATAATATCATGTTTTTGCCTAATACTCACTGCTGAACATCATTTCGGTTTGTAGCAAGTTGTCGCAACTCAAGAGAAGGAAATAAAAAAAAATGAAGACAGAAATAATACTCGAGAAAGGGCAATAAAAAAGAAACTCTCATTGAGTTTCTTCTAATTGCTGTTCCACATCTGTCCACGATTTGGTCATATAATGCATCACTAAACAGTGTTTTCCCATGACAATACTGAGTGTTGTCTTCTTTTTTTATATGCAAGGTCATATCATAATTCCTGCATATATCAAGCTGGCGCTGAAATGGCAATGGTGAAAAAATAAGTACTGTCAAATTATAAGTCTATCATTGGGACCTGATTGGGACATGACTTAGCTATATAGACTGCGAGTACTTCACTCTGTTTATGTGTAAAAAGTTCTCAAATCGGGGTAGTTTGATACAATGGAACATGTAACTGTAATTAATGTTCGTATATCAAAATTCAAACGCTGTGTGAAAAAAAACTTGCCGAAATTTACGGTGGATTACAAGAAGCTTGCCGGAAGCCATATGTGGATGGTTCAACAGTAACTTGATGGAGTAAGAGTGTTGGACTAGTGTTAAAGACGGCCACAGAAGTTGGAGACCTCATACTGCTACTGACATCACTTTTGCTGCTATTGTGGCTACATTAATGGAAGAAGACTTCATGGACAAAAATACCAAAATACAAATATATTTGTCTTCTTTGTAGAAAATTTAAATGCATGATTCCAAAGGTGTAGACGAGATACGAAAGACAGCGGGGTAATCCTCTTGTACGATAACGCTTGATTACATAAAGCAGTGTCCGTCAAAGGAGTTTGTGAGAAGAACTGGTGTGAAATTCTCTCACATCCTCCGTGCAGCCCTGTGATGGGTTCTCCAGATATCGTTCTGTTCTTCCAGGGAAAAGGAGAAGTTCGATTTATTGACTTCGAAGGATAAAAGCCCTGCAACAGCATATGTGTTCCAACTGTTGAAACATCTTGATAAACATGGCATACTTAATGACATTACACTACTGTCAAAGCGATGGCAACATGTTTTGCATATGCAAGGGGATTATATTGAAAGTCTTTATTGCAATTTTTTAAAATATGCACTTCATTTGCGAGCTGTGTTTTTGTGTGCAGAAGTTTTAACATGACCTTGGTATAAGCAGTGAGACTTTTATTTTATAGACTAGTGGCACCTATCCCTTCATCCAACCTGTATTAATTAAATCTATGTAGTAGAATGGTTTTTCCTTTTTCCTTCAAATGCTTTATCATCTACGCAGCAATCCTGTTTATGCATWGCTTGCTTGAATTCTTCTGGGGTTATTTTGTTGTCTGCATTCATTTATTTATATTCATCATTGTCCAATGGTTTTCTTTCACCTTTTTGTGACATATTCATTGGTTCCAGACATAGTACCTAAATCGTTTAAATATTTTTTTCATCGTTTTATTATTTCTTGTAGTTCAGGCATTATGGATCTGTTTTATCTTCTATTTGTTGTATTATTTGTATAATAAACAAAATAAATAATAAAAAAAATATAGTTATAAAAAGGACAAATTAACACCAGAGCACTTTCAATAATAAAGCTTACATAAATGAAATGTTTAATTATAATATACGATAAGCCAAATTAACAATAAAGAAAATGTAAGCCATACAAAGCACACAAATCCTAGGGTAATTGTTTCCAAAATCCAGAATAGAAAAAAGTAAGTGACTTTGAAGGCACAAATAAGGTGCAAAGAAAGATGCAATAGCTTGTACCAAATAAGGCCAAGAGTTTAGGTAATAATTGTAGAAAAAAAATTACTTCTTAGTCATTCTTTAAATATTTCTAAATCCTCTGTAGATATTTGCTGAAATTTGGTGTATGTAAGAGCTAATAGGCACATTATTCCTAATAAAAATTTTTTAAAATTTCACTAGTAGCATTCCTGCTACAAGATACCAGACAAAAAAAAAACATTATACCCTTAATTGTTCTCAATCCAAAACTTACTTTCAATATTTGCATTCATTTTTCGACAAAAAAAGAAGATATATCTACTATTTTTCCTCTGAAACATTATTTTCTCATAAAAAAATTAAATAACTCGCGGTGCTATTTTTATCACATCAGTAAATAAGAATTATAATCATGACCACTTAATCAGGCGTGTTATAGGTTTGTATATTATCTGTTGTGCTGTTTTTAATTCTTTGATGTAGTAAGGTAGCTTATAACGTTGGTGTACTTGCTAGTATCACAATAAGCTAAGGACGAAATGCTTGCTGCAGCATGGAAAATCACGAGCGTGCCAAACGGTAAACATTTAAGGGTTTACACTACCCACAACAACTTTGTCTTCAAATAATGAAATTGTTAACAACTTACAAATTACAATGGATATACCATATTTACTATATTTGAATAATGACCCGTGCACATATGACTGCTATTTAATTAACCGTTTAGCCCATTTGTCGGAAATTAGGCTTGAGACGGGTTGCCCACATTCAGGCGTTTAACTTGCTCAGAAATCGTTTGATTTTGAAACAACAAAATATAGAGATAAAGGAAAGCTAATACGAATATTATGGTTTCAATAATCATTTAATGAACTTAAATGAGTTATTTGTGTCTTAACTAATACGTGAAGTTCAGAGCAAAATGTCACTACAAGTGGTTAACGTCCGATCTGCAATTCCAATAACGGAAAAGTAACGTAAATGTAAGTAACCGTATTTTTTAATCTGTTACAATTATTGTTCTACATAAACTGTTCCGCAGTGATTAACTTACCGTCTGTTGTAGGCCATAATGATCCTAAACTGCATTTCGTGTAGCTGCAGTAAGCGCAACCATCCCTTTAGGGACCCTCACTGTAAACTCCTAAATAACATTAACAACGACCGCAAGTTAATCGCTGCGGTTTGAAGAAGATTTTACAGCTTTATAGTGGACAGGATAGTTTATATAGAACTATAGCGGTTTCTGGAAGTAATTATTAACTTTTATAATGCTTTTATGGCTATCGGCTCGAAACTGCGGATTTCTGACTAACTTCCTTTTATTTAAAGCACTTGTTTCAGATACACTAAGTCTGAATACACTAGTTTAAAACACTACTAATTCAGTAAAGCCTAAATCACTATACTGTACATACCAGCACTAAAAACACCTGCTTCACTAAGCCTTTCGCTCGCTCGATAACCGCTATTCGAATTCAGAACTGCCCGGGATCTCTCCTTCTGCTATTTATATCCTCATCGAAAATTCTAGAAGAGCCACCTTCCAGACGCCATCAAAATTACGCGAAATTTCGATTGTTAGAATTCTCTGGAGACTATCGATATTCCCTGCAATCTGTCAGTAGCTAGGATCACTACTTGTCCAACTACACCGCATCTACACGCCTATAACTCCGGTACATATATGGCGCTGATTCCGCAACAATACAATGCTATCATCTAGAGCAAATTGCTAGAAATCGTGATGTTTGTAATCACAAAGCAAAACTTCTATGAGTCAAAATTTGTCTTTGCGCTGAAGCAATATAATAAACACATATAGTTCATCGGAATTACTGTAAAGCATCGTTTAATTTGTATGTCCTCAAAGTTCGATCACCTCATTTCCTATTTTAATGGATGCGTAATTTGGTTTTGGTTAATTCTTGCGATAAATTGCATCAAATTGCATTTATAGGTACAGCTAAAGATATAGCCATACTCATTAAAATTACTGCTCACTTCAAAGGTTCAATCGATAGTAGATACTGCTTTGAGTTAGAATTAGTGCACATGAGGTTATTAAAGGGTAATTTGGCTCCGAAGATTATATACGCTCTAGTTTGGGCAAACATCGCGGATCAAGAACAGCATATTGTTAGGAACTTGGAGCAACTTCGGTAGCTTACGTGGAGTTACATTAATTAGGTGTGTTGAACGTTTTTGTTCTATGAAGGTTCGTCGACAGTTACTGTAGTGTAATGGGGGTAGCGGGTATCCAAGCGTATGATGAGCAAGGTACCTAAAAGTAAGCAATTATTCGCTAAGCAGTATTTTGGAGCTGAAAATTGTTATGAAACCATATACCTAATACAAATAATTGGCTATTATCGTAGGATTTTGGTAGCCAAGGGAAAAATTAAAGCTATTTTACGAGTATCTACATTACTGGATTCGTTCATTAAACAATACTATTCGATCAGAAAGCGTGCGGGAGGTGTTGCTTTCTCGTACGCTACTGCCGAAGCGTATTATGGTATTATAGAGATGAAATATTTTAAGAAATTCTACGGATGGTTGCCATTTAATACGTATAAAAAATACGAGGATGAATGCTTTCAGCCTCCATAATATAAGATAATATTTTCTCGTAAAGATCGCTGTCTCTTGAAAACACTGACAAAAAGTTATTAGTCTGACGTTTCGATTACACCTGTAATCTTTGTCAAAGACGAAGAACCTCAAAATTTGCCTGACACAAGTTCAAACAAAATTTTGAAAGTAAATAGCCTTCCAAATGTCACCTAACTCATAATTTCCACAATCCCTATTAAAATTATTAGTATTCCTACTTTCTATAGCTCCTTGTAATAGACGTTTGTGATAATATTTTTCTCTATGTAAAATTTTTGTTTTATCAAAGTCAATCATGTGTTTAGTCAAATTTGAGTGTTCAGCTGCGGGAGATTTAACTATCTGTTGCAGCCTAATAGCACGTATGTGTTCTTTCAAACGTCTACCTACTTTTCTTTTAGTTTGACCTATGTAACACTTGCCGCAAGAACAAGTAATTTTGTAAACACCTTCACTCTCTTTTATTGCTATAACCATTTCTCACTAGCGCTGATTTAAGATGGTATATTACTTTTTGTAAAGAATTTTCGTCTGAGATCCTTTGTGCTCTAACAAATAACGTCCTTACAAGACTATTCTTTGAGAAGGAGGGTGGTGAGATGTGGCATGTAAATACCTGTCTGTGTGTGTTGGTTTTCTGTAAACCTGGTGTCCTAACTGTCCAGTGTTTATTCTGTAAATTTGGACATCCAAGAAACCATTGCCTTCTAATTCCATAGTAAACTTTATGTCAGGATTTTAATTGTTCAAATGATTTAGAAACCTACCCAACTCTTCTATACCGTGGGGCCATATAACAAAAGTGTCATCTATGTACCTATACCGACATTTTGGCTTAAACTGAAAACTGTTTATCGCTACCTGTTCAAACTTTTCTATAAACTAATTGGCTACTACAGGACTTACAGGCGAACCCATTGCACAACCTGATTTTTGTTCATAAATATTATCGTTCCATAAGAAATAAGTAGATTTTAAACAATGTTCAGATAATCTGGCTATCGTGCCACTTAGGGGATCGCTATTAAGCTTGGATTTGATGATGTCTATCGTTTCAGGGATGGGTGCTTTCGTAAATAAAGAAACCACGTCAAAACTAACTAAAATATCACCTTCTGAAATACTTAAACCTTTTATAATATATAAAGCCTGAAGAATTTTTTATGAAACTACTGGTTTTTCCTACATAAGGCTTTAAATAGTTGGCACAAAATTTTGCCAATCTGTAACAAGGACTGCCAATCGGATTAAATATGGGTCTTAACAGGACATTGGTTTTATGGATTTTGGGCTATACAATTTAGGTACCTTGCAATCGGATTATTACATCCTTACCTGGTAGATTACGGGACTCCCAGATTAGACCATCACCGATCACCGATCACTTAAACAACCCGCTTACATCCGTCTTCGCGGCATATCTGTGCGAAATTCCCATTCGCTGGTGATAGCTTTACTTAATGTATGAGTTTCAGTGGATAGAGGAGGTGCGTGTGTTGACAACTACTTGTGTAGCGGTGCACATGTTGTTTATCCCCAGGGGATACCTAGTTCTTTAATAATGCGTTTGTTACGTGAACATCAATTACGACAAACGTTTTTTTGTTTGCAGTGTATTAAATTAAAATATGTTATAAAACTGCCGCCCATAACGCGTACCTAAATGTTCCGCAAACTTTTATAAGAAAAGCTGTCGGTGATAAGTGTTATTTTATTTTTCCATTACAACCAGCAAAATGAATATAAACGTGGAAGAACTGTAACAGCTTGAGAACGAAAGGAAAAGCTGTGTTTAAAATTATGCAGTAATTCGAATGAAATTAGGCATTAAGGATCCTTAGATATAAAACGACCATACATTTCATGCTGAATAATTGTGTTTGTCGAGCTGACGTATAATGCTGTAGGAACTGTCTTCTGGAGTTTATAACATTGTATTCCTTAGTTTATCTAACTAGTTGCTTAAATCATTACGATTCCAGGTATTGTTTCACGATCAGGTTTTTCTCATTTTGAGTTTTGACAGTATTAATTATCCTTCGAGCCTCCTTTCCTGCGACATCAGTAATTGCAATTTTATCTTTACCAGTTATCTACCTATTCAACCCTAGTTTAAATTTCTAAAGCTTCTAGTGTAAACGTCTGAAACTAAACTAATTAGCTTTTGATAGGAGAAAGCGAATTCTACATCAGATTAGAGGTGACCGCATTAGTGTAGATGTTTTTATTGTCATACTTATTTTCCTTTAGTATTCTATTTAGTATTATTATTTATTTTTATATATTTTTTGTTTCAAGACTTGAAGTAAATATATATAAAAACAAAGGTTCAGCTGTCTTCGAGACACCCTAAAAATCTACACATTATACTTTATGTTATTCATTTAGCAAGTATCGGCTTGTGGAAGTAACAGCAAAGTGCAGTAACAAAATTTGTCTAAAAACAGATTATTTGCTGCCATAAATGAGGGATGGTCAATATTGTCTGGACTAATTACCAGAAGCTGTATCTTAACAAAGAACCTTTTAGGTACCTATTAAATCCGTCGTACATAAAATTCATTCACCCTTAACAGAAGAACAAGTATGTTGACTAGTTGTTACCAGAATCGGCATACTGCCAAAACTTTTAATCTTTCAATTTTAACATTTAATACATTTGCAACGTTTATTTTTATGACTTAAAGGTGGAACATTAGGCACTTATAAAATTTTGGCAGCATACTAATGATTATATTAAGTAAGCGCATGCCGAGTTTGGTAGGGACTGAGCCATTTTAACTTTTATACTAATAATGGCTAATCTACTCTTAGTTTGTTTATATTTATTACCACACAATGTGGAGAAAATGGCACGATATTTTTGAGAAACATAACTGTGGAGGCCTGTTTACCATTATTTGCACTGCTGCTTTCACTGAAATGACAAACATAAGTTACTTCCTTTCTTCCTTTCGCAAGTATTTCTCCTTGTACCTATATCAAACTTGCTTTGGGCAACCGCCAACATGTAGCCTATTAGATACTCAGAACTTCTAGTGCATTATTTAATGCACAGAGTATTTGATAGAGGAGCAATAGTTCAAAGGTGAATTTCTACATCACCGCCTCTAATTATTTCGGTTAAATCCCTCAGGAATAATTGAGGTCAGCGTGGTAGCAACAGACTGTAGCACCGGGAATAGTCAGGGGTCATTTGAAATGGCTCCACCCGATTAATGAGATGAGTGGCCCTCACAGATATCCAAAATAAAATTTCCTTTTATCTTTCTTCATACAACAATAACTATCATCTAGTAAAATTATAAGAGCATATAATGTGGCTAGATATAAGAATTTCCATCGCTGCACTTTCCAAGTAACTACACGTATGTGACATACTTTTATGATTTTTAAACTAACAACGATACCAGCTTCTACAATAAACTGATGTTTTTTACGCCAATCATAAGATTATAATTTTTGTACTTACTATTTTATTGCCAAAAACATATCATATCCTTAATGTGAGGTATGGCGTATGACAACTGCTTAAGGAATGAAAACATTGGAACACTGCGTGTTTCTTAACTCATCTTTAAGATATTGCACTACTTGGGAGGACGCCAAAATGATGCTAATAATACATAACTGCGAACGACAGTATACGAAATCAAAATAACTACTTCGGTTAGGCTAGGTCAGGTCAAAATATAATTCGAATACTAAAAAGATTCGATGGTGCGTTTTTGTAAAAATAATATTGAAGAATGAGGTATAAAAGTGAGGCAGTAAAGTAAAGTTGTTTTACAAACAAATTAAATATGAGAAAACTGTATTAAACTGCGCATCACTCGGCTATAATTCCGGACTAGTCCAGATAATTTTCTCAAAACATAATATTATAAAAAAAGTATATATATTGATGAATAATCTTTACAGACGCAGTGATCTATATAGGACTGTATGCTCAAAACCCACTGGTAAACAGTGAGAAGTATGGCAAGTTGAACTGKAATAAGATATAAAAAAGAATTACTCTTAAATATTTATTTCTGTTGCAACTTTCCTTTTAATCATGTAATTTTGTACATTTAAACTGATGCATGCGTTTTTTTTTTATTTGTGGGATGATCTAATCGACATATTAGATTTGGATGGACAACGGCAATATGATATTTGATTTCTTGGAACCACATCTTGCTGTTAGACATATGTTTGTAATTGTGTCTAAAAATTCATGTGTACGCTGCAAGTGACTGTTTAAGTATGACATCTTGAAATCGGCAAAAAGTTTCCTTTGGTACCTGAAGTAAAGAAGCAACAGTTCATCAATCAAACATCAATTGATTAACATACTTTACAGTTTCCATCTGCGGTATGAGCTTCTAGTGTTTTCTTTATGCATTTTAGGTTGCTCTTTTAGGCAAAAAATGGTATAACAGATATTGAAGTACATACCTTGCTGCCAGAAATAACTAAAGATAGGAACAAGAATGTAGATGACAATGCCATCTGTCAGCATTACACTGAAATGATGACAAAGCCACCTAGCTGCCTTAACGGGTACTACTTCCTAAAGGAAGTGACCTGTAGCTTGACAAATTGGCTTGCAACTGCATACTTCAATTTGACGGCAGGCCCCTACGACACTTTTTGCTAGCGGGCATGAACCGACATACATTAAAATGCATGTCTATGCTGTGCTTTCTGCACCTCAACCAACTGCAGATAGATCTATTGTCAGACTACAGGTCACTTCCTTTAGGTAGTAGTACCCGTTAAGGCAGCTAGGTGGCTTTGTCATCATGTCAGTGTAATGCTGACATATGGCATTGTCATCTAAATTCTTACTTACATTTAACCACTGCTTTGGTATATAGGCAAAACCAGTCTATGCCGTACTGTCTGCGCTAGACCTAAACTGCACTGATGAGCTATAATGACAGCGAAACAGCACAGCATGGACATGCATTTTAAAGGGAGGAATATGAAGATTTTCACAAGTGATTCAAAAGCGAGAATGTAAAGATGGTTAATGATGATGTATTGCTAGCGTACGCAAAGGGGATTTCCGTCGTTGTGGATCGGGATGTCACTGTTTAAAGATTGTAGTTTATATATGTGTATTTCAAATATTGCATTTTACAGATAGGTTACTTTATTAATATTTTTGAGCGGAAAATCAGAAAGCTATAGTCTAATATAACTAAGTTTCTTCTGGAATCAGACATCATAACTTGTTGCTTAAGAAAGCTTAAATACTAATGATTGTTAACTGGTCTTTCAAATTATGTTCTATTCAGTTGACTGTAGATGATTCCGAAAAAAAATACCAGTACCAAGGTTTTGGTTACACTGAGGTACCTATATCAAAAACAAAAAGAGTAGAGTATTCGTCAGTCCTAAAAATGCATAAGGCTTGTACAAAGAATACGCTGACGTACGTTCTAATTTGGATATTCGCCGATCTTTCATTGGTTACAAATGTGTACCTATTAAACAATCGTGGGCATGCATATTTAAAATTGAAGGATCCGGAGCTCTTTATAGGGCACTCGTTTTGGAAGCCTGAAAAAACGGTGGCGATCTGCTATCAGTGAAAGAACTTGGGGGTTGAAAATCGTCTGCGGTGGGCCCAAACGTATACTGAGAAGTCTGTTTTCAAGAATATGAAAATTACGAAACAACTGATTTTTTTAATGCCCTTTAATAGGTGCTCCAATTTTTACGCCTCTGATTATATAACGGAGTTTTTTAATTATGTATGAATATGCATAATATTGTAGGTAACTACTTACCTACATCATATTGCACTTATAAAAACCGTTACCTCATTGTAGCTAAATTTTAGCGATGAAACAGCAATACTTTGTCGAAAGATAATACAGATAATTAAATATATGCCGAAACGTTTATTTATATGAAGCCATTCTATATGGATTCATTTTGGATAATATTTTGAAAGCATATTTGTATAAAATTTTAAATACTTATTTTCTTAGACAAACATTATTTAGTAATTTATTTATTTAGTTAGTTAATAGTTAAAATATAACAGCAGGCGCCTATAGACCTTAAAATCAGAGTGAACCCTTATGGAATACACTTCGTATTGTTTGTCATGTCACTTGTTTAAAAAGAAATAGGTATTCGCAAAAAAAAAACATTAAAAAAACAACTTAGAAGATATTGAGGTAGAATCCGAGATGTTTTTTGGCAGCTTTCTTGGCTTCTTCAAATAGATGGAATGTAAAAAGAATTTATTGGTTTTCGCATTCTCTCTAATTTCTCAAAAATATCTTGCCTTCATTTCACCCGCATCACCAATACTTGCATATGTCTTCTTGGTTACAAATCCAATAACGATTAAACACGACTTAGGTAATGCAATGGCCGCCTAATTGCAACTAAAGACAGGACTGAATGAGAATTCATTTGTTACGTCGCGCCTCAACGCGACATGTGAACGCGTTGTTTATTTTGGAGTTTGCCTGCTATACKTTTGGAAAACCTAAGATTGTTGTACTACAGTGTAGGCAATGTCCGAAATACACAAAAATTTCGGACTTTGTCTAAAGTAGGCCGCCAATACGAATTTTGCCTAGGCAAATCTATGTATGACTGCTTAAGTACTTTGCCTGGAACATATACACTTAAACAATGTTTAATAAAAGTTTGGGTCTACAAGCAACGTAACACATCAGCCTTGGCCGACCGGTGCCGAGAAGTGCGGAAGAGCGGGTAGGCTATAACTCCTCATAAAATAGATTATAAACTTTGATCGACAGCAGACACATTTACCCATGGTTTTGCATTTACCCTATGTTACTCGCCGCTACGAGGCTTCTACGCAAACTTTCCGCTTGAGCCTTAATAACGTGTGTAATATATTCTTACGCAAATCGGGAAGTACTCGCCAAGCTTCAACAACCCGGTTTATTCGACCATACATTTGTTTGTGTCGACCTGAATGTCGTGCACCTGTACAAAAACAATAAAACATTAAAATTACAAAATTTTATGTTTAGTTTCTATTAACAGCATCATACACTAAAAATATCAACAATACATAAGTCGTTCATGAGGCTTAATCATCCTTTTAGGTCGGTTACTACTGTTTACATCATCAGACCCTTGACATAGTTTACTTATGGGAACGCCTACAGGAACCGTTGAAATTTGCAAATTATTAGTGTTATAGTTTACAGTTTGATTGGTTGGCGCTTCCACAAGCAATCCAACTGGAACTTGTACTAAGTACGTACATTATCCAATGATTTTTCTGACTTTAGCACTAGTCCATTTTACATTTACACTTACTTCTATAGTCCTTCACTTTTACTATCTGCCCTACCCTCTACCTTTAAATTAAGTTTCTCTTGAATACTGCTATGCGGTCTCATCAAGCTAAATTTGGTACGGATATATTTCTACTGAACATTGATATAGAGATGGAGAAACTCCCGTAATGCTATAGATTGAATTCTGTAGCATAATAAGAATGTCTGTAACACTCTATTTAAATTAATGTTTTTAACTTCCGATATTACCTACTCTTTTTAAATCATTTTAATAGTTTTTACCGCGTTTTTCGCAGCTCCGTTAGATTGAGGCTTATAAAGCGCGGAAGTGGCATATTGTATTTGAAATGAATCTAGAAATTGTCTTGACCAACCACATTTGGCGCATTGTCTGCCACTAATACTGAAGGTATTCCAAATTTGCAATCAAGAAGTAGTATAAGGCATTAATCGTGAAATTGGATGTAATGTTGTTGGTTAGAAATACTTCTAACCACTTGGAATGCGCATCCAGTACAACTAGGAAGTACTTGTTTGAAAACGGGCTCATTTAATCTGCATATATGAAGCCTTGAAAATACTACAAAATATTGAAAAATTTTCATTATCTTGATTAATATCTGACCAAAAGAAATAATCACATGCAATGCCCTTGACTTTTACTACTCCTGAAGTAAAGAAGCAACAGTTCATCAATCAAACATCAATTGATTAACATACTTTACAGTTTCCATCTGCGATATGAGCTTCTAGTGTTTTCTTTATGCAGTTGCTCTTTGAAGCAAAAAAATGGTGTAACAGATATTGAAGTACATACCTTGCTGCCAGAAATAACTAAAGAGAGAAATAAGAATTTAGATGACAATGCCATCTGTCAGCATTACACTGACATGATGACAAAGCCACCTAGGTGCCTTAACGGGTACTACTTCCTAAAGGAAGTGACCTGTAGACTGACAAATTAGTTTGCAACTGCATACTTCAATTTGACAGCAGGCTCCCACGGCACTTTTTGCTAGCGGGCAAGAACCGACGTTCATTAAAATGCATGTCTATGCTGTGCTGTAGATGTATGTAGGCACGTAGATGTGTTAAAATTTTCGCTCGCAATTGAAATTGTATTCATATTCTATGATTCCACGTCAAAACACCTTGTTCTATTGTTAACTGGTTCCTGATGGGGTAATAATCTTTCAATTTGGAATCCATTTTTGCATATTACGGCCAACTTCATTTTGATAGAATTGAAAACTTAAAAAAAATCTCGTCAAATTTTGCATGCTTTTGAATTGCTTCAAAGTCTTTGAAAATAGTAATTATCATTACAGTAATTAACGTAATCAAAATTATTTAATCGTGATAATAATCAGCAGAAATTTCTTCGGACAATCTCGACAGCCAATCCGCCACGTTATTTTCTGACTTAACAAACTTTACTTTATGCCGGCAATTTGACAATATTAGAACTCAATTTCTCAAACGGTTTGCAGAGAATTGCGGTATACCGCAACAAATTATATAGCTTTAAAAACATGTGCGGAATATATATCTCTACCAATCGCAAGAATAATAAATTTATGCATAAATCTGGAGGTTTTTCCGGAACAATTAATATTATCGAGGTTACGCCGATATACAAAGATGGAGACAGACTGGAAATCAAAAACTATCAACCAATTGCGATCATTCCTACTTTATCTAAGATATTCGAAAGAGGCTGATGTCTAGAATGCTGGACTTTATAAACAAACATGACATTATCACTACAAGACAAAGGGCGTATATAAAAGGTAGATCGACAAGAAGAACAGTATATTTTGCTATATATGACATAAAAACTGTTTATGGACCTGTCTAAAGCCTTTGACAATGTCATTAGTAAAAAAATGGTGGTTATGGGCTTTTGATGTAAAATCGTTAACATAATAAAATCGTATCTACATCACCGAAAGCAATGTGTATTAGTTGAGGTGAACGGAAGGAGAGTTGTCACGGATTGGATGTTGGTGAGGAGAGGAGAGGAGAGGAGCGTCTCAAATCTGGATTAATCTTCTGGGGAAATGCTTTGCATACTCATAGATTCTTTCGACTGCCTGTATTCGTGCTGTATTTCACCTGAGAAGAAGAGATTTATGCAGGAAGGTATTCAAGGAAAAACAGTTACTCACCCTGGCTGGCATATATATACTAGTGTGCGTCCTTCGCTCATGAGAACTATGGAGAAGTAAAGCGGCTTCATGAAATGCACTATAACTATAGTACGCCTGAGTGCAAAAATAAAAACAAGTTAAAGATTCAATTCTCAAAATATGCGCGGGTCCACCAAACATGTTAGCGGACGAGGTGCCTTATTCGATACCAGATTTAAAAGTMTGACCTGTATAATTATTTATGATTTTGTGTATACATGTTAAATGTTGTTTAGGTACTGTTGTATTTACAAATTTGTCATACAAGCATAATGTACAGGGTGAGCAAATAAGAGAGGTGGCCGGTCATATCTCATAAACCCCAGTAGCCCTAGAGCTTTCAGGTAAAAAATTTCTTAAGCAAAGTGGCCAAGTGAAATTGCTTGAAAATATTTTCGAGTTTGTATAGTGGCCGCTAGAGGGCGCTGTGGTACCTCCAAATTACAAAATTAATGTTTTTGTCATTTTTAACCTAATAAATGTCTGCGGAATTAAACATTTTAAGATTATTTGGACTAAAATCTACCATTTTTGTTTAGAACATTTTTTGTTAAATGTCAAAATAAGGAGTGGGGGCCGGTGAATATTAATATAGCAAATCGCTAATATTTCGGGTTCAGCTTGAACGATTTCAACCAACGAGGTGTCATTTTCAAGAGCTTATGTGTCTTTATAAAAAGCAATTTTAAGTGTCAGAACATAGTTTGTGTGTTGACCGCAAGAAGGCGTTTTTTGAAATTACTACCTAAAATCGATTTTTCTCGAAATTTTTAAATGGTGCGGTTTAAACCATTTTAGTCTATATTCAATTGATCTTTTAATGAAGTAAATAGCCTTATAGCTTTGCATTTAAAAATTTCGAGAAAAATTGATATTTAGGTAGTAACTTCAGAAAACGTCCTCTTGCGGTCAACACACAAACAATGTTCTGACACTTAAAAATGGTTTTTATAAGGGCACATAAGCCGTTGAAAACAACACCTCGTCCGTCGAAATCGGTCAAGCCAAACCTGAAATATTAGCGATTTTCTATATTAACATTCACCTGCCCCCCACTCCTTTATTTGACATTTAACGAAAAACTATTCTAAACAAAAATGGTAGATTTTAGGCCAAACAGTCTTAATACCGCAGACATTTATTGGGCTAAAAGTGATACAAACATTAATTGTGTAATTTGGAGGTAGCACAGCGCCCTCTTACAGCGATTTCTCTTGGTCACTTTAGTTAAGAAATTTTTTACCTCAAAGCTCTAGGGATACTGGTTTATGAGATATGACCGGCCACCTCTCTTATTTGCTCACCCTGTACATATATTTGACTTGTTCCAAGTTTATTGATTTATTTTATGGATTAAATTATTATTATTATTACTATCATTATTATTACTACTATTATTATATTTAAGATAACTTAAATCATCCTGAACAGTATGGATTTCACTTATGCCTAAATTATAATCATACAACGTGCTTCTTACAACTCTTATGTAATTATGTAATATACTGTTGTGAAGTGACATACGGGAAAATATTATGTTGAAGTCATAAGCGACTTGATGACTTTTTTTTAATGAACACCGTTAATACAATAACTTCCTACGGTTTTTATTACGTGGCGCATTTTCCATGGCACTCAGCATATTCAGTGCTATACAAAAACGTGGAATTAAATTTGTCTGTTTAAGAGGAATAATGAAAGCGGCGGAGTAACCAATAGCAAAAAGACCAATCCCACTTGTCTTTCACGCTTAACACCTGTCGTTTGCAACCCCCAGCCACTCATTCGACGTGCCCGGTATTGACTTCTATTAAATTTTATTATTATCATATCCAAAGTTTCTATCGGCAACGCGTGTGCGTCGCCACGCCACCCTCTACCGACTGGCGCCTTCAGCACGCCGACGCTACTATTTCACAGATGCATGGCATCGGGACGCTGGATCCCACGCCACTCAGTTTATTTTCAAGATCGGTATCCACGCGACGGCCGCCCCTGACCGTCAGCCAAAACGCACGTTTCGCGCCTGTAAAGCGTAACATTTTCAAAATTTTAAATGTGGCAATAGAACTTTKAAATGCTGTAGGCGGTCAAATTTCCCATCCTTGATGAAAGGTCATGTGTTTCAACTATGACGAGTTGTTCCCTTAGGGACCGCTGTCAGAGATGTAACTCTACCGGTAAATATGAATTTGTGTTGATTTGTGTGAATGTTTGTCAATTACTGTTAATTATAACACATGCTGGATGCTTGCATTCTGTGTCTCATGTTTGAGTATTTGTTAACGTGTGTTTACACTCGATGACAAATTTATTATCGGAGCCTTCATCTGAAAATACCTGGGCTATTAATAATGCCGCTCAGCTTCAATTGTGAATGTCCTTTGCCAGCGTGTGGTGTTTACGCGGTGCCGGCCCTTTATAGAATAATGAAAAGTTGAAAGTTTGTAAAATTGCGCTGCCGGCTGGCGACTGCAACAATTAAGGAACCTTTGACACATCTGTGAATTCAGTACGAACTTCCCCTGAGTTCGGTAACCTCTGGGTTTACAGTTATTCGATTTACTCCTTTTCAATAATTAAATATCTAATGCTTAGTGAAGAAAAAGAAAAAGTCTTATTTATACTTAAAATGTACGAAACATTGCCAAAACACGAGAATAGTGGTCATAAAATATGGTTGTTAGAATATAATACTATAGCAAATATACTCCGAGCAAAAATTTGCTTCGAGCTTATGTTATCGACTATATTCTATATTTATTTCGATTCCATAGGGGTTTCAACTATATATATAACAGATGAACCAGCACTGATATTTAGTGTTTACAGATCAAATGAGAAATATTTCGTTGTAAATATTGAAGTAATTGTTTTCAGAGCTTCTATAAACTCACTTATTCTACTGGCGTAGCGTTTACAGCTTTCTACTTTTAAGTGAAATATGAAAAGTGGTTATTGCCTAATATTAAAAAAAATGGTCTATTTAAAGGCGTAGTCACTTTGTAATTTACAACAGCTCTAGTGAAACTCATACGTTAAAATTTATTATAAAGTACAAATTAATTGACACATTACTTTCGTCTATTAATAACCATAAAGATAAAAATAATTTCCAAATTTGAAAATAAACCAAACATATTACTGTTTTTACGAACTATGTTACTAACAAATTATTTGAGATCGTTAATTTCATTCAGAGTTAGTATTGTGTCATTTTTAGGTAACTATCCATTATTAATTTAAAAAAAGTTACCTGTATMCAAAGCTTTGAAATTAATCAAACTGGTATCTTAGTTTAAACAAGAACAGATTTTTTTTAGTATGCCGTAGCATTTCTGCCATTCCAGGACGATAAAAATCTTAATGAACAAATTTATTATTATTAAAAGTCAACAGAAAAGGGATGTTCTTTAGTAAAAAAGTATAGATAGAGTGGCAGATTTTGTCTAGAGCGGCGGCACAGCAGAAAGAAAATTTTAAGTTAGGTAATCATCTATTAAATATATATTCTTGTAAAAGTAAGAAGGTAATGACAAGATTATTTGTAACATATTGCTAGCGACTTACTACAGCCGAAGTTGGAACAGAAAACATGAAGCTTTAAACTAGTTTAGAATGTCATATGAAACATCGATTGCAGCAAGAATAGTTAAAACGAGTTTATAATTTAGACTGTGCAATTCTATTATGTGCTGGTATTCTAAGTAGCAAAATATTGTCCTAAATTTAAGACATGAAATTACGATTATTTATTTTTTAAACGCGACCCTGCTTTTATTGATTATCTTTGTGCATATGAAGTTATACATAACTACCAAATGTTTATTTCATGTTATTTATAAGATGTCAAACAGGAACGTTTACTACAACAAATGTTCAAAATGTAGTCCATTTACTATTTGGCGCAGCTGAAACTCATATTGAACAATTCTGATTATTTCAGGGGTAATCAGCCTAAGCACATTCGTCCTTTCAAATCTTCAAAATTTGATGGTTTCGTGTTAAATACCTCGTTTTTCAAATACCCACATAAAAGGAGTGAGGCCTGGAGACCTGGTAGCTGTAATTAGCTCTGCAATACGTCATCTTCTTTAGTTATAGCTTCATCATTAACAACAGTGTTGGAATCAAAAAAGTTTTTTCTCGTTTCTATGGAACTCCCTCTTTTACGCTCTTGGAGCTGTTTGCCTCATTTCAGAACTGATTTGGAAGAACCTTGTCCCTGAATTATAAAATATCTTACCCCTTAGCAATGCATTACCCAATTTAAATTTGGAATTTATAAACCTTTTCAATTTGGCAAATTTCAAATGCCAAGACCATACAGTTTTAAAATCTTTTACCTTAACAATCCTTTCCTAAACCCTTCGCAGTACCATGCATTTTAAATATCTGTATGTATCTCTGAAGATTAACAATTGTAGGTTCTTTTTTAAATCTTTTCTATTCTTCCGAGATTAGATAGACGATAAGAAGAAATGTCTAAAATTACAGTTTTGAAGTTTTTTATTTCGTATTTAGTTTTACATTTCACAACAAAAATGTAAAAACCTGGATTATTATCTGAGTCAAAATTATTCTTAGGCGGTTTTGTGTACTAAGATGCAATGCTTTGAAATCTTTAAATACCTAGTTTAAAAAATTGAATCTTAGTGGATGTATCTACCTGAGCGGGGAAAATCAAATCAATGTATGTATGTTATATTAAAAGGAGTAATATGTTTAAAAAAAGGCATCATTGTAGAATTACAGTGCAAAGCGGAATCGCAGAGCAGCAGAGTACATCAGTGTTGCTTAGAGAACAAAAAACCATTGAAGATATCTCATTAGAGGCTTTGCTTCACTGACTTTCCAATCAAGTGTATATGAACTCATCATCTGACTTTAACTTTATCTTGTAGGAGCTATTAACAGTAGCGAAATTAAGTACGAGCACAGTTAACTGCGGTAGTAGGCAGTCCCATCTGACACTTATGGATTCACCAAATTCTTTTAGCAATCAATTGAAACGCTGAGTATGTAGAAGTTGTAAAACTTGCTGTTTTACATTAGTCGTGGTTCGTTTGGTGTAAATGAAATTCCGATTACTTTTTCACAGTTTTATTACAGTTCCTTCGAAATAGACACAACATAAACTTTTCTTAATACAAAATGCTCGAGCCGCCACGAATCGTACATCTGCGAAACACAGGTCCGGCTCTCACGACTCTCCCACCTCTTCTGTTTACCGCCACACCAACGATTTTCTCCCATCCCTACTATAACTAACCACACTTTTCACTGCATGTATCTTAGCTTTTTTCTTCTTAGTCTCACGAAAAATGCATTGACACATATTTTGTGAATGCTATGGTTTTCATTTACCATTTCTCAGAACAAAATTAATAATGTTTTTTTTATATACATGCATGTTTTAAATAAATTCATTCACACTATTTGTTCGACGTTTTTGTATTTTAATGTTCGTATATCTCCACCTCATTTGTCTACAGATCAACTTGCAGCTAATTTTTTTTTGGGAGCTAACGTCTTATTAAAATACTGAACAGTTGCAATCTTCCTGCTGCCATGTTTCTTAACATTCATTATTTTTGCMGTGAGGCAGATAAATATTAAAGCGAAATGGCGTCCTGTTTAACTTTCGAGTTGTTGACATAAACATTTTCATGAACTTCGCATGTAGCCACTTTGCCGGATTTGCATTGCAGCCACAAGCTGTTAAATCAGACGGATCTTTAGAAGAGCACATGTAAAATACACTAGATATCTATCCATATCCAAAGCAATGTCTTATACCTGGCTCGCTTTTCTAGTTCTGTTTTACACTTCCTCGGGTTGTTCATTCTTTTCTGGCTTTCGATCATTCAACTTCAATAACACTATCTATTACCGATTATAATTTGCTACGTGCATAATACAAATAAAAATTAGTATTAAGATTTGGAATTTACATAAAATAGACGAGTTTTGCTATGAAACGCTTCAAATTGTGTTTTGGTTCAATATCTCTACTTCCAGTACGGATATTACATTTAAAAAGTGATTACTAGTTTGAACAATCTCAGGGTAATTATATGATATCTGCAACGAGTGTATGTCACTTGAGTACGTGATATTGCGTGCAAGGCAAAATCTCATTTGCGTTTAGACCAAGGGTTGTCTCAAGCAGGTAGTGTATGGCTTTACCCGAGATGTGACACTTGCGTACAACCAAAGGATACGACAAGAGAAAGAATGAAAATATATTTTGAAAGGAAAATCTAATAATAGATTTTACATCAATATGTGTATCCACGAACATTCATATGTACCCTTATTCAGTTAGTACGTGATTAAAAAAACATAGTATCTAAAATTTATTTCATGATTCACACGTAAGTTGTCAACATTATTTAATTTATATGATAATTTAGTTACAAACGCTATACAGGGTGTTCTAAATTAAGTGCGCACCATTGCTAACTCTTTTATTATCATAGATACAAAGTCGGTTAAATTGGCAAAGTAATAGTACTTTTTCTACTGATTAAGATGGTGGAAGCAGAAAAACAATTGAACATACCATTTCCGAGAAAATAAAAGAAATGTCTTTTATTTTAATAGAACGCCCTATATATTTTTCAATAAAAAGTTTGAAAATTGTCCATAGAACAAAAATTTTCCTTTACGATGTAGTCCTAAAATTGAAAATAACCGAATTATTACCATATTTGTCATTTAGACAAGTAGGCTATGTAATTTCTTAAACAAAACGAAATTTGTTTCCTTATAACGTATTGTATTTTAGCTTAAATAATAAAGAAGGTTACGTTAGGTATGCGAAAACATCGCCATTTTCTTCAATACATTTTCGGACATTTTTCAGTACTCGTTGAGTAGTAACTCTAAAAATTGTTCTGCCGTCAATGGATCGTATAATGCGTCTAATATTGTTTTTCAGTTCTATCAGGTTCGCATATCTCCTCTTGTAGACTTCATCTTTGACATAACCCCAAAAGCAAAAATCTAACGGAGTTATGTCAGGAGATCTTGGGGGCAAGGTATAGGACCATCTGTTCCTATCCACCTATCTTCAAAACATCGCTCCATCTTGTTGGAAATATATTTGGGTCCGAGTCTCTAAGTTGATATCATCCAAATAATTTTCGAGTAATTCTGAAAGCATGTCGACGTATCTCCTTCCATTCAATGTTCCTTCATAAAAAATTGGCCCAATTACTTCTCTGCCCATCAGCCCACACCAAACATTAACACTAAAATTTTCACTAGACCAATAATGCATGTTTTTTCGATTAAACATACCCCGATTCGAAAAATTTGCTTCGTCAGTCCAAAGAACATTCTTTAAAATATTGGGATTATACATCCACATATCTACCAACCACTGACAAAAAATTAGTCTTCTTGCAGTGCCGCAAGGTAATAAAGTTTGTACCGGTCGGTACTTATAAGGTACAAACTTATATTTTCTTAAAATCCTCCAAATTGTGCACAAACTGTAGCCACTATCCCTTACCAAATCTCTAGTTGAATTATTTTTATTTGCGTCAAAATATGCCAACACATTTATTTCTACTTGTTCATCTATTATAAACTGTTTTGTAGTTCTAGATTTTTCAAAAATCCGTTCATTGCTTCTAAACTTTATGTAAAGCTTCAAAAAATACCTCCTATCTGGTTGATCATGATCAGGGTACATTTGACCATATTGCTCAAGTGCTCGGACACTATTTTTACGGCAAATAAGATACACTTCTAACATATCGCATTTTTCTAAATGAGTAAACGCCATTTCCTACTAACTAATTACCTAACTTCTTAACTAACAAGCTCCAAAAACACGTCTAATATGAAAAATTACACCAAATGATTGATTCTGACACAATAATAATTCTCTGACAGATCGTATAAAGCTTTTGTTTAAGAAATTACATATCCTACTTGTCTAAATGACAAATATGGTAATAATTCGGTTATTTTCAATTTTAGGACTACATTGTAAAGGAACACATTTGTTCTATGGACAATTTGCAAACTTTTTATTGAAAAATATATAAGGTGTTCCATTAAAATAAAAGACATTTCTTTTATTTTCTCAGAAATGCTATGTTCAATTGTTTTTCTGCTTCCACCATCTTAATCAGTAGAAAAAGTACTATTACTTTGCTAATTTAACCGACTATCTATGATAATAAAAAAGTTAGCAATGGTGCGCACTTAATTTAGAACACCCGGTACAGTAAGTACCCAGTCACTCAACACCTATCCCCACTATCAATCTCCCACCTATGCGGTCCAAGCATCCCCCCAACCCTCGTAACGCCAGGTACTACGTTATCTATGGTTTTAATTATCTTTCCTTCGTAGAATTTGGTTCAGCTCGGACGTGTTTCTCGCCTTAAGTTTGTACCATATTCCATACTCCTTTATATCTGTCCTGATGATACCCCTTAAAAGTGCGGGAGAAACGTCGATCTTATTTCAAAAGCAGACGCGGTCTAACCCAAAAAGACTAAGATTTCAATCTAACTCTGGCCACGAAAGCTTACGTTCTTACATCCTTAGCGCTGGCCTCAAGGTGTTTTAATTTTCCTAAAAATGTAACTTTCCATATCTCATTCGGATCATTTAATGTGCTTACTAGGTGATTTTGATCTGCCTAACACATTTTCGAAAGAGGGTAACGAATTCAATCCTTTGCTGTAGTTTAATGTTTGCTCATCTTCTGAACAACTTATTAGCTATAATTTTTCGTTTAATAACTTATTCCAGTTTAAGAATGTGACAATTGCTATTAACGTCCACTTGGATCTAATATTTAGTTATGTTCTCTTAAATGTTGTTTGTACAAGGCGTATTTCACCACCCCCCGGTTGTTTACAAAATACGGCTTGGAAATTAGCTATTACCTCTGCTCCATCAATGATGATGTTCTGCATAAATTTTATAACGTAAATGATGCCATTGTTTATTTCTATCAGTAGATACTTGCTTTGCGTTATAAATACTTTTGTCCCAGTTAAACAAATAAAATATGACAAAAGATTTTCAGCGTGTATGGATAGTGAAAAATTATTTTTAAGAAAAAAAATGCTCCATAAACAAAATAAAATGTCGATATTGTTCTAATACTGCTGTCTATCACTGTAAAGTTAAGCATATTAATAACGTACTAGATAATATAAAACATAATCCAAAGTAGGTACTTCTGGAGACATGTGAAGTCTAATAATAATAATAATAAAGCAATTCCTAATAATATGTATTGTATTTGAATGAGTTTATAGTTCTGATGGTAATAATATTAAATGGCAACCCTCTCAGTAGCGAAAAAATTAACTCTCTCTCTTCATTGCTACCCTTTAGTAATTATTGCTAATATGTCTCTAGCATTATCTGTATTTCCTGAGATGTGAAAGACAAATAACGTAGTTCATATATTCAAACGTGGGGAGTTGTAATGTTTGCAATTACCGTGCTGTTTCCTTAGCTCCGGCCCTGGGAAGAGTTTTTTGATTCTGTTGTTGCTGGTATGTTGTTATTCATGGTAAACCAGTTGATTATTTTTAAACAGCATGGCTTTGTAAAGGGTCGCTTGACTGTTTCTAACTTATGTGTCTTTCTTAATTTCACAGTAAACAATATAGAGAAAGGTTTAGATTGCATTAACATTAGTCGATTATTTTCGAAGTTAAATAACATTGGTGTTGGTAAGCCTTTATCGTCTTGGTTCTATCATTATCTTAAAAACATGAAGCAGCATGTTTTGTTCAGAGACATATTATCTAATAATAAAAAAAATAAAAAATAAAATCTATAGTTCCCCAAGGATCACATTTAGGTCCTATCTTATTTGAGATCTTTGTGAACTACATTAAGAATGTTATCAAAGATAGTAGTCTTTCATTATATGCTGAAAACTTGAAATTGTACAAATCTATTAATGTCGCATATGACTGTGAAGCTCTGCAGAATGATTTATGTTCAGTTGAGAATGCTTCAAAATGTAAAGTTCTTCGATTCAGTCGAAAACTATCTCCTAATACTTATATTTATAGATTATCTAATTATAATCTGGAAAATGTTTTATTATTTAAAGAGAGAGAGAGAGAATCAGTTAAAGTTCTCTTTGCATTATTGATGGCTTTGTCTTATGCAAAGTTTTAGGTTTCATTATACGACAACTTGTCAACTTTTAAGATTTACCGGTTTATATATTATCATTCACTGCTTTTGTTGAATTGTTCTTGAATATGTGTCTATCATTTGGTGTCTTTATTATAAGTACAGACAAAATTGAACGTACTCAAAAAAGATTTGTAAAACTAGTTTTCTTTAAATTTAATATTCTTTATGATTCTGATAATTATGACAATAATTATAGGTCTAGCTAGACTTCTTTCTAGTAATATCGATTGTTCGGAACTTTTAGCTTTACTTTGTTAAGAATTCCCCGGCTTAGTGTTAGAAAATATAATTTGTTCCATTTGTTCCATCTGTCTGTGCGTCATACTATGCATATAATTCACCTGTCTGTCGTATGATGCGTGCATGCAATGATTTAAATATTGAGTGTACTGACATTTCCTTTATACACTTTAAAATTTATTAAGATCAGTTTTATATATTTAGTTCCAGAGATTCGTTATTGTAATTGGAACTTCTTTTCCGTGAATAAAGTTGTTATAATTATACCGCATATTATGCTGTATTTGGCAAGTACTTTTAACTTGTCGTTTGGTTTGGTGCCTACTCGTATTTACACATCGACCTTCACCTTGTACGTTTCAAGTACTATCCAAGTACCGCGTAATATGTAGCTGACTACAGTAGTCGAACTAGCTTGGTATCGATTTTAACAGCTTACAAGAACAGGGATTTACAAATAAGACTAATTAACCGACTAATGACACATGAATATACCTTCTGTAACACACGACAAACTAAATGAAACACTGTTATGCAAATATTGCATGTGAACCTATCAGCCTTTGAACCAATAATAATAATAATAATAATAATAGTAAAGCCACTCATTTCCTATTTTTCGATATTCGATCATTATCCGGAATAAAGTATTTAATGTTACTAATMCGTCCACTATAGGTAGTCTTTAAAGCTCTAMTCCTAATAGGATCTTTTCGCGCTACTTATAGKACAAAAAACAAGGATTATGATGCAGACATAATAAAACAGAATTGACGTCAGTGTCACGCATTACCAGTTTCTCAATTTCCAAGGAAGGAATTGCGTTGCTACAGGCGAACTAACAACCTGAAACGAACTTTTTTCGCCCCCACGCAGAAAAAGCTGGGCAACAAAGGGATATAAAGGATTAACTTCAGTTTTACCCCGAGTATCTGGAATTTTTTGTTCCCGTTTTGATTTACGGCACGACGTTTTAGCAACAATGCCAGCTATGTCGGGGTTGTGAAATATTGCCCTCTTGTTAAGTTCCTTGCGCGAGATAATATGGCTTCTTCGCAACGAATGGTTTTTTAGTAAATTATGTGTCTGACGCGCGACAAGAAATCAGTGCTACCTGCTGGATTGCTGTAGACAAGCTCGGCACGGGATTTATTAGTGCTTGTGTCGTGCAATGCAAGGTCATATAATTCTCATAAATATTTATAATAATGGTAACGTTTATGAAATAAACATCTCAAATGATAATAGTGCTTAGAAGGAATAAAACTCAACACGAGGATATATCGGGGCTCTAGTGTATTCTGTAAAACCTGCAAGAAAATTCACATCTGAATAAGTATACCCACGAGTATACATTTCTTTAAATACATAATTTAAAATATTTTTTGTTAAATCATCACAAAAGTATTATTTATAACTACACTTTCTATCATTTTTAACTTAAGCTCATTGAATAGACATTATGTCATACAAAATCTAGAAATTCACGGAAGCACGTGTACAGCTTTATGTATTCCAACTAGTGGAAAGTAAACTATAGAAGCTAAACTAAATATATTTTGTGTCAATTTTTAACATTTAACATCTTTATAGTTATTCGTCTTAAAATGGAAAAAAATAAATGAGTTCTGCCAACCCTTCAATATCTGCATCTATTTAAGAAACACTGTATATTTCACAACTGTCACGTGATATCGCAGTTTCTAATATACAAAGCTAAAAATTTTTCGCGTGTTTAAAAAAGCCGCGGTCCGTAATAGGTCTTGGGGAGAAGGATGGTTCTAACCCGCAAACCCTCCTCGTGGGCAAGCTACTGGTCACCAAAGTACAAAATATTCGCAAAACTGCGAATAATTCTAAAAAAAATCGTAAAAACCATTTAAATAACCAGGACGTTCAGTCAAATATTTTTGTTATTAGATAATAACGTACGCGAGCAGTGATTTTTTTCGCACCATCAAACGGACTGGAAATGACCGTGAGCCACGTGTACATTTCAAATGTCAGATTATTTCTACTTTTGAAACATTTAACTAGATTTACGAGGGTGAATGCTTTCAGCGTCCATAATATAAGATAATATTTTCTCGGAAAGATCGCTGATGCTTTAAAACACTGATAAAAAGTTATTAGTGTGACGTTTGGATTACACCTGTAATCTTTGTCAAATTTGAAGAACCTCTGACACAAGTTCAAACAAAAAATGAAAATGATTACCCATTGATCTCGAATCAACTTCATGTCTGTGATTAAACAATTGAGATTTGCGACTTCAAAACCAGTCGTAGTACTTTGAGCTTATAAGACTGCATTTTTTGGGTCTATAGCTTTAAAAAAATTCCGTAATGTAGTAATTAGCTTTTGCGAGTAGTGAAGAAAATTGTGAAATGTTGTTTAAATAATACATGCTGTCTCGAAGAAAGAAATATACATCACTGTTTCAGACTCGTAAAGATGTATTAAGTAAAATATATCATTGATACTTCATACTTTAATACCTTCCTGACTTTAACACATTTGGCAATTTGTTCCTATTAGCTGAATGCCTTGTCCATAATATTTTGACGAATAATTTTTGAATACTCTTTGGTTCCAATACATTAATCGCCACCTTATTTTTATAGGCGATCGGTTTTTCGGATCGAATTTCATACCATACTTGTGGGAGCGGGAGCTTTCCTGCTCGTTGAGGTTCTGCTATTTCATTTAGTGGTTTGAGCTTGCTAATTGTTTTTCAATCCTTTTTAAGCTTAACTAGCTCCAGCTCCATTGTTTAAAAATTGTTTCAGAATAACGCTCAAATGTTGGGATGCGGTCTTACAACTTCCTTAGCAAATCAATCAAAATCCATCGACTAGAAAACCACTACGCTTATACCTTACATTATAGAAATAATTTCGGTACTGAACTTTAAAACTTGCTTGCTAAGGAGTCAATACGATATTTGTTCTTGAACTGTATTTTATTTTTTTCTAACTCCATGACATCATTGTACAGTTTTGCTAAATTCTGATAACCCAACCACACACATTGTTAAGCCCTTTATAGACCAGCAAGTTCAGTTAGCGAAAGGTGTTTAAATAATATACATATTAAATATCTGGTTACTCCTTGGATTATAATTTTTGTAAGTAAGGTCGATTCACTCAATCAGGCTGCCTAACCAATAATAAAAAAGGGCGATTTTGCAGCTTAGTTTCTGAATTGTTCTATAAATCCACGTCGGAAATGCTTTGCATAAAAATAATCCGTAATCACAATACCCGTTGGAAACTTTTCAATCAATATGAGGCTTACTACAGTTCCGATTGCGCCAAGCTTTATTCCTGCTTTATATTTCTTCCAAAGTTTATTCTTTCCTTTAATTAACAAAAGTAAATCCAGATGGTGACTGCCAACGTTCTGGTTAGAGCTTGTTACTAACTCGGGTAAACCTTACTTCGTGCGCATTGCTAAAGCACAAGCAAGATCGAATTATTCTGATTATTAATGGCGAACAAGGGTTGAGACGAGAAACAAACTTGAACGTCTACGAAGTTTGTCCTGCACCGTACAGAACAGCCAATACTGCGCATTAAGAAATTATTCATGCCACTAATGCCAAACGCAGATATCATTATTGTAGGTTGGTGCGGGTTCTGTTGGGGTATCGATATACCGATTAGTATGGGTAAAGCAAAATGCCTGTTTTGTTCTATCATGGATTTCATATATCGGGTGTTTCAATGAAAACGAGCCACCCTCAATGATTCCTGTGGGATACAAATTTCAGTAAAAACCTGAAACAGATCGATTTTATTTTGGAGAGGGAAATCCTGTTATGTCAAAGTTTTTACAACAACCTTCCATCCCTGGCAAGCTCACCCTCACATTAAGTTTTAATAACAGGCATAACTTTCATAGGCCGCAGGGTGTTAGTTGCGTTTCAAAAACCTTCGACTTCAAGCATTCCAGAAAAAATTTTTAGGTTTAGGATATAGAAACTTTGCCCGATCCATGCCCCTGAATATTGTCATCAAGGAAATGTCTGACATGTCCTTTCTTGTTGATTGAGATTTCCTCAAGAAAGAAAGGTCAATATAACCACTTCATATTCTATCCTACAAATTAAGTTTTTTTGGTCTCTGGGTGTGTACTTCCCACATCAAGATTAACATTGCTCCAGTAGCGACAGTTGGGTCGTTCGTTCAGTAGCGTTACATGTCATAAACTTTGACCTGGATTGTGAATAGGACTTTGATGGTGCAGTGATTAGCACGTTTGTCAAGTAATCAAAAGGTTTCGGGTTCGAATCCTGTCAAAGCTAGTAAAAGGATTAGAATGTGTAATGGTTGTTTTCAGCACAGCCCCAAAGCGCAGTGGCAGAGCAACAGAGGTTAAATATGGAGGCCTTGAGTTCGATTCTCAGTGGGACCTTATATTTTTCTTCGTAAAATTTGCCTCAAGAACCTACTAAATATATATTATTGAATTAATAGGATGGTTACCACAATAAATATCTCTTATGTTAATATAAAATGAAGTCAAGAGATTATCTTTGATCTTTATAATATAATTTGGGTTGTAATTAGCTGATGGTCGCCAGAATCTGGCCACCGTACTGAATTAAGCTCCGAAGCTCGAAAATACTCAGCGTCCAACGATCTGGCTGCAAATGTGCCGGATGGCGTGCAGTAGTTTTACATGTCGTAAACTTTGGCGTATAAATGCCACTTTGTGGCAACACTTTTTAACTAACTATGGAGGTATGTTACCCTAARAAATATATCTTATCTTAATTTGATATAAGGTTTGATCAACTGGAACAATTATTGTTACAATGTGTTCTAACTTCCCTGTCAGTCAATGTAAATGTCGTATTCATAAAAAGCTTTGCAATTATTGCATGGCAACCATAAATTTCTCAAAAGTGTTATTTTAACCACAGGGATAAACCGGATAAGTATAGGAGCGTCAATGATTGAGGGCGGCATATTCTTAGCTCAAATGGGTCTGGAATCCAGGTGTCTAGCTATGAACCTAACACTATTCCTACTTCTGTCAGGGGTTCAAAAGAGAAAGTGATCCTATGATGATATTTATCTTAAATTTGATTTTGTTGTCATTCTTAAAAGTCTAACTGAGGACGCAATTGCAGTGCAGAGTTGTGTAAAACAGTTTTTCTAGAATTAGAAGATAATTTTATCAAAGAATGCCTTCATTTTAAAGATTTTTACTTGCATTATAAGGATCAAGAATATTTGTCTACTGCGGAGCTAAATGCAAAAACAATAATCAACCCTAAAATTGAATCTACATTTACGAACGAGGCCACGACAATACATTTTTTAAGCATTGCAGTTACAAATCGCAGCGGTAAAAGATCTTTTTTTTGCCCTTAATCGCCCTTAAAAGAATAAGAGATTATTTGCGGCCTTCCTTGGGATAGACCAAATTAAATGATTCAAGTATTTTATGTATAGAGAAGGATTTATTGAATAATCTTAGTATGTGTAACATTTTCAACAACTTATTAAGATTAAAAATTACAATAGCGTTGTTTGTTTTCATTAAATACCATAGCGGATAAAAAATGCGACAAAAATATTTGAGCCTTTCAAAAAAGTGAACATTATAATAAAAAATCATTTATTTCCGAAGCTCACGAATTTAGCTTGACGTGATCTAGTACCACTGAACACGGGCCCGGGACCTAAGGGGGGATCGGAGCCGTTACGTCTCTCATAAAAAATTACTTCAACTTTTTCGCTTTTTTGTGCTAATTAACGTTTTAACATACAGCCCGTTAGAGTCGAAAGTCTGTTATGTCCACTCACGCATAAATTATATTTTTGAAGCTATTTGTTATCAAATATTGAGATTTAGAAAATGTTTTAAAAATGACATTTTATTTTTAGTACCGTTAATTATGTTAGCTTTTGTTTAAATTGAAAATTTCAGAAATATTTACAACTTAGATGTTATTTTTAACTCTACCTGTGGCAGTAGCTTCGGCGGAAAAAATCTCCAAGAAACACCATGTTCCAACAAAGATTATCTTTAGTGAGTACTATTCCTGTCGAAAATAAAGTTGTACAGGGTCTAGAATCTAGATGTATCTAATTTAATTAAAACCTCTGCGACAGCAAATGCAAGAAAAATAATATAAATGTAATTCCTTTATGGGTACCTATTGTTTTTTTGTATCCAATTTATTTTTTTGTTAATTAGTGGTTAGATTTTTTAAATACATTTTTATTTAATTTTTTAAATTGTTTTGTATGTTTTTTTAAACACTGTTAATTAATGAATTTAMCGGTAAGGAGGTCCGTATTGCAACTACGGAACACGGATCCGTTTTTACCTCACTACGCCACTGTTGAAAACTATATCAGGTTGGTCAGATATTTTACTAATAAAGTATTTGGTATAATGAACACGGTAACAGTACACAGTACGATACCGATACCTTTTATACATAATATAATCGCCCGATATCGGCACTGCTGTTGACTAAACATTATGGCGGTTTCTTCTCTTCGTACGTCACCTCTACGTTCTTATTGTCGATCTTTTTGATTTTTTGAAGCTATAATGTTTACCTTTTTTTTCCTAACTGCCGCCCAATGCTTTGGCTGCCCCAGGGCCAGGCTACTCAGAGGTTTAAAACTGGAATTATTTTTTTTTAAGAATTCATCTAAACGAGGAATTATTCATTTTAGAAAATGAGATGATAACTCATGTGTCTTGTATGTATACTATTTTAGCAATAACTTCAAAATGAGAAAAGCTATCAACCTCGGATTTTTACCACAGTTTTCCTGAATTAATAGCCTACAAATCAAATTGACAAAGGTTTGTTGTCCTATTCAAATTTTCAAGTTCAGATAGAGAGTTCCTTTTTTATTTTGTGTCTTGTGTGTATTAGTTTCGAAATAACTATAAAACGCAGTGAAAGAAATTATACTATCCAATTTAGATTTTCTGAGAGATCAAGGAAAGTATAGCACTCTTTTAAATGGCGCCCATAACTGCCATTTAAAGAAATCATGTTTGGAACAGTTTACAATAAATCTTAATCTGGTTGAAAACCCGTGTAAAATGAGTACTAATTTATTAAATTTGGTTGAGGTGTTTAGAAGATACAATAGGTAGGAGCTTCGAGGTTATTATGCTTGCTTTGTAGTGTCGTTACTATTGCAGGTAATTAGACACAGACTCTATTTCTCATCTACATTTTATCTGCAAATTTTAGATTTATATGCGTTTCTTTGTAACCTGATATCAAATACGTCTGCTAGCGGGAGTCTTAAGAACGTCAACATACAGGAAATTTCTCTGGAACACTTTTATCCAATTTTTTTCCCTCAAAGTGATTGCGTGAGGGGTTTTCAAGATACAGCCGCTGCGTATTCTTAGTGAATCACCCTGTATTATAAATATTCGGGACACTTATTTTTGTTTGGCATACTTGGGTTGACTTTAAAAAGCAGCAAATAAAACAACAGTTTAAAGAGCAAATTTAGTTATCACTCTGGAATAGCTAATTTATACGATACACATTTAGTTTTATACCCAATACGAATAAATAAAGGAATTTAGTAGTATTTCGAATCCGAATCCATGATCGAGTATATTGATATTTTAATCGTGCTGAATGACAATGTACTGTCCAGTACTAAAAGTGGTGATCATCATACAACAGCTACTAACCGAATATTTAATAGTACCCACTGAGCAAATAGAAAAAATCGAATCAGCTGCAAATCTTTCAACCGATATTTCAAAGCGATTGTGCTCGGAACCATATTCACAGCCTTTTGAACTGCATCTTTTCTGCCATGTCGACTTCGATGTGATGTTAAGAATCTGATTTGCGTATGAAGCAGAGTGCAAGGTTATGAATTCATATAAAAGGAAATCCTATCCAGTTGCATGTATTTCTGTACAAAGAATTCTGCAGATTCCGATATTTTTATGTGCAGCACGTGTAGGTTGGCGTATGCATTGATTATTACTCTGTGCGGACCGGTATTGCAGGGAGAGCCTTACGACAAGGAATTTTAGCTGTACATATTAACGATAACAACGGCATCCTTGTTTGTTTCCTTCTAATGGCTCGTTTGCAGCCTTTGACTTCAGGGCATTTTACGTTACAGCAGTCTATATAAAGAATAAATAAGGTAACGTATTAGAAAATAACGTAGACAATATCGGTAATTAAACCACGTATAGTAATGGGCCTGGGCCCCGCAACGCAAGAAAAATATAACCCTTCTTAATAGAATCAAGCTGGATGGTTTTTGCAAAGCATTTCTGGTTAGCAAGTTAATGGTCTAACGGACTTAGTGACATTGCTGATGATTTGCAAGTTACTGACCTTCATGTTTTTCCTTTTTCTTTATGACAAATACAAGACACGTTTAACATGAATTAGTGAGAAGGTTAAATGTTCTAATAGAAACTATCGTCACAAGTAAAGCTAAAATACATAGGTTTGTTAGTAACGTGTATTACGTACGCAATTATTTAACAGAGCATTTTAATTGTTAAGACTTATATTTAAAAATGGAGAGTTTTGGAGAAACAGTTAGCAGATATCGTACAATAACGAGAAGAGAAAACACTCAAAATTGTTCGAATGGCAAGGGTATTATAAAAAACCGCTGCAAATAGGGTCGTCCCGCACATTAAAATTTGATAGTTTTAACCTATACCTTTTATTGCTTACATCATGAATACTAGCGCCATGCATCTATTTTGCTTTCAGATTAATTCAACTCGTAACAAACGGCGGTAGAAAAATTACCCTGTTTCAAACATTTTCTTAAATCCGCCAACAAATACGCAAAAGGTTCCTAATTTCACTGTTACAGCTCCCTAGGTAACTTGGTGCTCACTGTTGTCAGTTTTATAAATAGCCAGAGAAATACAAGTAATGCAATGGAAGTGAGAGAGAGGGGCGACGGTATAAGTATAACCGTCAACGTCAATATTATAATGTAAACTAGAGGTGGGCATTTCGATTCTTTTCAGTGAGTCAGTTCACTGCATCTGCTTCTTTGAACTGAGCTGACTCAGTGAGTCGGCTCAAAAAAGCTGCAAGATCCCTACGATTCGCGGTCATATGAATATCGTTACAGCTCTCTATCAGTCTCTATTTGATCTAGATCTCTCGTATCCGAGACGTACTTAAAGTCTGGATTTACGTATTTGTTTTTGTTGGACAAGCCAAATTATCAAATTTAAAATTAAAAGTGGAAGTAAACTTGATAACTCCCTTGTCTGTCCAGCAACAAAGTGGAAGAAATAATATTTTTAATTTGATATACTTTTGTGAATTGTAGAGTTGTGTTTTTGTAGTTGTAGAACGGATAGAGCACAACTCGCCGGAGTCGTATCAATGAACGATAGCTGCGTTCAGTTGTCACGTTGTCAGCCAGCTCGGCAATTCAGTTCAGTTCGGCGCTGAGCCGGAGAGCTGCATCTACTGAAATAAGTGAGCTGCCTCAACAGCTCTTTTGAGAGAGTCGGCTCTTCGATACAGCTCACTCCTGAGTTACACATCTCTAATGTAAACATAGGATAACCTGTAACTGTTCATCAGCAGTATTCTTACAACATGGAACAAAACACTTCTTAACGTAAGCCATTCTGACATTAAAAAAACAACAATACTTCGACAACATCTTGCTCCACCACTTAATCTGACAAATACGAAACTCGAAAGTTTGACCAAACTATGTAAACAAAAACGCATGGCTAGAGTTGTTAGGGTTATTGGTTACACATGTGACACATGCAGCACGTGCGAATGTGCGATGTTGTCAGCGCTACTTTACCGTTTTCTTCCTAACGACGGCCAGAGATCGTTCTGACAGTTTCAAAATTTATCATATCATTCTCATACGTAAGAATACAAACTTTAAATTATCGCCTACCTTTCAATTTCAATCAACAATGCCATAAAAAATAAATAATAATTAGCTAGAAATTTCTAATTTTTTTAAGCAATTTGTTTTTATATCGGTGTTTATTTAATATTTCATCTCAAATTTACCCATACAGCTCAAAAATTATGAACCGCGCTATTACGGCGAACGTTTAAATAAGGAATAGGCGACACTACTTGACGGCCTGAAATTCATTTGTATTTGCGTTCACGTCCTTTAGAATCTGCACCGTTAACGTCCGCAGTTAATGCTTGACGTACTAAAATCTTCGCGCATATGGATGCGTCTCAGGCGGAATGATCGGCCGCCTACAACAAACTTTGTATGGACACGGACTATACGCATTCATTGAGTCATTGATAGACTATAAATAATACTGAATAAGACAATAATAATAATTGCCTATACTATATACGAGTATAGGGTGTCGCCTATCCTACTTGAAAGGTCACAAGCCGCCACTGGTGAATGCGCTTATGATATTGAACTGTTCATTATAGAATAAACTGACTGATGGATGATTAAGTTATTTTCACAAATACGCCTTAAACTGACCTAGGTATCAATGTCACAATGCCAGTTTACGAGTACATTCCTCGCGGTATCGCGAAAATTTGCCCACATTGGCAAAGCGTCGCAGCTCAAAAAAAATGTAAACAAATATTACTTGCAATGCCGCTAGAGCACTGGCTAACATTGGTGTTTCTTGCTTTCGTCAGCATGCGAACCTTTTACGTCATCTCCGTGGCGGAATATCGAGGCATTTGAAACGGATATTGAAATATCCATACTTTCCCATTTCTTTTCTCGGCAAAGAAGAACCGGAAAAAATCGAAAAAAATGTCCTTGTGCTTCAATTTTTATGTACATTTTAAATGTATAAGTAATAAAAAAAATTGTGGGACGACCCCATTGAATCAATACTTCCACATCCAATTGTCAAAATGACATTTACATTTTTATTTCTTATACTATACGATTAGTAATCAGGTTTTGAGCATTTTTTCTCTATACACAGACAAGCAGTCCTCGTGATAGTGACGCTTTTTTCTTAATATCTTCTAAACAGTTTGCTGCACCGAAAATTTATAAAAACGAATAATACCCGCAGTTATACTACTAATCTCAACTACCCAAAGCGACCTATTGTTTGTGGGATAAGTAGGGTATCGGGAAGGGGGCAAAATTGGGGGGCAACTACCTTTTGTGCAATTTTTTTTTCGTTTTAGTATCTGATAAGTAGTATAACTACGAGTATTATTCGTTTTTATAAATTTTAGGTACAGCAAACTGTTTAGAAGATATTAGCAAAAAAGCGTCACTTAAAGAAAACGGTGTTTCCTAAATATCTCTAAATATATTTAATATATTCAAAAAATGGAAATACCATCAGATAGAAAATCAAATTTCTCACAAAAAATGTCTAAGAAAATTAATCCAAAATTTTGACATTTTCGAAATATTTCCAAAAACCTATTTTGGACCCTGCTCGTACGATTTTTAAAAATTTTGGTATTATATAGAAAATCGAATTTCTGATCAGAAAGCGCTCTTGAAATATTTTAGTTAAGTTATTAACTTTCGAGTTATTTGGAAAATAACCGATTTTAAAATTTATATATTTTTGCTAATATCACGAGGACTGTTTGTCTTAGGGAAAATGTATAGAGAGAAGAAATTCTCATAACCCGATTACTAATCGTATAGTATAAGAAATAAAAACGTAAATGTCATTTTGACAATTGGATGTGGAAGTGATTCAGCGGTTTTTTACAAGGGTATAAGATTTACCTAATTGATTCATAAAATTTTGCCTTTTGCTCATGCGCAGCGTCGTCTATTTGCCAACCGGATATTGCATAATCAAGAAGGAGACACTGATTATTTTTCTAAGAAAATGTGTTTCTCTAATGGAGCGCACTTTGAGACAGATTGTAGAATTCATTTGAAAATAATGCAGTCATAAAAAGTTACTGTTTCCAGTTTCGTGTGGGTTTTGAATTCAATTATTGGACCGTATTTCTTCGAAAACGAACCCGGAAATGGTGTCACGGTCAGTAGCCACTGTTATTGCAGCATAATAAGGGAGCTTCTGTGACATGCAGTGATTGGTATTGATCCGGACAATATGGGGTTCCAGAAACGTGGAGCAAGCTCTCATACCACACAGGAAACCATCCAGATGCTGCATAACATACACCCGAACCCTTTGGTATCACAAAATTGCAATCAAAAGTGCCCATCGCGTTCATGTGAGCTGTTGAGTTTTGTGAGGTCGCACGCATGTTACAACCATCCACTTGTAAATGATGAGCTTAATAATTGAATTCGACGCGTCAGTGATGATATGCAGCATAGTCATGAAAGCGATTTGTACAATGCTATATTCTATACTCAGTCGGAATATACCTTCTTTAAATTGAAATAGAGAAAAGTAATACGAGGGTGAATGTTTACAGCGTCCATAATATAAAATAATATTTTTTTCGGAAAGATCGCTGTCTTGAAAACACTGACAAAACGTTATTAGTTTAATTTTGTATAAACTTGTGTCAGGGAAATTTTGAGGTCCTTCGCTTTTGACAAAGATTACAGGTGTAATCGAAACGTCAGACTAATAACTTTTTGTCAGTGTTTTTAAATAAAAGTGTATTTAACAGGAAAATAAAAAATCTTGTAAAATATCAGGTATTGTGTATACCAAACAAAAATTGTGAATGTAGAGTAGTCAACTTGCCGGGTTTATACAGCAAAATATCCAGATCGTTCAAGATCAACTATGGAGATGTTCTAACAAGACTGTTGAATAACTACACTAACTAAACCACCTAAAATAATTCAGTGGTCATTATTTTGGTATTTATGTAGGCAACACCAGTTCTACTCTATGCTGTGTGTACTAGCCCTAATCTGCACTGAGCAGCTTTAACACAAGCGAAACGGATCCGTCTATAGCTGCTTATGGTGCAGACAGCATAAGTATACACGAAATTCTGAAAAAGTGGATACGTCACGCTTACAAACTACAGCATTCAACGCTTAAGAGTGAAGAGTTTGGAAAAATGATCGCGAAATATATATTTTTATTTTAAGAAAAATTATTAGTACAAACTTGCATACTTTTCCAGAATTTCAAATTTTTGGTGCAGTGTATGCCAATCAATGGTTTAAAAATAGTGGAACGTATTCATTTTAACTACGATCTTCTGATTTTACACTTCTTCACTAAGGATCAGATACTCCTGCGTCCATGAAATACGATATGACAAACAGACTGAGATGGGTGTTTAATGCTTTGGATTACAATGCAATTTGGTCGGGTAGGCATTTCAGCACTTTAAAAAGAATAATTGCTATTACTGCAGCTTTATTTTTGTTTTAATGTTCCGTGTGTTAGGCAGTTATTCTGTTTGCTGTTTATTTTCCACTATTAATGTGTCACGGAAGTAGTAAAAACGCAATAAAAAACCGTAGTATGGTAAATATTTCCTATTTAATTTAATATTTGGTATAAAATTTTTCTCCGGAACAGATGTTTCTGAAATAAAATTATAAAATAAAATTTTCGTGCAAATTAAATATATTGTTCGCTGGTAGTATGTAATATAGAGTGCTCTGTTTTGAAGATACTCATTTTTTCAAGTATCTCACGAATTTAAAAAAAAGTCAGTTAAGGTCGAAATGTTTACTCTGACATCTTCGATGTGTTAACAAAGTGTACTAAACAAATGTTATAGTGTTCAGGATGTTCAATTTAAATTAACGAAGATGACATCAGCTTCCTATAAAACCTGAAACTATTACCTGAAGAATTTTGGAAAGAAAAATAACTAAATACTAATTAAGTTTGTTATAGGAGAAATTAGATACACAGAATATAAACAATCATGATTTGAGTATCGTTACTTAATAAAAATAATATTTTTTGATTATTTTGTGGAACTATCTGGAAATTATAGCAGATATTTGAATTTTTATTTCAATTTCGAGTGGCCCTTAGGTAAAATAGTTCGTGTTGGTATGGAGAAATCTGGAGTTCTGACTGTTAATAAAAGGTCACTAAGAGAGGGAAGAGAAGGAATGCATTTCCCCACTCAAAGGAATAGGATGACCTTAAATGAACACCTCTCAGTATTTTAGCTGGAAAGGAGAATGTCATTATGAGAACTGTTTAAACGGATTGTGTTACCTCAGTAGGTGAATACATGTACTCAATTGCTTTCTTCACGTAGTTACACAGACTAGCAGAGGAACCCGCTCCCATTTCAGCAAGATGTTAATGGTAATAGCCCGTAATCGAGTTTCTACCGAAATGGGCCACTTACACGTGCATCTGTTCCACTCTCCGCCATACTGTATGCTCCACCAAACAGTCATGATAAAATAAGTTTCAATTAGTATTGTCATAATTCACAATACAGAAAATATAACAAATGAGGATTCTGTAAACTGGTGGCGGCGTTGCAATATTCCAGAAGCGGATAACAAAAAGAGACTTTTCAGATTTTGAATAAAAGTATGCCACAACCTAATGTTTCTTAGAATTTTTCTTTTGTCACGGCGTTTTTTTGCGATTGATAAAAAAGGCCTGAAAACCTCATTCGACGTGCTAATTAATCTACTATCTACTATTTACATGTTTCCAAAAGTGTTAAAAATGTAATCTAAGTGGTATACTTTAGGAGAAAAAAACCTTTTTCGCCTTCTTTTCGTAGCTGTTATCTAACAAATAAATAATTACCAATCTAGAAAATATTGGTCGATTTGAATGCTGTAACAGCTGGAACACTAAACAGGTAATTGCCAGATTGGGCGATTTATCATCAAATATATAATGTGCTCGCCAGCAAAGAGGTTGTACTTTAGKAATGCAWCATCGTCCACGATTTGAACGMAGCGAACGCAATGGTGGACCGAGTTAATGAATTTATTAGGCCCACTATCCTGAAATTGCGACCATGAATAATGGCAGTCAAGCCAATGATTTAAATATCTCGCGACAATTGTAGTCCCCGCCCCCTGGCGCGCACAATACTTGGAAAGTTATTCATGACAAGTTTTTTTCGCAATGGCAACAGGCAATGAAATGGGCGACTGTCTTTTTCTGTTATGTCAACAAAATATAAATTGGTAGCCCACTGCAGATTCTGGTTCGATTTCTAGTAAGCAATGGAAGCATAGCGTTTTGAAAGTATTTTAAGTGATTTTAAATCAATTTCAAAGGATTTGCTCTCTACTAAAATAAAAGTACATCGATATCTATATTTCAGAGCCTGGATTTCAAAAAAAATCTTGTTGTGCGCATAATGTGAGAGGTAGTACAAACGCCTACATTTTAAAATAAATGGCAAATGCTAAAGAAAATTTTGGGTCAACCGTATACTTTTATGGGGACACCGTGTGGTAGCGACGTCATGTTGGGAGTAGTTTAGTTACAGACGATCGTCCATATAAACCCTTGAAGCATTTGTTGATTTAAAAATGCATGTCTATGCTATGCTGTTTGCATTGCAATCAACTACAAATATATCTACTTTGTTGTTTGATTCATAGATGTCTGCAGTTTTCACCTGTAACAAATAATGGGGTAAAATAAATTCTGCCAATTATTAGAGTGAATGCTAAATGTTAGGTAGCAGTAATATTTAATAATACAGCGTTGTGTTTAAATTAATGACAGAGAAACCTGAAAATAGGAAGCTTCTGTCTCCAGGTGTTTTTATACATTCAAAATTTCCAGTAAGAAGCCTGTTACTGTGCTAATAAAAAAGAAGATTAAAATTTAAAGTGTCAGTGCTCAGTAAATGTTCGACGTGGCGTTTGTAAATCTGTCGTATTCATACTCGAACGTACGTACATCGATAACACAACTAAAACGATTTACATATGAGACCAAGGAGAGAACACAAATAAGCAAAAAATGGAAGGCGAAAGTAGTCGAAACCAGCAATCAACGCATTATTGTGCTGTTATGCATGCCAGGCGGCTCAGTGATACGAACTGTGACGCCAATAAGAGCTTCGACCATTTAGCAAACGTATTGCGATCCGTAAAAATCGTTGGAATTTTTACACCTTTGTTATAATCTAACAATTTTCAGGATGACTCCAATAATCAAACACTAATAATTGTATATTACAAGTTATGTATGTAGAAAGAACCACAATATTTATAAAACAACCTTTTCCTCTCGATTATAATAACGTTCTCCCCCGTTTTCCGTCCTCTAATCTAATCTTACTTAATTAACCACTCATTCCATCTCATCGAACCAATAGGGAGAATGCAAAATATCTAACAGACATAATAAACACACTAGTTTGTCAATTAGGAAGATTGGAATGCTGTGGAGAAAAATTTTTGGAAAAAAAATAGCCCAACATGCCCAAGACGCGAATTAAAGTTTAAAAATGTGACCCGCCAAAGTTACGGAAGCCGATTGGCTTGACGACGGTAGCGCACTCGAAACTCCGCCCCTACAAGCACCACCGCGGTGCCAGGAATATGCATACGAAACGCCGCAAGTGTCGGTTTTATTTTCTTGTTTGGGGCACGCGTGTGTAAATAATCAGCAGAATAGAACCTGGTTATCAGAAAGCTAATACAATTTGCCGCGATTAGATGTGGATATGCTACTCGTACTTCATGGCCCAAAATAAGAATTTCGCTGGAACAAAACTAGCGAGGTAAGGAAACTGAGCGTGATTCACGTTCAGTGCGATAGAGAGTTTACAGAACACCTCATTGAATATGCTACAAATTTTTGGAAACTAAACGTTTTTCCCATATTGCTGGATAGTTATATGTCTTAGTTAGTTGAATAATAACAAGTCTCAGGCCCTGATTCATGTAAATATTTTTATTTAGAGACTCACTATCTCTCGACTCGATCTGAATAGCAACACCGGAATAAATGAGACACCTATCGCAACAGTTTTTTTGTAGCAGGAAATGTAACTCCCTTACAGTTACTGAAGGGATGCGTAAATTTAATTATTTTAATTGTATTCGCAAGATAACATACCTTTTATTAAGCATGTACTGTTACTCAATATATTTTTATAGACGCATCTTCATTGTTTATTAGTACGTAATCAGTACTCGTTCACAACACCAAACAACAAGCAACTTTAGAAACCAAAGAAAATATAATCTACGGTAATCGTAACCGAAACAAACGCATCAGTATAAATACACTTACCACTATGTCTACCTACCTATACATTTACTCTGACAATATGAAGTATGTAATGTATAACTACATTTACTATGACAACATTAAGTATCTACCTGACTACCTACTTCTTCAATATGGGTCTTTGTAAATTAATTATAGCACATGCTAACACAATAAAACTATCAATTTTTTGAAGCAGTTCTGAATTAACAGTGGCATGGGGGCTTAGGATCTTGAAATCCCGAATACGTTTAATGATCCGTTCAATATGAATTCTTACATTAGCTATACGTTTCGTTAAAATAACTTATACGTTGAAAACTGACCCATTGTGCTCTACGTGGATTGGATCTTGAATTAATTCTTGTAAAATAACTTCACTAAGTTAAATCCACATTACATATATTTAGATAAAGCTTTTTCTGCTAATATTATCGGAAAAAATTATGACATTTTCAAAATTAAAAATCTAAACAAGCAATCTTGACTAAAAATGGAAAAAGTTCATTCAAACCAGCATCAGCAACGTAAAAATTAGCGTTCAAATAAAAAAATTTAGAATAATGGAACAAAATTAAACTATTTGGAAATATTAGAGATATACAAAATTTTAAATGACCAATATTGGACAATACCAAATGATGTTTGCAATTTCAATTGTCCCATTCTAAATTTTTAATTTGAACGCTAATTTTTACGTTGCTGGTTTAAATGTAGTTTTTCCATTTTTAGTCAAGATTGCTTGTTTAGATTTTTAATTTTGACAATGTCATAATTTTTTCCGATAATTTTTATATGGTACTGACGATGGCATATTAGCCGAAAGCGCTTTATCTAAATATTGTAGATTTAACTTGGTAAAGTTATTTTACAAGAATTAATATAACTTATGTTTCAAATAATTTTCCATGTCTTCCTCCCAAGCTGGAATATACCCAGATATAACTACGCCCTTTACAGTATTTATCTCTTGACTTACGTTAAAATGGTCCTCGCAACAATAAAAAATAGTTTTTTTTCGGAAACATCGGACAGTAAACGCCGCGCAGCAGCAAACCAAACTTTCCTCTTTTTTTTCTCCTTGAATACCGTGACGAATATTTTATTAGGAGTCGAATAAGTAGTGCTTTTGCATTTTGGAACAAAACACCTTTTTCGCAAAGGCATGTTGAGTAACCCGGGAGCGCGATGCAAGCCGTGGCGGCGACGGTAGTGCATGAGCTAAAGCGCGCTACTGACGTCAAACCGCTAGACTCGCTACGAGGTAACGTTTCTAGCCTCTCTCCGATCGACAAATTGCAAATGCACATAACTAGCCGTAGGATTTTATTTTGAATTTTTCGTTTGCACCACGCGGTTTTGTTTCTGACGTACTTAATACATATGCTAAAACTAAAATAAGTGAAATTTTCCCATTACATTGAAATTTTCAATAACGTTTTTCAGTCATTCCTCCAATAGCATTTAAGATTACAAAATCACTTCATACACATAAATTTTAACTCCACTGTCATTCCTTTAACTTTCGTAACGCACATGAATAATTAGTGTCCCTTCAAGGCAGGCGCGCCCGCCTGGACACACCACTTCTTCAACCGAAAAATATATGTTCAACAAGTGTAACTAACCCAGCCACCTCCCGCACGCATACTTTCTAGAATACAAAAATATGTGACACCTTTGTTAATCGTTTTTTAGGGTAAAACAAGTCTTAGTGTTAACGACGTGTTATTTGAGTAGTTCATGAAAATCTTAAGCTAATAGTAATTAATAAACCCGTAATTAAAGGCTATGAACGCGAGGTCTATTTTTTACCGCTAATATTGTAAGATATACTATACGTATTTAAATGTAGTCTAATATTTTATCCATGGTAATCAAATATAACGTATTTCCAGTACTGCAGACAAAAACGTTGGTGATATAACCCACTGTGCATGCTAAGCGGATGTTACCAAGCTTTTAAAATACAAGGAGCCATTATTCCAACGAAAGGAGACGTGGAAGAGCCCATTTCAGCATTCCTTCATTAACAAATAAATTAACCGCATTATTTATTATTTCAGCGCGGCGCTTCTAACTGCCGGAGATTTCTCATTTTCAGGATGAAAGAAGGCAAACTTCATGTATTTGCGCGGAAGGTCGGAAACCGAACTGATGACAGACATGGATGGGTTTCTATTATTAAAGGACAGTTGAGTACTCGGAGAAGTTCATATCAAACAAGGCGTTAAGCTTGTCAGAAAGGAGTGTCTATTAGTTGAAACTGGCGAATTAGACCCGCTCCGTAGACAAACAACTTGCTATAATTACGTTTTGTAAGCTTAAAGGAATTTCATTTCTCTGTCATTAGCGCACATCAAAAGAAACCACTCGACAAGCCTGGATTAATATTGGAAATTGGAAGTTCAAGCAATTATGGTGCACGTGCAAACAGCGTAGTTTTTTTTGCACTTAATTTTGTTTAGTCTGGTAAATTGTTTGTAACCTAAGCGCATAGTTACATATTTACGGCAGTAGATGAAGATGCCTCTCATGTTTTATGATGTATAGATTGATGTTAAGGAATGTGTCTCACACTGTATTAAAACATTAGTATGTTTCTATAAATAGTACAAGCAAGCGCTAGTCAAACATATTTTCCGGTGCAAGTGGAAATACTCGTGACGAAAAAATAAACAATCCGTTAAATTTTAAATTGTTTTTTAGCCCACGTAAATTCGACAGTAAATTTAGACAGTTCTAACAATAGTACAGTTACGAATCCATGACGATCTATTGGTAAACAAGTTGTATGTTTACAACTCATTGAAGTTTTCTTATGTATCCAAATTAAAATTTGTACACCAGGTTTAAATGATATGTGAAAAACCCTAACTACAGTAATTTAGAATATTTAAATACGTATTTCGGCAGCTAAGCTGCCATCTTCAGCAAAAGCGGTGGATTAATCTCTTTCAGCACTACGTTGATTGTGTTTTCCTATTTTTTCACGTTATATTAGTGTGACTTAGATGTCGGCTATTTTGTTACAGTACGCTAAGATTCCGGATCAAAGCTAACCAAGTGCGTGCATAAGACAGTTTGAGTAGCTTACACTGACAGCAAGAAAGTGTGGTTATAGCGGACGTAGTTGTGTATAATGTTATGCAGTTTCGTAAAAGCTAGTTGTTGTTATTACTTACCTTTGAAAGGAACACATAACTGTAAATTGTTGGAAAATCTTTATAACGCCCTCAATTTCGTAGCTATAATTTATTATATTTATAATTTTATGACAGTTGACAGTATACTGTGCTTAAAAGACGGCACAAAGAATACAGAAACCAACGCCGGCTGCGTTGCATGAATCATGTATAGCAACTCTGTATTTCGAACACAGTGCGAAGTTGCTAGATCTGGTCAAAACAGTAGTTGAATATCATGATATCTCAGTAGAGTAAAATACGCTTATCTAAACACTTCTTGGTTAACAGATCCCGTTGCAGCAAAAATGTCACTGCGTTTACCACATGTATAGAACGCCTATCAAACCAATTTTTATCACAATAATTTTGACGTTTATTCGTTTTGAATTGAGGAGCTACGTCCAACTTATTAGAAGTTTTGGCAGCTAAATTCGGAAACAAAAAAGTGTGTAAAACAGCGTTTTAACATAAAAAACACGTTAACTGTTTTGTCCGTAGGCCTGACACACACATTCACAGATGAGAGTCTTACTTCACTTTGGTGGTATCCCAGGCATTTATCATATTTCTTTATTTCCTTTTTTCTTCCAATATGTTATTGGTTTCATTCTTCTCATCAATGTGAAATACTTTAGGGACGTTTATTCAAAAGTGCTTGGAAAACAGTATGTATGTGCAGATTACGGATCCCCTTTTATCTTGATTTGCAAGTTCCATTGCATCCTTTTGTATAGGTGTATTAAATTTGTAGTCTTCTCAGCAAAACGGTATGTTGATGAATGTTGCCATTAGACTAAACCAATATTTTCATCAGCCGTTTAGCTTGTTATTTAGACGACACTCAAGTCAAATTAGTGGCTCAAATAAAATCTGTAACGACTACTAAAAATGTGAAGAAAACTTCTTCGAAGCACCGATATAAACTGGAAAACTGGTTTGGACATAAGTGCTGTTCGATGCAAAGTTCGCCGTGTAACAGGAAAAAAGAATTAGGTACTGCAAGAAATAAATTACTTGCAAACCAAAAATAAGGTACAACAGGTTACAGTTTGCTCGGAAACATTATTAATTAAGATTTTGATCAGAATTAAGCAATTTTTGCCGAAGAAGCTAAATAGCCCTTTTTTAGTGAAAACATAATGTTTTATTAGTAAAATCTGTTAATTAGCATTTAGTCTATCCGAAAAGATATTAAAACTTTTTTAACATTAAAATGAACTGTCAGTTTATTAAACGCGATTATGTAGATACTAAATACTTTGAATGAGATGTCACATGCATGCTCTGTTGCTGTGGTTAAATTTTCAAATTGGTAGCAACAATGGTGAAATTTTGGATTTGAGAAAGTAATTTTTAACGATGTTACCTACACGTTATCTGAACCTTTTAATTTAAAACGTTCAAGAGTTAACATGGGGGGAGCTTTAGACGCCCACTGTATATAAGACTGTTTAGACAGTTATATTACAGATAATCCATCAAACGTCAGCCCTCCATTTTCGCATTCCTCATATCCTAAATGAAAACATTTGGCTGCATATGCTTTACGGCTCTTGTTATTACTGCTATCATTATTTGTACTGTTTAACCTGTATTTGTTACTATTATTCCTATTTTGTAACGTATTTTATTTCGTCCATGTTTTTTATACTTTTGCTATCAGCCTTCAAGTAAAGTAGTTCACTATGAGAATGCTGGCAGCTCCTCTCGCTAGTTTTACGGCAAAATAAGTATAACTGAAACGCGGAACTTGTTAAAAGTACACGCTCGACATGGCGAATATAGTTATTCGGTAACTGCATATAACTACGTTCAATAATGCAATACTTTCGTTTCAATTTTCAGTCCATGCACTTTATTGGAACTGTCTGGAAAGTTTACCGTGGCATTATAACGTTAAATGCCGATTTAATATGAAATAACCTAATCCCGCACACAAACAGGCGTTGTGGAATAATCCACTTTTACACATGTTTTATCTTTACTGATACAGTTATGTGCATATCGTTTACGCCTTTGTGGCGTAATTCAGCATTATAGCGTGGGTTGCAGGTGGTGGTGGCAATCATAAAAACCGCATATTAAACATAAAAAAATAAGGATCCGCAGTACGCGGACCCACTGGAAATGCATCTAAGAAGAACTTAGGATATTATGCAAGAATATGGAGACCGGCTGTACTTATAAAGGAGGTTGTCAGTGCAAGGTCTGCCCTGTGGCATAGCGAGCGAAAGGATGACAGGGGCAGGTGATTGAATTATTAATTGCAGAATACGGTTTGGAAATAGTTGGGTATTTGCCATGTATTTATATTTTATTAAATTGCATATTCATAGGTAGCATCTAATCCACAAAACAGCTGTGACAGCTTATAAATTCGAAAAAATTGATCGTAAGGTGTATTTTTAATATTAAAAATGTGAATATTTAAAGGGACCGCCGAAACGCGAACATATTGGCCGTGACGTCAGGTGTCTTGTAAATGGGGGTTGTTGGAAAAATACTATTTGTAAACATAAAAATGTAAGAATAAAAATGTACCCTAAACTTGACATTTATTTTAGAGGTCAGAATAAATATAAATTGCCATTTATTTTCGGGGCTCTTGCGGCTCGTTTCCGGTCTGGCTAACAGTCGAATATATGGGGAACAATGTCGTTCTTTATTATAACATTTCCGTCTATCAACTTAAAACGCATATAATTTTTCATATCCTCTTCAAGCTATAACAAAATGAAAACTGAATGGTAAACACTTATAACCCCAAAAAGAATCATAAAACTTACAGTAAGAATTAAGATGATCTTCGCAACAGAAAAACAAACTTTGCGATTTCGGCATATCACGTCTAGGGGCCTTAAACAACTTTTTCATACGTTGATAATCTCGAGGAACGGTTACAAAAAATTTGCTAGCTGTACTGACTGAAGTACTTTTATAATCATGTACAAAACAACACTTGTTTTGTTTTCCATACATAATAGATGCTTGTAAAACTACACATATAACTTTTTGGTGCGAACTCTTACACCGTCCTTTCAATAAACACCACACAAAAGCTTTTCCGAAACAATAATGATACTACACTATTAAACAGCACGCTCCTCGGTAATGTTTACATGACTCTTGACGTCACAAGTTGAATAATCTTAGATAGAAGCGTTTTGGCGGTGACTCCTAAGATTCGAATTTCAGACCTGAAATTCTCTACCCACAAATATTTTTTATGTTCTTTCTAACATGGCGTACGATATATGTGCACTTCAAGATTCATTTTACGTAATTTTCAAAAAAAGTGATAATACCCAGTTAAACGCCCAAGTGCATCACCCACATATTATGGCAGGACTGGAGTACAGTCGAATACTGACGTTATTACCTTGGCTACTCTGGAGCTCGCTAGTAGAGTCGAGGAGTCCTCCAGTGACCACAATGCCATACACATAACAATAAGCGGAGCGCAACAGACAAACTTGACAACAAATGCAGACAAACAGGGTTACAAACTGGTACGGTTGCCACCTGTGGCAGTGGGAAGAGCGATCGACATGGCCAACAAGGACCTAACCAGGAAAATAAGAGTGGCGATGGATGACTCGATACCCCGGGTCCCGGGTTGGACCATCCCTCAAAATAACCAACACGCCATGGACAGATCGTCTTTGTGATCAAAGATACACAACCAGAGCACTAAAATTATGTCGCAAATGGGTTGCCTAACCGCATATATTGCGGTTTTGTACCTGATTACTGATCACAACACAGCTATGGAAAATCATAGCGTATTGATTCTTAGGGAGACCAACAGTACATTGATATACTGCAAAGAATTGCTTCTTAATGGGAACTTGTTGTGCAACACGTGCTAGCCATGGCATACTGCTCACGAATTAATTTATTTGATAAAGAAAATTTTTGGATAAAATGTATGTTATGTCATTTATCTACCGTCTATGGCAGCCCTGATTCATAACTTGCTTAAGTTTTTTTATATGTTTTTTCTTGTGTACAACTGCTTTTTGCTCGAAAATGTATTTTTAGATAATTGTATTACATTACAGACAAGTAGCTTAAATAAATTAAATAAGTAGCCCAGAACGGCCAATAAGCAGTTTAAGTTGAACATAATTTCATTTTGGAGAAAATGTTATCAATAAAATTGTTCTGGAAAGCTTACAAGTTCATTTTAAAGTAAATAAACTTTTTTTCATAAAAAGTTACAATTAAAGATTTTAAAATATAAAAGAGATCATAAGAATTTATATATCATTTTAAAACCAATTTCAACAAAAGATATTTAACGAGGTAACTTCAAAACGAGCTGATTCTTTTTAATGTGCCTTGCTTCACAAGATTTATCAGGTAACTTTGACGATCGTTTCGACCTAACGATCATTGTCAAAGAATATAAAAATTATACTAAGCCCAGATGTATAACTTTCATACTCTTTGAGAATGACCGTTACATCAAAACAATCGTCAGAGTTGTTTGAAAATAAAGCCATGTAAATAATTCAGAATGTTTCACAATGAGTGCACCTTTGAAAGGAATCAATTAAAAAAATAACTTATTTTTTGGTCAGTCTGTGTTTGTTGTGGATTTGTAGAAAACACAAAGATTCATTTCAGATATCCATTCGAAGAAACTCTGCTTTGTGTCCTTGAAGAAGTGGTAAATGAAATAGTTCAACCTCTCTTACTTTAAGTATTATATTATTGGCAGGTTTTGTTGTAAAAATTTGTTATCATATATGTATAGCAAATTTCAAAGCCTGTGCAATATATATTGTAGTATCTTTTTCTCAAATCTGTCCAAGTTCATACGAAGCATAATTTCTTCTAATCTTTATCTAAAATTATCAATGTAATTGTCTGTCTATTGCGACAAATAGCATATTAACAAAATTTAGGATAAACAATTAGAATCATTCTTCTCTAACAATATAAATTAAACCATGCATAACAGCTAAACAGATATCCTTAGAGTTTCCTAATAGGCTGCAATTTTTTACGTCACAAAGCATAAGAATTAATCTTTGGTTAGGATTTTCTTTTTTAATTAATAAAAATTGTATATTTAGTGTTTTTTTCCTGAAAATGTAATCTATACAAGCTTTGCATGATTATCTGCAAAAAAGCTAGCATAAAATACAATAATGTTAATCAAACTCAGATAGCTATATATCGCATCTAAAGGCAGCGCCCAAAATGGTTTAATTAAATTTTTTTTTAATTGCATTCTATGGAGTACCATTCGACCCTCGGCTCTAGTTCTCCAACTGACCACAGCCGATTTACAACGCTAACGATTAAACAGTAATTAAATACAGATTTCATTAAGATTGTACGGATTGCGCAAAGATTACATAGAGATTCGCAAGATTGCATAGTGATTTACATACTGATTACATTATGGATCGCACTTGACCGATGATTACACGAAGTGTTACCCCCTCTATTCATGTACTTATCCATTCTTCGAATTTTATCCTTAGCGCTGAATAAGTGTTGCCCCAACGTGCCCCTTCTTTAATAGCTGTTCTTAAACCTGCTTGCTTTAGGATTCTACATATTTCCTGCGCTATCCTTAAACATATGACGCAATCTTTATCCAAAAGATTAGATTTTTACGTTCAGCAGTGATGAGCGCTAAATATTGACACTAAATTTAACACTTTCAAAACTACACTATTTCTTGCACTTTATCTGAAAAATTTTAATGTTTCTCGTGGTTTGTTCGAGCCATAAAATAATTTAAACTCAAACGATACCTTTTACAGCCAATTCGATACGATGCAGCTTTGCGGATTGAAAACCATTAATTTACTAAYTCGGGTATTGGTTAATGTCACAGTKGCGGCTGGGATCGCCGTGATTGAATACTCTAGGGGGTATATTAAATTATACCCAGACTCCCGATATTCGCGGGTTTATGTGGCGTGGCGATGTGAGGTGTGGAACGACGGGCTTCCAATGTTTTCGAGGCAGGTCGTGATAATGCAGCCCGGGCAAATTAAAATTTTTCGTCATTAACACGTGGGACGTGCGGTGTTTAGAAATTAATTTAAAACCCACAAGTAGCCAAGGGCCGGCTTAAATCCCTGCTTACGCTCCACATGCCGTACAAAAGGTATCATAATTTGTTCCGTTACACGCACGGGCGCTCGTCCTTTGCCCGGACCGACATTCCACTGTTCTTCATGAATGTGAAAAATAGGGTTTGTAATTCACGTTTGTGAAATGTAGAACAGTTTGAACGTTGAGAAATAGTAGTAAATAATGTTGAAAGCATTTAAACAGTTGACACAAAATCACAGAGGATATAAAATAAATGACTATTGGTGTCAAAACATATCTGATGCATGTAACAATGGAGACATATTAAAATAGAGTCTGAAACAGGTCGATTTTATTTCAGATGCATGAAAACATCTTTTAATGTAACATTCGAATTAATCAGAACCATCTGCCCCTGACAGGTCTAACTCTATTTTTTTAATTAGGAAAAGGGGTCGAATTAGACCTTACTATGAAAGTTTTTGGAAGCCCTTTTTGAAAATCCATTTCCTTAAGACTTCAAATTGACTCAACTGACTGTTTTATATATCTTTTCGTGGGTACAGCTAGTTAATAGACTATTTTAAGAAAATGAAGACATATCACTTAATCTATCTTTAATTTCGTATTTGATTACTTTTTTAGCAAGGTACAACTTCCTGAATTTGCGTTGAATAGCTAGTTTGAATCTTGTAATTGATACTACCTTGTTGAAAGTTACCAATCAAAAAATGTGTTTGCCATCCAAGAATGTGTCGAAATTGTGTTTTTTTTTACAAAACAAATAACGCTCGCAGCTTTAGTAAATTGCATCCGGATAAACTTATCGATCACAAACACGTCTTGGAACTGGATTGGTTCAGGTTCAGAATCGGAAATATAAACCCGTCCGGGTTGTTTCTGATGAAGCTACAGCTGTTGCAATTTTAGGTAACGTTGCTCTCAAGTAGAATACGCAAGCAATTCGAAAGGTATCGCAAGTTTCTGGAATCGATGTGTCATAGAGTCTTCGGGATCCTTAACATTCTAACATGAGTTTTTTCATATGCCCAGAACTGCAAATACTAAAGCGATGTTAATCTCACTTGATGTGGGAAGAACCCATTTGGGTTAGGACTTTAGGTGATCATGTCGCAAATCTTTTTTTCTTGAGTAAAATCTCAGCTGTTAGCTTTATCTTTCTCTATACCATCGACACCATGGAACAAGATAAGGAGTTCAATTGAAATGAACTTGTTTTTCAGCAGGATGGGGCATCTACCTATCAAGCTGCTCCTGTCAGGCAATTTCATGATAACAATTTGAATTAGATGGCGATGACCTTTTGCGTGCCCAACAAAGTCCTTAGATCTCACAGCCCTAGATTTTTTTCTTTAGGAACACTTGAAGTTTTTGAAATGCAACAATCTGCATCTTTGAAGGAATTGCGTCAAAGAATAATTGTGTTTTAGTGCCAACAGTTGACCGCAAGGATTTTCAGAAATGTGACCAGGCATTTGATTCGAAACTGAAAATTTAATCAGTTAACACTTGATATAATTTCACAACCACCTTTTGATACAAATTAGATATTTCGAAAAAAATTAATTGTTTTTATAGGTTTTTTCAAAAGAGCCTCGACAGACATTCAAAATGAATTATAAATTGACCAGGATTTTTTACTCAAACTGTTTCCTGTAGAAATTATTGAGGGTGACACTCCTTATTAAATTGGATAAACAGTAAATAATAGAGGTTTTATGTTACAAATGATTTCAAAAGCCACTTACAGAAAAATACTGCGCCAAAAGCGTTAATAGAAGACTGTTGTAAGCTCATTTGTGGTAGAGTGAATGTTGCTCCAAGGATAAGTAGCGATATACTGCAGTGCAATGCATTATGAAAAGAATTGTATTAGCAGTAAAAACGTGTTTAATATGTGGTAGTTGTACCTATAGGTACTTGACACGCTGTAATGCTTAAGTAGATATTAGTATTTAAGCTAGCTCTATATTCATTACTGCTATTAAATTTAGAACTAAACCATTTTGTACGGCACGACATAACAAAGAATCGTTAAAAACGCAGCACGTTATAGTCTTCGCAAATGGGAATATTGTGTTTTTGCAACATTTTTAACACTGTGTTCAGCTGGAATAAAAGAAAGATGCGTATAGGACTAATTTCGATGGTGTGTGCTATTTTTTCCAGGTTGCTGATATTCTAGAAGAGATCTTGCCATTATTTGATACTAATTTTATTCGAACCAGCATTTGTGGTTTTATTAAAATGTAATGGTGAAGCTTCTCAGATTAGTTATGAGTGTGCAGAAATCCATAAATTCCCCATAAACAGCTCTTTTTCCTAAGAAATTAAATTTCACACCAAAAAAACTAAATTTCGAATATTTCACTGGGGTTTTGATGCGACTCTCGAGCAACAACAAACTTAGCGATGAATTTATTTTGATCTTATCTTTGACAAATGTAGAAGTATCTAAACCTTAAAACTCAATTGAGCTTCCGCGTTTTTTATCGATCATATTAGAATTTATGTAGGTAGTTATAAATAATAATAATTAAACCCAATACAGTGTTTATAATAATCCTCAAATACAAATATTATCGTGATTGTATTTAGTAATTAATGCAATGTAGAATTTTGGGCTACCTATAGTAATTGATTATGACGTCACATGTCAACTTTTTATCTGGAAGCTGCATATTTCTATTGCAGTAGTGATTGACCGAAATTAAGTCACCCAAAGCTACTTACTTAAGTTTTATTTTTTTTAATTTTAAAATAAACGCTCATATTTAGAAAATTAAAATTGGACCATCCATTCTAGAGCTCTAGCGATTCCTCAACCTGAAGACCTTTATGTATCCAAGTCGCTAGTCTTTTCTACCGTCTTAACTTTTGTACGTAAGTCATATCTTTTTAATATATTTTCCTTTTATGAGTTATTTACCTAGTAGACAAGCATTCTTTCTATCCGGCATTTTTATTTTCCTTGACAACCGATATTAATGTTTGTCGGGAAGTGGAGACCTTTACGTGCCAGCAACCTGATATGGAGCTCGCTGAGCGCAATGACGGAGCTAATGCATTCCAGTTGATATTAAAAGAAAGTAATAACAGAAATGGAACTGGCATTGTGTTTAAGCAGCTTCTCTTTCCACGGTTTCGTTTATTAAACTGCATTCTATTTTGCACTGAACGGAAAAGGACATCTGCCGTCGTATTGGGAATTTAGGACTCGCAGTTTTCAAGCGCAATTTGTAATAATTGTAGATTGCGTAGATATCTGGACCTTGTTGAAATTGTGGCACGCTATAAATGTCTGTACATACTTAGACATTAATCTCTTCCACTGTTGTTTACATTAAACAGAATATGGAAATGTCAAAAATCCTTTATCTTTCAAATGTTATTTGACTTTTCGGAATATATAGTGTTACGAGCGCGGGCTCGTAAACTGCGGATTTCTGACTAACTTCTTTTTATTTAAAACACTTGTATCAAATACATTAAGTCTAAACATAACTAGTAGAAATCACTACTCTTTTAACGGCACCAATTCACTAAATCACTATACTGCACACACTAGCTCTAAAAACAATTTTTTCACTAAGCCTTCTGCTCGGTTGATAACCGCTATTCGAATACAGGACTGCCCGTGCTCTCTCCTTTGGGTTATTTACCTCATCGAAGATTCATTCGCCGAGGCGAGCTCAAAAAGAGGACAGTACATGACATTGAAAACCTATGAACTATTCTAGTGGTAAAAATTCTGGACACGAAGACAAAAATTCAATGAACATTCATTGTTAAGCACAATTCTCAAGCTTGATGGAATTTTACAGAAAATAAGCATCTCTTCTACCCCCGAAAGTAAAAGACAGGAAATTGCACCTGACAACTTGTAGGATTAAATACTATTTGGAAAATTCCCTCTCAAATTGCAACCTACCTTAAGTTGACCGATGCTCATAGTTATACAGGGCACTGTTTTCGACGGTCGTTAGCAACCCTATTAGTCAATAGTTGTGGCGACTTTGAAGAGACAAGGCGGGTGAAAATCCTCAGCTGCGACCGAAAGATACATGGCTGATACAATTGAAAATAGAAAGAAAGCTTCCAATCAAATTCTTTTTAGCGGTTCATCAGAAAGGGTAGCGACAACGGCCACAGCGGCTCATTCTTTAAGTGTTGTTGACGTTCCTAAAGCGAACGAAAGCAGTTTCGAAACAGTAGGTTGTAGAAAATCTTGATTAATCGGTATCTTAACCGATCGGTATTAACATTTCAAACTGTTAACTTTTATAAACAGTTTGAATAGGTAGGTACCTATTACCTACCTAATAAGTTTGTTGCACTCTCATGCACTCATGCGAAAATTTGGCACTTTCGACACACTTTTTACTGCCAAAACCAGTCTTTTTTTCCACAAAAATAGAAAAAACAATTTCTTTTACGATTTAACCAATTGCAAGGTTGCGTTTTTTAAGTAATCGTGCATGGTGTGCCTTAGTATGTTCTTTTTTCGTTCAGTTTCAGTTGTGGAATTAATGGTTCTTTTTTCATTCAGTTTCAGTTGTGGAATCAATGGAACGATTTCTTACAATTTTGTTTTAATTTTCTGTGTTACCTCAGGATCTTGTCGGATGACACATTTTTCTCTAGAGATACTATATCTCACTCACATAGTTTTGTAATTTCTGCTTAACCGTGAAAAATGTTCAAACTGACGTCTGTCTGGATATAAACAAAAATCTGTTGTTGAGAACTTTAAAATTTTAAAGCACAAAATACTTTAAATTAATGTAAGAAGCCATCCCACACACTGCAATACAACTTTACAGTGGTACGATAACTACAATACAAATTTACAGTTTGACAATTAGGTTTAATAATTTATTTGACAATTACAGCTAACCACAGATAATTGGAAAAATGTCATTGTCTTTCGAAAAAACGAAACAAGATACGGTGGCACTATATCGGTAGAATAGATAAAAAAAGGTTTTTTCTCCATTTTGACATAATCCCATTGCCTATAAGGAATAACAAAGTTGATTAAGATTTAGTTAAAGCAACGAAAATAGAGATTCTTATATAGGAGACTGAATAAAAGGTGTATTAGTAATGTATTTATTAAAACGCCGTTAAAAGCAGAATTTTAGTAGAGTAAACACTTTAAAAATATTTCAACAAATATATCTTTAAAACAAACACTGCGTTTATGACATCACCACCTTGTTGTATGCTCTTAAAATTCAGGAAAATGAGAAGTAACTTTGTTTTCTTAAGAATAGTATAGTTTCTCAAAATTGTCGTATGCACAACAGTGAGGCTTTCTTTCTCATATGAAATGCATTTGCAGCTTTCTTTTTGCATGACTTTGGATTTTATCAGTTGCTTATTTCACAAGCTTACATACATTTTTATCTTCACGTAAAATTTAAGCAGTTTTGATTTAGTACATGGAATATAGAGCTCAGTTGTACAAAGTTAATTTTCTTGGACTCAAGATAATATATTAAACAACATAGAATTGAGTATATTACATAGCTGTTAAGAAATACATGTATTTGTGCCGTTAGAAAATTTGTGAGCAATTTGTGAGTAAGTTTAACATAGTTTGTTTTTGTATTTTATTATTGTTTCGGGCAGTAAATAGTTCTTCGCACATTGATCACTTAATTTCGTAAATAATAACCCGCACTATGCTCCCCCAAATGGATCAACATCGCTGATTTGTGTGCACCCAAAACTTTACACATGGAAAATAATCCAGTGAGGTCACTATATCGCGATGACAGGTTCATTTCCCGAAATAACTTGCATCGTGGAATATTTCTCTCAATAAATGGATTGTTTCACGCACTGTAATATGGTACGTAGTGTCGTCACGTTGGAACTACATGTCAATATCAATGATTCACAATAAGGAAATCAAATAGCATTTCAATAATGAGTTTTGAAGAATCACTTGTGGATTCTCTACTTCAAATGAGGCAATTTTGTTGTTGATACAGGCATTGACTCATCACTGACAAAATTCTGGGATGAAACATTAAGTCAATTCATATCTCATTTCAGTCCGTTCGCCAACAGATGATGCAATCGTGGTCACTCGGCTTTAACTTTTAGGCTGTATTAAGTAACGTAAACGAAATGCGAAATCAATCCATCATCTTCCTAATTATATGCTTAATGGACAGACATTGATAAATTTGCACGATTTGCAGTACACTTGTTTGAACAGTATTGTAGGGAGGTACTGATGGTGCTAAGAATGTGATGATGAGAAGGTCTAACATGCAAAAAACAAACCGAAAAAAATTTGTAACACAATGTAGGATGTTGTTTAAACGAACAAACAACAAAAGTTAGAATTATTTTGCTTTTCCGATCTTCTGCAGATTTGAGGAGCAGTACTAACAGTACTTTCATTACAATGATTTGCGCAAGCTTGTCAAATTCATACTCTCATTTACCTCTCTATATATATCACTGGTGCTATCAATCAGAAGGAGGTAGGACAGAAAGAAGGGTTCTGTGTTCCATACTATTCGAGTTTACCTTTCAAATTCTGGAAAGAACGCTGATTAAAGAACACTGAATGCATGAATAGCTTCCATTTCAAAACGACGTGTTTTTGCGAGGCTGATAACTGTTCAGCATATCCCGGGGTAGCTTTGGGATTGTTGTTTTGAAAGGAGGCGATCAGGTGCGCTTCCTTCATTTCCCTAATCAACGGATTACATTGAACCAAATGGATCACAATCTATTTACAATCTGTTCCAATTCGAGAAGGTACGATTGGCTGCACTCGAACATTACGGGAAATTCATTATGAATTCCAGCTAACGTCAATACGACCGCACATGCACGCTAATTACTTGTAATTGTTGTTTAGCCGATATTGATTTCCGTATTTGTGGAACAAATCGTAGTAAGCAATTAACTGTAGTGAATAGAACCAGTGGTCAAAAATGGGTTTATATTGTGCAAGCCATTAAAAGATTTACTTCTGAGTAACATGTCATTATGTTGTTTTTTCTTCATTTTATCAATTAGATGGGAAACAATAATCGGTTTGAAACTAGTGGGGTCTCTGTATTTTAGGTTATAAAAAATGTTGGGGACGACAATTGTCACGAGACATTTAAATCACCGCCATTATTTTGTGTTATGTGGGTAACTTGACTGTCCAGAACATTATTTAGCGGAACAGTTTTTACTCTTTCTTTTCATAAAAATTTGAATGAAATACCCAAAGTATATTGCATTAACATTAATAAAGCGCGGTTCACATGGATCTGGAACGTATGCTTAATGCGAAGTGCGGAACACCGTCCTGTCAATCACGCACTGCCATAACATTAAACAAAAACCTTAAAACATCCCATACTAGATAATAAAATAAGCTTTTATGCGTTCAGCATTTTAATTAAGCTATATGAGTTCGACCGTCTATAGGTACTCAGTTGATTTGATTCTGTAAAATCCATATCATTTTTTATAAAGCTGCGTAGTTCAATAATCCCTATTGCGCAACATAATCCGCCTCAGTGGTAGATCCTGTAATGCGGTTCTCCCTGTCTGAAGACCAACTAACTAACCAAGCTTTAAACTTGTATGGTACTAATATAATCCTTTGTTTAATGTTGTGTCGCATGCTAAAGATTCCCTGCAAAAAGTCTGCATAAAAAATATTTATACTCCAGGGCTGCTTTCTCGGTACTTTATTCAAATATTCTTTAGTTTCTTATAAGTACTCGAAGACTTTTTTCACAGCTAACCAATGATTTATTCCCAGATTCTTTAGAAATCGACTGGCCTGACTAACAGCAAACATTACCTATGCAAATGCTGCGATAAACATTAAACTAAAAATGTTTCCTCTATATGGCCTAAGTTTCATTTTCTTGTTGCCTTCTTCATCAGGACTACTGCAAAGAAGATTGTTTACGTTGAATGGTAGAATGGTACCTACCTACTGCACTGGGCTTGCAATTATGGTGGGAGTTCAACATCTAGACTGACCAACAAATATCTCATTATCAGGTTGATTAATTTCTAAACCACAAAAGCACTTCCAATAAGTTTCTTGTTCAAAGGTTTCCTAACAAGTCTTTCGTTTTGTTCACGTGACAGCAGCAAATTTTACGTTGTAGAAACGTCATCCGTCCATTCCAGACGATGTTCTTCCCTTAGTACAAATTCCATGCCATAATAATGGACCTATATTTCATAGGAAAACCTTCCAGAGCCTTTCTATGTTGTCAACACGACACAGACTCAGTTTCATTTATATGCGGGGCAATTGCTTTTTCCAGACATTCTCAAACCGAAAAACTTCAATTTCAATGTAGCTTTATTGACAGCTAACATTTAAGTAGGTACATTACATTAATACAGTGGGAATTTGTTAGAATGCCATATATACGTTAACGTCGAGTACTAACTAATGAAGTCCTTCTACTTTTATAAATGATTACCATAATGCAAGGTTCTGCCCATCAGATTTCTGTATACCATACCATATATCTTAAGATCATCCGTTTTTCGCCCAGTCCACAACCGTACTTGGTTTGATAAACCTATAAACTTATGTGTTTAATATATTAATTAAATACTATTAACGTGATGTCGATTAACAACTTTGACATTTATTCTACATTTACTATGTATCTATAACTCATGTTGCAATGCAATAATAATACTTATTGATCTTAGTGAAAGGGTCAAAGGTGGAAAAGTGTTTTCATCTATGACAGAAACTTCTCACTTTGGGGGAAATAAATCAATATGAGAAAGCTATCCATCCTAATTCAGGTCACTTATTGCTGCTTCCAGAAGTTGAGCGGCATTAATCAAAACATTCTTCTTATTGCTCACCGTGAATGGATGCTGCTGTCATTTGGTTTACTGCGTTCCGCTAATTAAAACTTTCCTGGTTATCTCCTCGTTTGTCCGGCAACGAGAATGATGCGACTGCAATTTCGACATCGGGAGATATAATACCGGCAAAACGAGTAACACGAATATTTCTAATAATTAGCTGGGAAAGTTCCGCTGAATATATAATTTAAAGCGTCCTGTGGGCACTGTTCGCTTAAAGAGAGCAGGACTCTAAATATGTATATCACTTTAGTCTAAAATTTAAGTAAAATTTCCACGTGTTATGTATTTTAGAATACCTTGATGCATTTTCACAAAAAGGGCTCACACTGTTATTTTCGTGAAGAGGTTGTAGTTTCCTTTGAGCTTATTTGATTATAAAGATGATGTAGTATTTTTTCCTCTACTTCTGAGTTATCGTGCAACGGAAAACTCCAGATGCGGATTGCGCGCATCCTTGTAGCCAGCCTTTGATGTGATAGTAGCCAATCAAAATTTTAGTGGGGGAGGTTCTTTTTTTATTTATGTAACCATCGTATTATTTTATTTAGAAAAAAGACCAGAATACAAACTATAACTGCTATGTCAGAATAAGACTAAAAACTTAAAAAAAAGAAACGATTTGAACACACTAAATATAATCAAACTGTGAATATATTCTAATTTCATGTTTTTTTATATTTACATATGAGCCTGTTCCTTTTAATAATTTCATTATGCAGTTTTGATAAACTGGTCAACGATTTCTTAGAGTGAACACTTTTTCCTTTCATTTTGGCGCCTCCTATGCTACGGGCCTCCTTGAACATAATTATAGATGTTCATCTGAATTAAGGAAATATACACAAGCAAGTGAAAATGTTTTGTGCCTGTTCAGAATTTGAATAAGTTGGTACCCATGTGGAATTTTTAAAATTATTAGTGAAATTTACAACCGAGTGCTTTTAAATGTATAAAAATAATTTTTATTTTATTATTTGCTGAATATACAATTGTTTACTACTTCTTAGGACGTCAAGATAAAAGCATTCGTTAAAAAAAAACTTTATAGCCATAAGCAAAATGAGAGACTGCAATATCGTTTGTCAATTACCATTATATTTTCTCTCCAATAAATCTTTTATACCTTTACTGTTCACACAATGACACTCACTCTGTACTTACAGTCAGTAACTAAATATGACATTTGGCTTGAGTCATCTAGCGGTGAATGCAAAATGTTACGGTCGGTTACGTTAGTTACTAGTTAGGTTTGCGTATCTCGCCAATGTAGGTCTGTACTCGCGCGACTAGCAGACGACGGACCGAGGGCCGGACAAACACACATACAAGTCGTCTTAATATAAAAGCATTCTAGAAAGGTCGCTCTATATCGAAGGCGTAAGTAACAACTTGTTCGCAAGCGCATTAACTTATGTCAGTAGTCTTTAGCTTCAAGTTCAAAGCGTCTAATTAAGAACTTTCAGTTCGGAGCTTCAAATTTAGAGCTCTAAGGCTAACGTTGATTTAACATATAACTGCAAGGTTAGCAGTACTTTGCTGTGAGCCTTAAGAACCTGTTCCAATGGAAAATTGCGTGAAAAATTCCGGAACCAGCCATCCATCAATAAACATCAGGAGTCATAATCTCATCTCAAAATAAGGCCGTACTAAATTTTTAATATGTTCTAGCATCTTGAGAGTTGCCTACACTTCGGAGTTTTGTTAGTACCTACATAAAAAATTGTAGTCCGATTAAATATTCAGCTTGCTTCTTACAATTTTGTAAAGTTAAGCAGAAACGAGAGTTTTTTGTCTGGTTTCTCCATTTGAGTGAATTTACGATTTGTTGCGAAGTGTTCGGTTCGAGTTTGGCCAATCTCACTCCGTTCTGAGATTAAGCATCAATATTTAAACACGTATTTCCATTTCTCTGCAAATCTTAGCTACTTAAATTGATATTTGCTTTGATATTACACAGTCACATTAATTTATTGTATGTTACGTAAAATTATTCATAAGTCTTTCAATTTTTTTGTTTGACTCATTAAACTAATTTTGGAGAATACTGGTTTTTACAATTTGGTGGTGTTTGTGTTGGTTGGTTATCTAAWTAGCGTGGCGCCCGTTATTGTACTTTTTTGAACCCCGTCTTATCAAACGGGCAGGCGGTCCAGCAAATAAAAATTAGTTTAACAACTTGTAAGATAATTGTTACTGTTTTTTCTATTCATTTACTTTGCTACGAATAACCTGATGTTAAATAATTGTTGTTCACGAAACTCGTAGTAGATATCTAGGTCAGTTGGTGTTCAATTGTTTTTTTTTGTAAACTACAAAATTCTTTTCATGAATTCATAAAACTTTCCTATTTAAACCACTAGWCTACGACGTCAAATAAACAAGTTAGCTATTGTAGACTGTTACCGTGAACACTGCATATATACGAATTAAAAATACAAGATATCATTCAAATTCAAGCAGATTTTCTAGAATACCGGAAGCTACAATCTAAATTTGGTACTACAAATTGTATATATACAACTGTAAATAAAGGGTTTTTAATATTATTAAAAAGATAATTTCTCGTCAACAACGTGATAACGAATGCGATGACTCTTGTTATGCTGGTTCGATCCCACTGAAAAAATGCATAACCATTATGAAGAGGGATTATTTTTGTCGTCAGTTCCTGCATTCCAGCTCAATTATCAGTATCCGTTTTACGAACAACCTCCAACGTCTTGGTAGCATTGCCACGAGAATTAGCCAGGGTATGAATATTCGATAGCGTCTCCCGCGGATCAAAATGTCTTATTGATGAATAAATGGTGAAGGCTTATCTGCCAATCACTCGAAGTTCCAATATCCATTAATGCGATTTTCCGTCATCTTAGCGTTCCATACCTTTTTTAATCTGAACTTTCTACTTCAACTTTCGAATAAAAAGAAAAACGAATAGAACGACATCCCTCTATTATTAAGCTGTAAACTGTACGTATTATTGTCAGCTCCAAGAAACTTTTTTAATTATAAAAATGCATCATGCTGCCCCTCGTATTATCTGTGTTGGTTAGGTGAAATTGAAAATAATTGATGAATGCGGGGATAACACCGTGGAATTCAGTGTCACAATATTTGGACGTGGATGAAATTAAAGATCCATGCAGAATTTAATAACATTTACATATAAGCGTATATTGTGGCTACTTCATTACATTATAATTGGGTGTGATGGATAACCTACAGGTTATACAGGGTAAGTAAGCCGTGACTGAACGTAATTAGGCATCAAACGATTTAAAAATTCAGCTTATTTGTTCAAAATTGTTTTTTTGACTTAACATGAAAAATTAGATAAGAATCTATAAAATATAATGAGCGTCACGAGCATTGTAATGGTTGTACCGTTATGATACAAAATTGTCTTCGAACAGTAAATTACTCCGACCGTTATTAATATTTAACATAAGTGTACTATAACCTTTGTGTTCATAGTGTTTTCTTTATGTACCTAACAAAATATAATATAGGACACACATACAAAGAATAAAAATAAAGTAAATAAAGAGCGAGTTATGGCGGTTTGAAAAAAAATCTAAATAATTTTCGGCAAAAATAAGCGACTTTTTTTAGTAATATTCGGCTTGATTTTACTAGAGGATATTCTTCTCGCCAAATTTTCAGCGGAAGTTTGAGGTTAAGTCCAGCAAAACATTTCAAAAGGAATCGCTTACTTCTACTGAAAACGACAACTTGAAAATACGAATAGTTTTTCTAAATTAATGTAATGTAATAGGAGCTTCATGCATAACTTGGAAGAATTCGGTACTTTATCGCAACATATGTTATACGTTTCCAATCGTCCTTTTTTGAGAGCTAGAAACAATTTTATTTACGATATTTGCAACCATCACTCAATCGCATAATTGATTTTGCCTTCACGGCTGGAATTCGAGATCGTCGTCGTAACAATGATAATTTTATATAGTAACCGAAACATATTGGGTAAGTTTTATTTGAAATTTTGTGTTAGTTACAACGCTCAGACTTTTTCAAACAGTATACAATGGCAGATAAGTTACCTCTACCGTTTGAAATGGATTCAAAAAAGCAACTCATTATAACGTGCTTGTATTTTTAGACAGGTTTAATTACATCCTAAGGTTTCCTTTTAATAAACAGAGTAATTAGCACCCCTCGCTCTTATTACTTCATTATTTTTAATTTCCGTTGCGTTTATAATTGGTCTCATATTTCTTTTAAGAAAGCGTCATTCTAGCAGATGCACTCGGTTACCGTTTATGAACGATAAGTGCGGACACATAAATCAATATCTTTTCCTGAGCCATGCGATATGTATGAGTAGGTACTGATGGATCTAAAGTGGAAAGGTGCCAAAACGCACTCGGCGAAATATATGTCTGGCACAATAACGTGCTAACTTGCCTCCCGCAATACTTACGTATGTCGCGAACATGTGACTCTCCCATGAATACCGATTACGTACAATACATTAAATCCTAACTCGAGTCAACAATGTGCTTAGGAATTGACATAATATGTGGATACACACTACACCCCGAGCAGGATGGAAGCAATTACTGGCGCACGCTGCATATGTCGCATATATGCACATGCCCTTTATCAGGTGAGAACGATCCCAGACGGATCGTAACAAGAAAACATATCCACGAGAGTTTTCTCACCCCAGGTTTTCCACCGGCAATATCCCCTGGGAAATAGAGCAAGGTGATGTTAGAAGTTTTATTACGGATGGAAAAGGAAAAAAGTTTCTTTGATTAACTTTATTAGCCTCGAACGGAACACCTGATTCTTATGAAAAACAATATCTATGCTTCTCTATAGTTTAATGTAGTGGGTTTTCATGCTTGAAGGGTGGAAGAGATATAAAAAGTTTTATAGCTGGCTTGCAGATTCCTTGTTTACAGCGGGTGTAATTGATTAATTAAGTTGTTGTTCGTAAAAAGGTACAAGTTTGAAATTGTCTTCGTCCGGTAAAATTCTTAACCTCTTCCCATTGTTGTAAACTATTTTACTATCATAGTCAAGCTCTTTTTGCATATTGTGTCGAAATGAGATTCTCTTTCACCTGAAATGGACTTTTTGTGCTTTGAATGATAGTGTGTTTTGTTAATTCACGTTTATCTCTTAATCACTTTCACTGTTATCACTGTCAGTTTCTCCTTCAATATCTCCACTGATAACAAATCTGGGAATATTAGAGGAAATATACAAATCTTCCTTTCCTTTAACTTGTTTCACGTAGTTTTCCACATATTACAGTAGCACTGAGATTCGGGCATTTATTATTTATCTTATTAATTATTAATCKAATCGGATTGAAAACACAATAATAATTCTGTGTGTTCATCTTGTCTTGCGATTTTATCAATRGGAAGATTTAAATTCTTTAATAATATCCAGCAACTGTTTTTTTGTTAATTTTGCCAGAATTTCAATATTGTTATTTGTCATAGACGAACTAATTTCTTCCTTTTTTGTTGCTATTGTAGGTTTTTAATTTTGTTGTTGTGTCGACAATTGCCGGCAGGCTATATGCGAATGCATAACGTAAATGAAATGATTCAAGTTCTATTACCTGCGAAATTTAGGATATTTGCCACTTACACTTTTTATGCTTCGGGTCTGTTCGTTTAAAATTCTTCATCACAAAGATGTTTTATATAAACTATAGGTGCTCACGGATAACTGTACCACATAAACATATGTAGGCATTAAATGAATTCTGTTAAATGTTTCTACTGCTTAAAATTGTTTATTTAGCAGGTAGGCTCTTACTATAATCCTGGAAAAATTAAAAACTGTATAGAAAATTCGGATACTTTTTCGTGGTTTCAGTATAGAACTAGGTATAGATATGATTGTTGAACAACATTAATTCTTGGAATTCGACAATCACAAACGGCTCGCCGCCTTTATTGATTTAAATAAAAATATATACAATAGATAATTATAAATTATGATTGTAAAAATCCCCATAAGTAACGAAAGGGTGTCAATTAGATAATTATTGATACTCAACAGAAAACGGAACTATAAATTGTTGATGAAAAAGTCTCAATTTTAGCCTTAGGATTCGATATACGCGCGGGATTGTATCTTTGTTCAGTTCATAAGAAAATTATGCCATTGCTTTCATACTATGCTGTCTGCCGACCTAGCGTTTGGATCGTACACACATACATGGTACACGGCGCGGCGCGACCGTGTTGCTGAGTACGGTAAATTTTCCGGACTGATCCATATATTTATGATTTTAGCTGAACATAATAATAAAAAAAATATATAAAAATACAAAAAAATTATTATTGCCTTCCGACTCGGACGAGCCGCCAGCCGCGACGGGGTCTCTTATTCATATGAAAGTATACAAAGCCGTTTTCTGTTTATGTGTAGTATATCTGTTTCTGTACTCTATCGTCCCAAGCATATTTAACGATTTTATGGTAGTATCTTGTATTACGTAGCCCATGTTTGTAGCTTCCATTAGATTTAAGTAACAAATGCTACAAATGAGCGTCATGTATATTCGTTGGTTACAGATATTCGTAACTTTATTCTTGATATTTTAAGAAAATTTTTTAAATAGTACCAATATTTGCAAACTTACTCCAGAAAGCAAGCATCTTGCATGAACTATATGTCTAGTTATTGGGTACGAACGCTTTTTCAGATAGGAAATACGTAACTACTATGTTTCGAGCAGCTCTAAGGAAGTATTTCATGTTGATCCAGTGATTTTATGTGGATGCCGCTTGTCAGTACATTCTGGAGTACAAAAACCATATCTTCTATTTTTTTTGTTTGAAAATGACATTTCAACAGATACTTAAAGTAACAGATACGAATACAGCAAATACATTTTTAACCAAGCTTCGTAATAAAATATTGCAGCAACTGAAGGATATAATGAACATAAACACTAAGCAGAGTTGAACAAGGAAATAACAAAGTGACATTCTTAATTAAAAAAAAACAAAGACAACTGGAATCGGCAATGTATTAAAGCAGTGTCTAATTTTATTCACAACTACTAATAGTAGACATTGATATATAGCTATATATCAGTACTAAATTGTCAATACTGTTATATTCGAAGAAAAACTAGTTATCTGTTTAGCTTAGCATACTTCAGCTTTGTACAGGCCCACATAGAGAACTGTGTTTTTTGGAGGGAACAATAATCTACAGGGAAAAGGGTGTTATAGGGGGCTTTCCCCGTTACTCTTTAAATTTGTACTCGGAAAGAGAGTTCCGAGATTTTATCCCGCAAATTTTCTTTAACATGAATGCTTAAGAATTGTTTGTGCTTAAGATTTCTTTCGAGGCTAAATTAGTGTTTTTTATTCAGTGTAAAAAACTGACACAAACAAACTGGTTGCTAAAATAATGTTAGGCCGGTCAACTGTAGTAATATTTTCTTACAAAGAAGTTATTAAAATACTTTCATCTTTTATTACTTCTCCATGTGTAGGCAGCCTAAAAAGATACATATCATAATAATCATAAATCATTAAAGAAATCAAAAGATTATTGTTTAGTTGTGTTGTTTTTGAAAGTAAAGCTATATTATAAGAGATGAGAAAAAAACATATTTATAAGAGTGAATAAATTAAATCAAATTCGTAAAGCATTTAAATCTACGTTTGATACATAAAATTTGTAAACAAACAAGTGCTTTACGATTCGATTAGATTTAAAGCTACGTATATCATTATTAAACAGAATGAAATCATAAAAAAACTGTAAACTCTTTTAAGTAAATCGACGCACCGGCTCGGTCTCATATACAGCTTGAATCTAGTTGTCCACATTTGCACTGTACCAAATGGAACATTATTAATCAACATTTGTTGTTTTCAGCCCATTTTCCTCAAAAATCACATAACAAAATTTAGCTCAAAGTTCCTAAATTAATTACTTATTTGGGCTTTTGGAGGAGGGAAGAGGGGCGCGATCGCCTTTTCCCCTTAAATCCCTGCCTGGCTTTGTATCGCATACATATATAACAATAAAGGGTAATTCAAATGTCATAACAAGCGTTACGAGAATTAATAGAAAGAGAAATGCAAATTCTGTAGAGTTAAAATTTAGCTTTTGACCCACCTTCCGTTAAACGCGCTTGAGCGCGTCATTGCTTCGACTACATATTAATAGTACGCTTATATTAACACTGTTGTATAACAAAATAAGGTGCTGTGTCTACAGCAGTGTTTGATATCAGAAGAGTATCATTTTTTCATTTGTGCGTGTTATTTTACTTTGGTCATTAGAAAACAGAAAGAAGCAAACTAATGACATTGGAAAAGTGTCTTTAGGAATAGTAAATACGTTGTTACTTACTGTTCGGTGTGTGTTTAGCTGTGCATATAAACATGTACAAACGAACCAGACTTTGTATACACGATTCAAATGCATGCAGCTCATGTCTGAGACGAGCGAGATCGGAATCTGCACTTTCTATGCAAAAGAGGTCGATACTGAAAGACCTGTCGTGAATGACCACGGAATAAATGCCATTACTGGCATCCTGGATGCGTTATTGCTGTATAGTGCATGTGCCTCTGTTTGGTGTTATAAAACTAATAGGAACTGACATGCTTTAGTGAAGTGTTGTGCTTAGCCGCCACTTGTACAGGGCCCAATATGGAACTGCCTTGTAAAAGTTAACACATTAACCATTACAAATAATGCATAACCGGCAGCCATGCATATGTACGCTTCGCGTCTTCACTAAAACGACACGAACGTTTCACAAGAAAGTGACACAGAACTTTTGCTTCAGGACTGGACTGAAGGGGAAGAACGAAGATGTCGGTTGACAACAGCACTGTCGACCCGTTGCAGGAGGACATCATATTCCACTTTTTAGTGCAGTTCATTTTTTACGCACTTTATGGCATTATATTTTTTCTGGGAACTCTTGGAAACGTACTGGTCTGCTACGTAGTTTGCTCCAACAGGGCAATGCAGACAGTCACCAACCTGTTTATAACAAATCTGGCTCTATCAGATATACTGTTATGCCTCGTGATACCATTCACCCCACTGTACACGTTCATAGGCAGATGGATATTTGGAAGAGTGGTTTGTCACTTGGTGCCTTATGTGCAAGCAACGAGCGTATACGTTTCCACTTTGACCTTGACGGCAATCGCCATAGATAGGTTCTTTGTGATACTGTATCCTCTCAAGCAACGAATGAAATTAAGTACTTGCATGAGCGTATTATTCGGCATTTGGATAACGGCCATGCTCGTCACTTTACCCTACGGAATATACATGAGAGTAGACATTGTAAACGGTAGAGAAGTATGTGAGGAAGATTGGCCAATAGAATCTTTCGAAATTTACTTCGGTGTTTCTACGTTGCTGTTACAATTCGTAATTCCTTTTTGTATAATAGCTTATTGTTACTACCGAATATCTCGCCGATTGAACGAGAGAGCCAAGTCAAAACCTGGAACAAAAAGTGCAAGAAAAGAGGAAGCAGACAGGGAGAAGAAACGACGAACGAATAGAATGCTCATAGCCATGGTAACAATATTTGGTATCTGTTGGTTCCCGCTCAACTTCGTGAATTTACTTAACGATGTTGGGAGTTTAGGAATTTATTTCCACTTAGTTTTCTTCATGGCCCATTGCGTGGCCGTGTCTTCCACATGCTACAACCCATTCCTTTATGCTTGGTTGAATGAAAATTTCCGGAAAGAATTCAAACATGCTCTTCCTTGTCCGTTGAGGAATGTCGCCAATAGGTACTGTGGCACAGAAGAACATACCATGGATACGCTTCTGCAATCCACAACTGCTACACCTATTACAAAGTTGCAGCCTAGAGAGCCGCTTGCTGAGCGAATAATGCAGTCAGAAGAATAAGCTCTTGGTAAGAAGAGTTGTTGATTGTGAAAGGATTAAAGGGTCAAATGTACCAGGATCGGCTTAGTTTTAGGGGTGGAGTGGAATTTTCTGCTGGTGCTTTCATTAAAAATTAATTTTATCCATAATCACTTTATAATTGAAGCTTCATCAACACTTAAGAACGTATAAAGTATCACTTATTCCACTAGTGAGTTAAGGAAAAATACAATATAAAATCAATCAAATTTTATTTATATATTATTAATATTAACATTTATATTTATAAACATTTCGTCATTTCTGTTATAAAATTTTACTTCTTTTGCCATTAACATTAAGTTTGTAGCTCTCATCGGTTGCAGAACGCATGTCTATCGAAGTTCTTGTTAAATCTGCAGATGTCTTCTTGCAACGAGTGACTACCACCAAACCTTGGATTTTCCTTGCAATGTCCAGCTTGTTAGAAATGGAATCATCGATATAGCTTTCAGCTATAGCGCAGCTTCTCCACCCACCATGCCGTTTAATTGTTGTGAGGTCAGCACCTTTATTAGCCAGTAAAGTTGGTCTGCCTCATACAATGGATATAAGCTTCTACATTTGCCGGATTCAAAAATAAAGTAACTCTTAAAGGGACTTTTGACAGTGTTGATTCCAACAGTTTGTGAATTACACTTTTGATGAGTGTATCGTAAAAAGAATCTGACGTTGGATGAATTATTTGCACGTAAGGACATGTATTTTCTACATGCCTCCACAGCATTGATAGAGAATCCTTCTATTATTGTGAATTTTCGTGAAATGCCCATCTTGGTATCTGCTATCGAAACGAGCAGATATGCGCCACTGTGTTCTACATTACCAATTTTCATATTCTTTAATTCGCAACAACGACATGCACCAAGACACTCCCATTATTAGTGCAACCTAAAATAGTATTATCTATAACGTCTAGAGAGTTATGAGATGTTACATTGATCATCAAATATTCTTTATCGCGCTTTTTCCAACACTGCAGCTTTCTTCACTTTGTATCCTCTTGACACACTCTTCAGGTAGGCAGTGAGCTTACTATATTTTCCAGTGTCTATGTTAAACCTTTATTGCAGCCTTCAGCATCTACGCATCGAGTACTTCGACCACGTGGACGAAATTGCATACATCTTCTTCAAATTCAAGAAATATGATAACAGTACTTCCTCATTTATGGTAGATACAACCCGTTTGACATTCCATTAGTTAAATTCGGAAAAATACTTTTCCATAATGTTCCTTGGACTTCGCAGTAATTGTAGAGTTGCCTCTGTAGATTCAGTCAGGATTATCCCAGGAACACTTTCTTTCATTTCTCACCAACTTAAAAAATTTTTGCAAATGGGGTCGATAAACAATCGAATATAAATAGGAGCAACACCCCCCGATATTTCTTTAGTTATTTTGTATCATTCTTTGGGTGGCAGCCGCTGTCACAGCGAAATGTCAAATTATTTTCTGATAAAATCAGATAAAATTCCGACGATTTTGGTTCTAAATACCTGTGATTATGGATAAAACGTTGTATTGCATTCGTGTTTTGGTGGTATTTGAGCCTTTTAAGAAAATTAATCGCTCGAGCTTCGCTCTGGCGTCTAAACATTCTTGCATGGATGAAATTTCTTCTGAAACACTTATATAACAAATAACTATTCATTTTGTTATTGTGTAACGGTACTGTACATGTCGAATTCCATTTCGATATAAAAACGATAAAATTAAGAAGGCATTTAATATCCTAAAAAAAGTATCTATAATATTTTTTTCTGTAAAAATCACTGATCTCTAAATAACTGGATGTCGTATAAGCCATTCAAAACTGTGACAAGTAGAAACTCGTGCGCAACCATGCCGCTGGTACTCGTACTATCAATTTAACGGCGCATTCAAATTTTAGTTTAGATCCTTAACTATATAATATGGTTATAAGTAAACGTAACATCCAATTTGTACGGCACATGTTTCTCACTCAAACACTACAACGATCATCTTTTGGTAATCTGCAGGCAGGTGATGAGTTGTATTGACTGCACACAATTACTATAAAGATAAGAAACATCTTTTTTTACAAATTATAATATAATTGCCGTGGGTGCTGAATATGCCATCCCGTAACAAAAACGAACACCACGTGCTTTGCTACTTACTGASAAAGGTGTATAATGTTAATGGGGACTTTTATAAAGGTTCACGATTTTATCCGTRAATCTTTAAAGTCATATTTATCGCAGAAACGAACCTTTGTCAAAATTCTAGTACATGGACCAGCGGCTAGAAGCGTTAAGGTGGCTTAAATCTGTCACAATGAATTTACATGCATTTTGGTATGTAAGCGACTTCCAGTTATTTAGAGATCAGTGATATAAATACTTTTAACGGAAGCTTTACCTCCAAGATGGCGTGCGGTGATAAGTAAAATTAGGTATCACACACTAAACTGTGTTCGAACAACGGAGGTTTTATTCTTGCAGAGGCGATAGCGAACATTTCCACCAAAACTTTATAAACTTTGGTCCAAAGTTCTTGAAAAATAATTAAATCTAAAAACTTCTACGATATTGTTTCCATTTTTAAATAAAAAAAGAATTATATAAAAGAATATAATAATTAAGATTTAAATTAATGATATCGACCATTATCTTCTATGACCCACATCTTCTTCTAACTTGACTCATCATTTTCTGGGCAACAATACGATCAATTTATCGATTTAAAAAAATGCAACTTCTTCGTTAGCCTCTTTGTTGTTTCTTCCACTGGTCGAGGTTGCGGTACAATTGGAAGATATATTAATATTTTGTCTGATCATTCAAATAAAATCGGAATTAGTTTTATAAAACAAATGAAAAATAGAATCTATAAAAATTTCTGATCCATTTTTTTCAACAAAAATTTAAACAAATTAAAAGAGTTACTAATTCAAAATTCATACCCAATTATACTTCACCAGCAGCCTTGCTGTCGAGGATGGAATGAAGATTGAAGAAGTAGCAGTAGTGCCCAGGAGAAACATGAATGTGGACAATGAAATGAGTAATTCAGTTCAAACGAAACACCTAGTAATACAGCTTAAACAGAATGATAGATCGTTACCAAATATCACGAGTTTAACTTCAAAATTAAATAAAACATTTATTTTAGAAAATATTAAAATATCCAGACGCAATATCAAAAAATGTTCAAATTTGTTTATTAAATTAAAATCAAACACACCAATGAAATTAAAATCCAGTGTAATTTTCAGTCTAAAACGTAACATTTGTGATAACGTATGTGTGGGTTAAACATCTCGGTGGGTGAAAAACAGAATGTCATTACACAAGGGCGATATTATAAAGAAGAGAGACTGGTGTATGTTAGCCAAACATGTATTTAACAACAACCACTCAATTGATTGGGATGGAGTAAAAATATTGGATGCAGAAGTTAACACCAATAAAAGGTTAATCCTAGAAATGTTTCATACCTATAAAATTAATAACAGCATAAATGAATAACACACCCTGCAACTAAGCAATATCTTACACATATCTGTTATCACAAGAAATGACACAAAAAACAAGTTAATAAATTTTAATTTGACACAAGCCATTTATGCTTTTACTTTCAAAACTTATGTTCGTTAAAAACGACTATTGGTTTTTCTCTGCGAAAAACGTTTGAATAAGTCGATTTTTATTTTTAAACTAAATTAAAATGCATGCTTAAGATGAAGACGAMTCATATTGGCACCTAMTCATCTACTAATCAATTTATGTTCCGTTGTGATCATTACCCAAACTATTTTTGTTTTGGTGAAGCAACCCCTTGTTTTAATGGAGTGGCTAACTGTAACAGCTGTGTGCATTGGTCCCCTATTGGAGCCAAAAAGCATACAGCCTAAGCAAAGTGAAACAAAAGTTTGGGATGATTGGATGGCATTCTTTTATTCTTTATTCCTTAATTGCTCCTCAAACGCAACTTTAATTTTTAAACAATAAAGATTTTATTTTTATCAAAGAGATATCAGGCGTGCAAAGTATCACTTTTTGTTACTATTTAAAAGAATTGAGGGTTGTCATTTAAAAAAATTGATTATGACCACACAATCAAAACAGATGATTTTTAGCTCAGAAGATGACAATTTAAAAATATACAGAAAACTTTATCAAATAAAATTAGGGTTCATTAAACAGTGTGAACTGATAAGAATGAATAAGCAGCAGCAGAAATTTAAATCTGCTACTGCTTTCAAATATTTATGCTAATAGATGTTACTGTACCGTTAACGTTTTCAAAACAGATTTTTACTCAAACGTTTAGATTTTTTAATTTGCAAATCTTTGTAGTGATTATATCCTGGTGGCATTGCATAGCAATGGCTACAAAAATATACATGTATAATAGGTGTAATAGTAGACCGGTAGTGTGCTAACCAATTCACTAGGATCTCGTAAAACCGACAGCAAATTGTAATAGTCTGTTTAGACGATATACCTACATGAACAAATAAAAGTAACCTTGGGGGCCGAGATTATTTGTGTGGCTCGACGAAGGAGTAAACATACTTTTGTATATTTTAGCAAATCCTACTTTCTTCTGATATCGGCAATAAAAATTCCTGTTGTTGACTCAACAGGCGGATCAGAGTTTCTAGATTTCTCTCCTTAGATCGATCGCTTTATTAATTATTTATATTTCAATCAATCCTTAAGAGCGTTTGCTGTACTGGTTATCGACTACTTATTGACAACATATTTATTTATTTAACACCGTGCTAATTAGTTTGTTTTGGTTTAGGTTTATCACCTGGTGATCCAACGCGTCCACCTGTGAGATTAGCATGCGAATAATCAACGTAGTCCACCAGAGTGCTCGTAAAAACTGCATATGGGAAGTGTAAGTGCCAAAATGGAGCATTATAACAACAGTACTGGAGCAACGGACGAAATTGTGCAACTGAGACAGAACCAAACAGAGGATATTATAAACAATAAGATAGTGCAGTCATTGTTTTTTATGCTGTACACCAGCATATTTGTGCTCGGTATATTCGGAAATGTACTGGTTTGTTACGTGGTGTTCCGAAATAAAGCTATGCAAACAGTGACGAACCTATTCATAACAAACTTGGCGCTTTCCGATATTTTGTTGTGCGTTCTGGCAGTCCCATTCACTCCACTCTACACATTTTTAGGAAAATGGGTATTCGGAAGTGCTATCTGTCATTTGGTACCTAGCGCACAAGGTATTAGTGTATACATTTCAACATTGACATTAACATCCATTGCTATAGACAGATTCTTTGTGATTATATATCCTTTCCATCCTCGGATGAAGCTTTCAACGTGTATAGTGATTATAGTAGTAATATGGCTGTTTTCTGTGCTAGTAACGCTGCCATATGGTATATACATGAGACATTCGAATATCAATATAACTGACAATAACACTGGAGAGTTCATTTCTGTCTATTATTGCGAAGAGAACTGGCCTAGTGAGAACATTAGAAAGATCTTCGGGGCCTTTACAACGACCCTCCAGTTTATAATACCATTCTTCATGATTGCATTTTGTTACGTTTGCGTCTCTCTTCGACTGAACGATAGAGCTAGATCCAAACCAGGCACTAAGAGCTCGAGGAAGGAGGAAGCTGATCGAGAGAGAAAAAAGCGAACCAATCGCATGCTCATTGCCATGGTAGTCATCTTCTTGATTTCGTGGTTGCCGCTCAACATAGTGAATATCGTCAACGACTTCCACCTACAGGTTGGGGAATGGGAGTATTATTACCTCAGCTTCTTCATGGTACACTCTACGGCCATGTCGTCTACGTGCTACAATCCGTTCCTTTACGCCTGGTTGAACGAGAACTTTAGAAAGGAATTCAAACTTGTGTTGCCCTGCTTCGATTCCTCCGTGGCGAGGGCTCCTCCAGGTGGCAGAGTCAGCAACTGGAGGTCCGAGAGGACGTGCAATGGAAACAACGAGACTCAGCAGGAATCTTTACTGCAGTCGAGTGTCCAAAGAGCTGCTTCTGTCAGAGAAAGGAAGGCTACACCGCCGCCACCCGTTAAGACTGACAGCGTTGAGGTGGAGAACGTTATGGTGCCTGCGATCGGCGTGGTGTACGATTCTGCTGGGGAGACCGTTAGGCTGAACCTCATCACGGAGGAAGAACCTCCTCCTTACGAATCTTCTATTTAAAATGGTGAGTTTTGTGTTAACCTTATCGCCCAATTTGAAAAAGTTACATTAATGAATATATGAAAAACAACATACCGAACAATGGATACCAAAGTACTTATTGCAAATAACTTTAAGCAAAAGTAGAAAAGTTTATTTCCTGTTTCATGATGTAGCGCAATAAAAGTTTAAAAAGTAGGCAATATGCAATCTACATCGGTTGTTGCAATCACCTCTGCACTTGACCTATATTCTTTGCAAATTTGACGAATATTGTGCATGTGGTACCAAGTGAAAGCCCAATTGCCTAAGGGGATTCCTTCCTTTAGTAACGGTAAATTTGAGGGTGCTGATGACGTAGAAAAAAATAACTGTGGAACGTAGCGTAAAAATTATATGGGATATCACTTTTCATAATGGTGGGCAGAGGACCATAAATTAACCTCCATAAAATGTAAATAGACTTATTTATGAGTACAATAATGCCTTTTCTCCAAATTCCTTTATTTTATAAGGTAACCGGTTTCGAGAAAATTAATGAAACCTTAACCTCAGAGTTACCTTATAAAATAAAGGAATTTGGAGAAAAGGCATTATTGTACTCATAAATAATTATATTTACTATAAAGTAGGGTCACTTACTATTTTTATTGGACAATGCAGAAAGACTGTTTAGGTTCGCCTCTCACAAAGTTTGCAGAACAAATCGTAATTCTTCAAATGTAGTATTCTAACCATCTTCTTCCAACAAGTATCACTGTTATTATATAAAAATAATAATAAATAAATATTTTTTATAGTTCTTTGTTATACATGATTATATCAAATCAAACGCCATTTTTGTCAAAAACAATTGAATAATAATGACAAAGTACAATCCCTGATCAGTTTATCATATTATGAGAGTAAAACTATGGAATACATAATTTATTAAAATAAAAATATTCAATTTAGAAAAAATTGGTCGAACAAGTTAATTTTCTCTTTAAAAAGTTTACTATTCAAACCAAATTTAATTTGTTTAAACTTTTTTGTTTTTTTTAAACCCCCCTAAATGCTTTCAACCATTTCGATAGATGTTTTCATTATCGAAATTGCAATAGGTACAAGAATATTGAATTTTGCATAACGATCTTTTCGAATAAGATTCGCTCAGATAAGTAACGACAACATTGCATTGCATTTGCGCTCTTCTTTTTTTTTCACAAATAACTATAATCAATAACAGCTTTTTATTACACAGCTAGCTTTATGAAAATTTATTGAATCGCTCGGTAGAATAGAACATTAAAATATTTCATATGATCATATTTGTACAATTAAATTTGCAGCACAGTTGGAAAGTTTGAAAACTAGCCATGTACTCTAAACTAACTCTAACMAAACTAATTAGTATATTATATATGAATCTACTAGTTTCGATATCAGCAATTGTTTATTAGTCCATACCAACAAAATTTCACTAAATAATTTACAATTAATATTATTGTTTAAAAGATACATCATCTAGAGGTTTCGATGTTGTTTTGCTTTGTAGTGGCGTTACCACGGCAACTAGAGAAAAGAGGTAATTACCTTTTAGGTAATTAAACAAGGATTCTAAAGTTTCTATATTCCATCCAAATTTTATGAGCAAATCTCAGATTTATTTGCTTTTGATTTGTAACATGACATCAAATATGCCCTCTAATGGAGAACTTGGTAACTTCGAAAAATTTTTAGTAAATTTTCCAGGTATGTTTTTATTAAAAAAATTCCTCCAAAGCGAAAGTGTGAAGGATTTTCAAGATACAGCTGCTCCGTACCATTAGTGAATCACCTTGTATATACCTGCAAAAACCATTAAATCTTATAACCATTATAATATATCATACACGTAATAATAACTCAAATTATTAGTTCTTCAAAAGAAAATATTCTTAAAGTGAACTTCCACTTTATTTTTCAATTGTAAAGCGCTTTCGGCTACATGTTAGCCATCGTCAGTACAAAAGTTAAAAGGAAACTAACAGTTTGACAAAGTCAAAAATCAGAAACAAGCAAACTTGACTACAAACTGAAATGCAACCCACATGCCAGTAACTCAAACGAAACATTAATTTAGATCAAACAAAGAATTTAGAATAGCACAATTGAAATTACAAAAATCATTTAGAATAGTAAAATTTTGTTCGTTAATAATTTTATAAATCTCTAAAATTTCCAAATAATTTAATTTAGATGATTTAGTAAACAAATGTAATGAATTTAGATTGTCTAGCGTGGCAGTGTGTTTATTTACTAATAAATGGTTAGCTAACGAAGAATTTGTTGTAACAATATCTGTATTTTTATACTTTTCAAATTGTTTTAACTAGAGGTAAAGAACATTTGAAACAATTTGAAAAGTATAAAAATACAGATATTGTTACAAGAAATTCTTCGTTAGCTAACCATTTATTAGTAAATAAACACACTGCCACGCTAGACAATCTAAATTCATTACATTTGTGTACTAAATCATCTAAATTAAATTATTTGGAAATTTTAGAGATTTATAAAATTATTAACGAACAAAATTTTACTATTCTAAATGATTTTTGTAATTTCAATTGTCCTATTCTAAATTCTTTGTTTGATCTAAATTAATGTTTCGTTTGAGTTACTGGCATGTGGGTTGCATTTCAGTTTGTAGTCAAGTTTGCTTGTTTCTGATTTTTGACTTTGTCAAACTGTTAGTTTCCTTTTAACTTTTGTACTGACGATGGCTAACATGTAGCCGAAAGCGCTTTACAATTGAAAAATAAAGTGGAAGTTCACTTTAAGAATATTTTCTTTTGAAGAATTAATTAATAACTCCACTTAGAGAAGATGGATCAGTTTTCAATTTTCAAATTATTAGCTTCTGTACGAAACTAGTGATTTTTAATATTTTTATTTGAACAATTATAAACAGCAAGGGAGGTATCCGATGCCCAGTGGCAATTGAAAAACAAAATAACAATAGTGTTGATGACTTTTCCCAAACAAGATATTCATAATAGGACTTGTTCCAATTGTCAGTTGAAAGTTGTTATTACGAGTTTGCGATCCAAAAGGTCCAGCACAGCCGGTATTTCCTATTTAGTGTTTATATAGGTTTATGAATAAGCGCTGAAACTTATGATGGGTCGGCAACGCTTTGCAACTTGTTTGCGGATGGTACGGCGCGTCAGAGAGAAAGTTCTTAGGGGATAGATAAATTAAATGTTCATAATTGGTTAGCTGTAATAGTCGCATTTTTCAATTTTTTTAAATAAAATTTTGTATGCAATCTTCCCAATGTGTTGTTACTTTTGAAGATATTCGTTGTCAAGTTTACATTGTGAATCCCATAAGCAGAATACGGGCGTAATCGCCTTAATATGAAATTACCTAATTTTGATTTCCATTGGCTAAACCTTTGACACAAAAAATTCTGAACAGTAAGTTGTAATTTGCTCCTTTAGTATCATATTGGTTGTCCGTCATCAACATACTAGGGGAGGCTTACTAACTAAACGAGATCGCAAATAGATACTAGTAACCGCATGGAAACTAGTCCTTAGCAATATAACCTAATTAAACTAAGATAAAGCTTAATAAAAAAGTCTGACTTACCTTTAGTAAAACGCACTCAACAAGATTTACAAATAAGACACAATAAGCTATTTGAAGTAGCGATGGCAATTTTTTTTAATACCGATATATCGACTTCGAAATATATCTAAAGGGCAACAACGATATACTCGGTATATTGCATCACAAAGTATCGATATTTGCGATACCGATGAACAGGAAATTAGATAAAAAAATATTACATTTTTTAGAACACAATTTGCCGGTTTCATGTTCATATTCATATTCATATACAAGGGCTGCAGCCGTTATAAAAACATCAAAAGCCAGCGATAAGCACGAATCTGGTCGCCGGCAATTTGTATAGATAAGCACATAATGCCATTTGGCCTCAACGTGGGGTTGGAATACTTGCGATATAGGTGTCGCCGTTAAATTTGATATGATGTACTCGATATATAGTTAAGTAAATATCGATGCCAATATACTGATATATCGAAAGCAATATATCGTTGCCATCCCCAATTTGAAGCAAGAATAAAATAAGAATCTTCTCAACAGAAAAGTGAAATCAGAATTATGAAACGAAGTATTACTACCTCTTTTATGAGATATACCTCAAAACGATAAGAAAATAACTAATTTGAATCGGGAATTAACATTGTAGACCGACATCAGATCACTTGTAACTAAATTGACAGAAACTACTTCTGTTCATCACAAAGATTATACTGAATAATTAACTCTTTAGCATTTATTTACTACGAAACATCATTTATTTAACTAACTCTACTAACGCGATACTAACCTACATAACTAGAACATTTCCAAAGAAAGTACAAGGAAACGTGACTGAACTGAATTTTATGTTATAACGACTATTCGAATGTACTTCTTCAACACAACCTGAAATTTCACAACAAAGCACTTTTTAACAGGCTTTGCAAAAGCTTAATTACCTACTTTACTTCGCCAGTTAGATCAAAACAACACGAGCTCCAGGTACCAATTTATATGACAGGTAAAAAGAGACCAACTGGCTAACTCTGAATTTCGTAAGAACACGTTACTTGCCTGGTTCATTTGTCGGAACGTGATTAGTATTTACTGGGGTGGATGAACCTACCGGCCAATGACGAGAAGCTTGTCTTTTTTCTATTACATTTCAATTATCAAATATAAATATCCATTCCATGGCAAGACAAAAATATCAAAATATGTAGTCTATCCGCCAGTAAATTGCGCGATCGAATCAACCAATTATATAATTAATCAGTGAGAAATTTTGATATAAATCTAAGGGACTTACACGTGAAACCCAGTAATTTCGAAAGACACCTATACTCGCATACGTACGAATCACTAACTTAGCCGCGCCTTCCTTCCTAGAAACGGCAAAACATGTTTCGCTTTCCGAACATCTGATGACCAGAAATCCTTGACCAAGTGCCTACAAAGGGGTTAAAAAAATTTAATATCTAAGATGGAAGAAAATAATGTGAATATCCCCTGTTACAGTTTTATTAAAAATTAGCCTCACTTTGCTAGATAATTTGTCGGAAAATTATGTTTGAATCTTTTTGAGGTTGTAATTTTTTCATTTAATATATGCAGTTTATAAGTTGATTTTTGATATCGCATCACACGCAATGGTATAGAAATAGGCATACTTTTGCCTATATATTATTGCTTTTCGTTGTTCTCTAAATCGAATTTTTGTTATAGTTCTCAGTTGTTATCTACACTGTCCTGATGCGATGAGGTTAGATTTATCGATGCACAATCTTATAGGTATTACATATACAAAGAGCAGTCTTACTGGAATTGGCAAAAAACAACCGTTTTGGGAAAATACCCTTAGAACTACAAGCTGACTCGGTTTATCTTTTTAAAGAAGAAGCTCTAATATCTTAATTATTATACCAGTCGAAAACAAGAACGATCTTGACTGCAAATCGACCTCTTTCATACAGGGTCCGCCATCTAAAACTCCCCAGGCTCGTATTATTTTATTTTTTTGGTAAAACCTTAAGTTATATGTCAAATTGTAGGTCTTTTTCAACTATTTAAAAATAGAATATTGGGTGTCCAAACATTTTTTTGCAGGTTATCATATTTTGCAAATAAAGTTAATTTTTGTAAAAATTTTTTAACCTTACCCCGTATAATAAATATTGCTTTATAGTTGGATGGCTAGTGCGTGATGTAGAAAACCAAACTAGCCTCATCGCAGGGTTTCGTTTTCTAGCCTCTCTCTCTGTAGAACGAACCTTGTACCTTATTTATTTATAAGTTACTCAAAATTTTGGGGTAATAAGCTACTAAAATAACACTTAAAAAATTCTGAACAACCCTATTAACAAAAATGGCAGCAAATAGTTTTTCTTGTTTTTCACTTAGAAGGAGTAAAAATTACGCATACATGGTAAAGACACAAATTGAAGAAAATAAAAGGCGGCATCCAACTATAAAGCAATATTTATTATACGGGGTAAGGTTAAAAAATATTTACAAAAATTAAGATTATTTGCAAAATATGATAATTAACAAAAAAAATTTTTGTACACCCAATATTCTATTTTTAAAGAGTTTAAAAAGACCTACAATTTCATATATAACTTAAGGTTGTATCTAAAAAAATAGCGAAATACGAGCCTGGGGAGTTTTAAGTGGCGGATCCTAGATACTATTATTTTTTAAGGTTTGATTATATACCGAGTAGAAAAGTGTTTCTTTACTGTCGAGAGATTTATATTGTTAATCGAGACACGTCTGTACTGAACGTAGGGTAGAGGTTTATATACTATTTTATTTACATCGACACCATTAATCAAAAAGTAGTACCTATAGTATGAAATTTAGTAAACATGCCTAAATTAGTCATGTTTTGTTAAGCTTTCATATATGCTACCAGCAGCGCGTTACTATCACAGAAATACGTAGTTACTTAGAAGTTTAAAGCAATTATAAGATGCTCTGATAAATAAAATTCACTCAGTCATGCTTGCGAGTTACTGCGTAGTCTCGCTGCCCTACAAAGGAGCAACATGGTGACTTACTGGTTGTCACAAAATTTTGTCGCGCATGCCATAAGATTTGGTCGTCTATGTAATAGGTTAGATGTCTGTGGTTACTATGCATACTATGGCGCTAACCTTCAAAACCTGTAACGAGTGAGGGAAATGGGTGGGGAAGTTAAGGTAAATAATTTGACACTTCTGAAAAAGTCAGTGATGTCAACATTACATTATCTGGTTGTAAATAAATTATATTGCGTAATTTGGTATGAATGACTTAATCCTAAAAACGCAACAATAATGTAAATTACAGATATATCAAATTTTACAGAATTTTATAGCAAATAATCTGCAACTATTTTCAGAAATTACATACTTTCTGTAACTTGAAATAATTTGTGAACTAAAAGAGGCAGAACCGGAACGGTTTGTCCTTTTTTAAAAGTTCAAAAATGATATCGCTGTAAATATAAACGTGAGGTTTTCCAATTTATGAAGTTCATTCTGGAGGTCTTTAAATTTTGAAGTTAAAAAAAAAACTTTCTGCAACCGTAATTTATTGTCAGAGCCAAAATTTTATTCAACAATAAATTTGTTACTAGTTTGCGCCGCACATTTTAAATTTACATCAAGAAAATGTAAAATTTTGCAGTTTACAATACATCATGATGGAGTCGCACGTTCATTTTTTGTGAGTCTATCATTTTATATTGACATGTTTTTCTCCTTTGGTAAATATTTTAGACGCTTGAATGTGTTTTTTTAATGGAATTATAATTTTTCTTCTTTGGAAGCGTAAGCAGAATTTATTGTTAGCTCTAAAAGTTTCCGCGAAGCTAATAGCTATCCACCAACTGGTGTGGTATATCAACCATAAATTAAAAGAAGCATACACGTGCAAGTATGATTGAAATTACAATGTTTCGTACCAGTAAAACATATATTACACATTATAAAGTCAAAGGTATTCTCTTATACCTGAAGTGGCTTCAGCAAAATAGGACACAACCAGAGAGTAGCAGGGCTGTTAGGGATGTTTTATCGAGATTTGTACTATTATTTTGCCTACACTTGACGACTTTAGAAATAGAATCTAAATTGTTTTCCGGGAAGTTGCTACAAAACGCTTTTGAACTGTACTTTGATATACTATGTAAAATTTTAAACAAATTTCTTGATTTACATGCAGGCCTAGTGTCTTTGGGAGTTATGCTTTTTGTAAGGCATTTTGAGTAATTTCATCTTTATTTCAAAATTTTCTACTAAAATATGACGTAGGCTTCTTTTAGAAGGGCCAGTTTGACATATTCACAACCCTACTTCAAATGAAAGGAAATTTAATTTCGCGTCCTATTGGAGAATGTATACCATCTACTCGAACTTAAAAATCATGTTATATGTATACCTAAACTAATTAGGGAAGAAAGTTGCAATTTCTGTTGAGATCGATACCATTTTTAATGCTCCTTAGCACAGCAAAGTTCTTAGGGTTTTACATCTCTTAGTTTAATTCTTTTTAATTTTAGGGGGGATATCCGGTACAACTAGAATCTTTCTTTCTGAAAATCTCTTTTATAGGATAAACTAGTAAATGCACCATTGCGAGTTTATGTGTACACAAATTAATTCTCTTGGTTGTTGTTTGTAAGAGAAGTCGATCTAAATCGAGAAGTAGAGGTGGGAAGCAGGAGATGTAATTCAACCTCGGGTTGGAATCAGGAATACCCTCCACAGTTTTTTCTACTACGTAGCTGTACAAATCCATTCGTCATTCTGTGGAACATGAAACTGGAATTTAATCGCATTCAGCGGCAACCTATTTAATTTATGTGACACCCTACGCATTTCACAGAGCCAAAAATAAATCGAAGGTAGGGTAACCAACCATCACCGTGCCTGAAATATGAACCGTGTAAGAGGGCGTAATTCACAAGGAGTGACTCGCGAAACCCTTGGAAATGATTTATTAAAGATATCATTTTCTGCCTTACGTGGTATTACTGCAGGTCTTTAGGATGAATGAACGAATTTTAGTAAAGTTAATGTGATACAATTAAGCTAGCAAATATTATTTACGATTTTTATTTGTGTTTAACTAATCCAATTATATTGTACTGTACCACAGTGTGTAAGATGTTGGAATAAAAAAAACCTTCATAATCAAAAAGAGAGACATAATAAACAAGATTTAAATATAAAGATAAAACAATAAATTCCAAAGATAATAATAAAGAAAGTACATTTTCCAATCTGTGTTTCAGGAATATCTAAATCAAATGTATACTGATAAATAAAAACCATATGAAAATCGTATTAAACATGCAATTACAATTACAATAATACTTCAACAACAAATGCAGAAATTAAAAGTACGGCTCTAATGGATGGAGATATATTTTAGTTAATGTAGATATACAAAATGGTGGCAGACAACTGAACATTTAAGAAATGATTACAATCATGTTGCCTGTTGTTTACTGTTTGTTACACATTTTGTATTTTCAGTTACTAAAATGCTACTTAGTAATATTTATTAATATATATTATTTTGACAGTTAATATTTTGCTTCAAGCTTATTTTAAGTACCAATAAAATTATTAGGTGCAAACAGATTAATCTTTTCATCTAAATAAAGATAATTTTCTTTCACCTCTAGTACTTTGGAATGTGCAGAAAATCAAAGGTTTCACCAGCGTTCAGTTTTCTTTTCAATTATGCGAGAAGTCACATCATAGTATTTAATAATTTTCGAAAATATTGATATTTAGATTGAACATAAACAGAATTTTTTTACTTATTTTACCAATAGAAAAATTAAACCTTTGATTTACCTAGCCTACTTCAGTTACTAATAGTTTTATGTTGAAACAAATAATTTGTATTTGACCTTTTGCACTTTCGCACACCAAAAACATATCAACATGGGTTGTTCCAGTTTTTCTGCATATAATTAGTTTAATTAATCAGTGTGCAAAAGCCACAAACATGATTTTCGCGAAATGGAGATACTGTCGTGCCCTGTAGCTGATTCTACGAACTTTAAAATAATTTTAGCAACTTATGTTAGCCACTTTTAAGTAATTTTTTTCCTGAGAGCTCTAGGAGTATTGGTACATGAGATAAGGCCGACCACCTCTCTTAATTGTTCAATCTGTACATGTAGTCTCTTTTCACTAATAAAGAAAGCAATTAAGTTACAAACAAGTGATTTTAGCTTGTGGACACAGTATTAATTATGTCTAGCACGAAATGGTGAACGTGTCGACGTTCTTTTAATATAAAACGGGGTAAACTGTGAAGATAACTTAGAAATCAATGCAAACAGTTGTGCAAATATTTGTTCATAAAATGGCCTTTTAGAAGGGAAACACTACTTGAAAGTCGATTTTCTGCCAACGCAYGTGTCAGGGGTATTTTTCTGCCGCAGTGTCCATTAACCTTTAATTCTTTATGGCAACAATTTCTACAGAAAATATATCAAAGAAGGGGCCTAACGATATTTTACCGCATTGAAACTAAATATGTTCTCGCTTCCTGTAATCATCTGTTTAGCTCTCGTATTATATTGGTCTAATGCTTCTAATATTGTTATATAAGGCATGTATAAGTTAAAATAGTTCCCAGGCAAAGTAAAACAGTAATTAATTTAAGAATGGTCCAGTTTAACAAATATTACCCTTGCGCTACATGCAAAACACTCATTTTTAGTATCGATTCTTTATTTGACAGTGAATGTCTGGGGTGTAATTGCAATATACATAATATGATCTACTTGACTGGTGCAAAAATATCGAAACTGTTGTGTGTAATATACAACGCATGTTCGTGAAGTAAGAACCATTTTGTCATTAAAATTGTTAGAAAAATCGTCTATTCATAGTTTTAGTGTCCTACAAGCGTATTTTACTTTTACACTTAATCGCTGTTCAGTTATAAACACTTTTCTAAATACTGAACCAGCTCCTTCAACTTTTTGCATAAAATTATCCGCCTGCAAATTGAACCAGTTAACGGTAGTCAGGAGATCCTCGTCATTCTAGAAGCGTTGTCCAGAAGCCACGTTTAAATGTAAGAAGAGGAAATAGTCGCTAAGTGCAAGATCAGGACTGTAAGTTGGGTGATTAAAAAGTTCCTTACACAGATCCTGAATCTTTTCCTTGGTTGTGGCAGCGCTGTGTAGACAAGCATTGTAGTGGATGAGGATTGAGGACTATTCCCGTTGACAGTTTTTCGCGCCTACTATTATGGTTCTCGCGTCTAAATTTGACGAGCATTTCGCAGTACGTAGCAGCTGTAAGTAACTGTTATTTCACATTCCATAAATTCAACCAACAGAAAGCCCTCATCATCGGAGAAAACGGAATCCATCATTTTCTGAGTCGTGTAAAGAGATTGCATGATTTTTTCAGTTCTGATGAAGTTGAATAGCGCCACTGCGTTGACTGCTGTTTGGTTTCGAACGCATCGTAGGATATCCACGTTTCGCCGATAGCTATCCAAGAACGCCCGTCCACTTGACGCTTTTGCTCTTTGTGCTGTTCTGTAAGCATTTTTAGTACCCATCTTGCACACAATTTGTGATCCAAGCTTTTCCGCAGCAATCTTGCATATTGTCCAAAAAGAGGAAATTCGTCTGGTTAGGGCATTAATTGTCAATCGTCGATCAGATCGAAACTTTTGGTCCACATATGTTGAACGAGTTCATCCGTGTTGTCACTGGGCATACCATTCCGCTCTTCATCATGCAACTTAGTGCGGCCATCGTCTAACGTTTGCATTACTCATTACGACTGTTTCATAAACAATGCGTAACTCCTTGTGGATTTGATATCCGTAGCTTACCCTTACCGTATTTAACTTCTTAAGTGCAATGGATCGTGTCGCCCGACTGAGGATGAGCATGTTTATATTTATATACCAGTAAGATTAAAACAAAAAGGTCACTGATTTAATTTTAATAAAAAATGTTATATTATATTAATATTAAATACATAGAAAGTGGAAAAATATAGTAATGATTAAAATAAAGAGTTAATTGCGATCCGCGTTATCCTCTATTTCATCATCACTATCACTTGGAGCAATATTAATGACTAATTGCCCCACAAAGTTTTTGCGATAAGAATTTCATATTCTTTATCACGTTGCACACATTTTTTTCTACAATTCTGCTCCAATCTTTTCTGTTTCAGCTTTAATCATCTCAATTGTTCCTTCTGAAAATTTTGGATTGCCGTATTGTTCTTACCAAGATTGCATTTTAGTGTTTCCCAGACTATTTATATCGGATTAAAAAAGACACAACGGTATTGATGTGTCCACAAGATTGTTTTCGGCTCCCCTTGCCACAAAAAAAAACTCAAAAATTCCATGATTTCTCCTTTTTTTGAAGCGGTGTTTGGTGTTTTATTACTCAATACCGAGTGATAACTGACATTATCTTAAACAATTACACTGTTAGGTGTTAGATTTGATAAAAAGTCTTCTTTGAACCACTTTTGCACCAATTCACTTATCATATATTCGTGGTAATTCAGTTTACAATGCTTTATTTCTTTGACAGATAATAATAACGCGCCTCTAACCCAACCATTTGCCGATCCGGTGTTTAAAATTATAATTCTTTTGCCCCGTGTTGATGAAACAATCAAAAAGCATTTGCTGGCTTTGTCTGTTGATCCCTTTTTACATCAACAGCGTGTGTGTCAAACCACGACGTAGTATTCTATTTCCTTATTCTAGGTGATTCCTTTATCATTTGTCTCTTGTTAAACTATTGCCATAAAAAACAGATTTTTTTTTAATTTTCTTAATGTTTCATCCGAGCGGTTAATATTAAAATCTTCGCCATTAATTATTGAGTCACGTAAGCTGGTTATAATTGGTACAAGATTCTTTTCATACATTTCATTCATCTTATCGATCTTCAATATCTGGTTTGCGTCGCTCCCTGATTTTCGTTTTTGAACTCCCTGGTGAACTATTCCCCAAACAGTACTGTATGGTAAAGTAACTCAAGAGAATTTTGGCGTACCTAACTATAAAGTCGGTTCTGCTAATTTGGTTGTTAGACCCTTGGTAGCATCTGAGAAAACCGCCTGAGGCAGGTAGTTATTTTGGGGTCTGTCTTATATAAGATAGACGGAGATGCTGATCAAGTGTCTGGCGAAAATAAATTATTTGTATTTGGTAACAACACAATCTTTATTGCAGTGGTCATTTGAGCAGAACCGACTTTAAAGTTAGGTACGCCAAAATTCGATTGGAACACTTTACGCCTGCCTCTAGTGACGTCTGCTTAATGGGCTGCTCTTCTTATTGGTTTTTAAGCAGATGTAAGCATTTAAAGCAATTTGCTTTGCAATGGGACGTAAATGTATGTAGGAACGGCATGCTTCGTTTTCACTATCACTCACATCATCAATGTTTACCACTTCATCTCCTTGATTGTCATCAAAAGGTCTATATTGCAGAGAGTGGTCTCGAAGTAAACTGTAGGTTGTACGTAAAATAAGTATGTAAAAACGTAGGCTTTCGCGGCCAGAGTTAGATTGAACTCTTAGTCTTTTGGGCTTAGACCGCGTCTGATGTCGGAATATGGTCGACGTTTCGCCCGCACTTGTAAGGGGCATCATCAGGACAAGAATAAGGAGTATGGAATATGGTGTAAAACTAACGCGAGAAACACGTCCGAGCTGAACCAAATCCCAAGGAAGAAAGAGGATGAAAACAATAGATATCGTTATACCTGGCGCTACGAGGGGGGTGGAGATGCTTAGACGGCATAGGTGGGAGATTATGAAGGTGGGCATAGCCGTCACGTGATTGGTTGCCAAATGGTGGAGAGATGAAAACCTCTCTTTCTTCCTTGGGATTTGGTTCAGCTGGGACGAGTTTCTCGCGTTAGGTTTGCACCATATTCCATACTCTTTTTTCCTGTCCTGATGATGCCCCTTACAAGTGCGGGCCAAGCGTCGGCCTTTTTTCGACATCAGACGTCAAAAGACTAAGATTTCAAGAAAAGTACTTAGAAGTGATTCCTCTCCAAGGAAGTCAAAAACCTGGGTGTAGCAGACCCTCATCTGTCCTTTGAGCAACATGCTGTGCGTAAGTCATTAATAGGGTGGAAGTACAAAAACAAATTATCACCGGAAATGAAATGGAAACTTGCCAATGCACTGGTACTCCGTCACATAGATTATTGTAACACAGTGTACTACAAATTTCTGAGTAATTCAGTGAGGGACAAACTTCAATTATTGCAAAATGCATGTCTACGGTTCTCTTTTTTAATAGGTTACAGGGACCATGTCACCCCATATTACAGACAGTTTAAAATACTAAAACTTAATGAGAGATATATACTGTCGTTCTGTATGTTTTTGCGAAGGATTATTTCTAGTGGGTTGCCAACATATCTTTGCGAACGTCTGACTCGGAGATCCGATATTCATGATGTAGACTTGCGTTTTGTACATAGTCTTTCTATTCCTAGACATAAAACTCAGAAATTCAATGGTAGTTTCGAATATACTGCTGCCATATTGCATAATCACTACACTAACATATTCTCTGTAAAATGTAGCCTTATAACGTTCAATAACAAAATATCTTGTAAACTGCTAGAATTATATGAGAGATAGGAACATTTGTATCTGTTTCGAGTATCTATCTATGTTTGCTTTATACTCAACTGTTGGTTTTTTGAATTAAATTAATCTGCTAATTTTATATGGAACTGCCCCTAATGTAAAACGGCTCTGCCGATTTAGAGGGCTTTTGAACTATGCATACCTTGTACATTGCTCAATAAATAGTATTATTATTATTATTATATTCTACACTTTGCTGTTCATTACTACCTGAATCGACAAGTCACGATTGCTTGCTTAAACACTTAATATAAACAGTAAGTTTGGGTTTGGGTAAATTATACCGGTCTTTGAGTCCGGCCCAGACGTTGAATGCAGCCGCCTACTTACAATGTTTACCTTTTTCTGAAAATTTACTCAGCGCATTATTTCACTCTATTGTTAAATTTATGATGGGTCATTGCGAACATAAAGTTTTCGTTTGCTATACTATACCATACCATAGCTTTTCCATATTTACTTTGTTGACAGCTCAGTGATTGTTATCTATAAGGAAAGTTTATGTCGATTAATTTGCTGTTTACATTTGCGCCATCAGTGCGAGGCACTGAATATTAAATAGCCAATTTCAGGGTCAATTTTGCGTAGCCTTGTATGAATAATTATAAAGTGTTCGTTTACACACAGCCTTATCTGCCCTTCAACGTGTGCTCTGAAATGCTCTGGTTTGCTGTAGAAAAAATACTGCTTCGCGAATGAACACAGGGCCTTTTGTTTACTAATGCTTGTTTTCATTAGAGACTTGTTTGCTAAGCGCGCTTTGGTTGATAAAACACGATTCATAAACCATTTAACCCCTAGGTACGCTTTTTCATATCAGAAAAAATTGCTGTTATTAAATGAACAGTGTACAATGGTGGAKGTTGAAAGATTGATTTTTTTCATTTTGAGTATGAATTAAAGTGTGTATACTTTGTAACGCTAAGCATTAACATTTTTATACGGAGTACGTCATAAAATAATCGCAACAAACCACAAATACTTTTTGCATGTAGTCCAAGTGTCTGAATGGGGTCTTCTTTTTACTGAACTGGCGATTAGTGTTGTCTGTGCTAGATAGGAGACTTTTCTTTAGCTCAGGTGAACTCTATCTGGATTTACGAGACACAACAGAACACTCTACACTTTACAGTAGGTAGCTGATTAACATAATATATACTCATGACACGACTAGTAGTTGTTCTTTTTCAATCAGAATCAAACATAATAAACATAATAAATAACTCAAAAAACTAAATTTGCACAGCATTTGCGCTTTAGTTTAACAATGAACAGATCGAAACAGTTATACCATTTCGGAACAAAAAAATGCAGGAGATAAAACACTAACAAACAAAATGAAATATCTAGGGACCTACAGTTATTTATTAACCATATCAGTGTCAGACCGGCGGTTAAAAAATGAATAAAACACGGAGAACACCAAGACTATTCGAAGTTACTACAAATAATTTATACATACACCTGTATACAACAATGATTATACTGGATAAGACCTACCAACGGAGTGGAACCAGAAAACTTTAGGAATATAAAAATAATGCATCATAGAATTATTCATTAAGGCAGTAAACTATAAAGAAGAACTCTTGGATAGCAAAACGAATATGAAAAATAGCCACACAAGTAAGAGAACACTGGAGACATCCAACGAAGAGATGTGGACTATGTACGAAAAGGTACATAGATTTAAACACAGGCAAGATAAAACAGATAAAACTGCTGTAAATTAAAAACAAATGTAAAAAGAATAAGGCAGAATTCAGTGACAAACGCAGAACAATCATTAGGAAGGCCAAGAAACAAGAAGTTAATCAATAAGGAATCCCTAAGGCTATACGAAGCACCAGAAATAAATATACCAGTATAAACCAGCGATACAAACAACACACCATAAAAAAGACATACACGATGGATGTATGCTATATACTAACTCTCCCGCCTCAATTCTCAAATATACCATTTATAGGGCACTAGGCACACTCCCTACTAGCAATCGATTATGTACCCATCCTGTCCGGACGCTCCGGAGTACAAGTGGCTGGCCTAGCGGTATATCTGAGAGTAGCAGTAATGCTGACTGTACAGGGTGTCCCATTTTTGTTGTAATTGTCTCGGTAAGTACTAATGCTAGAGCGTTGCGGTTTCGACATGTATTACTTTTTTTTGTAGTGAGTTGAGCTGTACCATCACCATTTTTGTATTGTCTTTTGTTTTAAAACTATAGCCAACTTTTGAAAAATATAATATTTCTTCAGTTCTCAGTATCTCGATTGTCTATGTAGATACAATAACAATGTAATACACTTTTTGTAGATATTTTTTATTCTGAATCCAGTGGCGTACTCGGAAATTTTTAGGGAGTCAAATTTTAGAGATATATGTAACGCAAACCTGCTTTTTTTAAATGGAAATCATAGTTGGTTTTGCTATGGTTGAGAAGACCTATTTTTTTCTGATTAAGAAGATGTATACATTGTTAGGTTTATTTTTACTAATTCTTGTATTATTCCAATGTTTATAATTTAATAAGATTTTACGTTTTTGGTCAAAATGAATGTAAATAATTGATGATAAACAAAGGATGATACTTATTTCCAAATAAACAAACAATTTCGTTAGTTGCATGACATCCTAGATTACCGATAAAAAAACTGCATAAGCGGTCTTAGGAGTCTTATGTATGTATTCAAATATGGATTTATTATTTTTAATGAATTACAATTTTTATTTAATAATATAAATAATATTGTATGTATATCTGAAAAATTGACCCACTAAAAAATTTCTGAGTACACCACTGAATTTAAAATAAAAAGATCAATAAAAATGTCTGCAGTTTTGTTTTGTATCTACATAACCAAGCGAGATAATAAAAGAGCTGAAGGAATGTTACATTATTCGAAAGTTGGCTATAGCTTTAAAACAAAAGACGATACAAAAACGGCGATAGTGAAGGTACAACTCAACTATCAACTCACAACAAAAAAGTAATACAGTAATCCCGAAACGGCACAATACCGTGTCCTCTGCACGGTAAAAAACAGTGCGTGTGAAGGCAGCCTTTAGTTCGCAGCAAATCGCATTAAATATGCTTTGCATTATCTACACAAAATATATGCAAGTGTTTTATCTGCATTTTCTAAGGGCCTTGTACCGTAGAAAATATTTACATAGTCAATGGATTAATTACTGCAAAAGGTAAACGCTTTTTACATTCAAATACGCAAACAAAGCTATAATCTGCGATTACTGGAATTGCGATTACGGGATTTAGTGCCAAACAGGAACAAAAAGCATTACCCATAAATTGGACGCTAACGTGCCATATAGGACATTTATTGTTGTATTGTAACAACAGGAACCGATGCCTAGCTTTGTACTTAATATAATGAATCTTTTTTTCTTTCAGTAGATGGACCATACAAATAGATGCTAAATTAAATTATAATGAGTCAATAAACACCGTTTCTATAGGCATTTCAATTTAAGATTGCAGCGCCTTCGTGGCAGTAGTTGCAACTAACTACTCAGAGTAAGCCGCCCGTTTGAATACATACTCGTATACGTTTGTAACTCGCTTTCCATTCAAGGAGTCAACATTAAAACACTATCACGACGTCAGTTTCTTGTTGTGCGAGAAGGTACTTTAACTTAGTACCCTAATCTATCTATATGGGTACCTACCTAACTTAAATCTACTAGAATTCGATGTTTTCCAGTTGTAATGGTTATGACCGAATTACGATTGAGTATTTAAATTACCTATCTAGTCTGTGAAGTAACTTGTAACAGTGTTATTAATATTTGGCTATAACGCTTCAAAAAATTTTTTTTTAATTCGGAAGAATGAATGGCATTATTCGCAAATTTTATACACTTTTGCTTCAAATGACACATTTATGGATTTACTACCAGGTTAACTGCCAACTTTTTAAATTTATGTTGAACCGTTTAAGATTTCAATACTGCAACTTCAATTGGCTGATTTAACGGTGTTAAATGGAACATTTTATCAGTTATGTAACAATTATAACACTTGGTGGTGTCTCCATTTCTGTTGTTCTTCTTTCCGCTCTCTTTCATCTTTCGGCTTATTAGGGCTTCCTCAGAGTTTAGAAAGGGGCTTAAATTCAATAGCACTTGAAATGTTAGCAAGTTATATAAGTGTTACATTATCTTTTAATTCTGGTTTAGGTTGCAAAATATTTTGCAATTTTTACCGAAGAAGTAGAGAAAATTATGTGCAATTTTGCGGCTAAACTATTATAGTTTAAATAAAGCTGTTGAAAGTTTGTCATTAATTCAACTTGCTAAGCAATAGTATAGTTTGTTATTAAATATGCAGTAAAAGGTATAGGGATCTTCTTTAAAAATATGTCGTACACTTTTTGCAGGTAAAACTTCAAAGGTTTATAGATCGACTCACCACTGATTTGTCGTGTCAGAAGGTTACTGCTCGCTCAACTTTACCAATATAGTAGTGATGCACTATGATATTTAACCTTTGTTAATGAAGCGGTAAATATTAATATTGATGTTTATTTTGTGGAGTTCTTTTGTGTTAATTTTTCTTATTGTATTTATTTGTAGGTTCTGGCTCCTTTTTTATAAATTAAAGACACTTTTTTCTAATAATATAACATTTCGGTCTTTGTCGAATATTTTTATTTTGCAGATTGACAAATTATTATGAAAATCAATATAACATTTACAATTTTGATATTAATATAAAATGTACCTTCAAGTTTGTTCCTTTGCTATCATTGTGGATGGTAAATGTGACGGTGAGAGGGTGTTTAAATGACAGTGTAGTAGGTATTACTTAGTCCTTGTATGTCAGTCCTCTCATTTACACGTGTTAAGTTTTTTTTTTGAATATGTATGTATTTTATACTGTATATTGTGTGTGTTCTTGTTTCTTTTGGTGTTTTTGTTTTTAACGGTGTGTAGAATTGTTTAATTGTGTTAATTGGTTTATATGTAATTTGGAAGTTATGTGGTTTTAGTAGGTTTTTTATTTTTTGAGTAGGTGGTGGTATATATGGTAAGGTTAAGTACGTTATGTTTGTGTTTTTTTCTTGTTTTTCGTATTAAACACTATTGTATAGTTTTTCTGTTTGTTGTTTTATTGAGTTACTTATTAACTTAATGGGGTAGTTGTTATTTTTTAGTACTTTTGCAGTGGCATGTAAAGTTTCAATTATAAGTTCTGGACTAGTCAATTTTATTATTCGTTGTATAGTGTTGTTTAGAATAGCTATTTTTTGTCTGAAGGGGTGGTTAGAATGGTAATTTAGTAGTCTTCCCGATGCAGTTGGTTTTGAATACCATTTTGTGAGAATTTGTTATCTTTTGTAATTAGTGTAAAGTCTAGATAGTTAATTGTGTTTTTCTTCTCTGTCTTTATGGTAAATCGTAATTTTGGATGATAACTATGAAATAAATTTAAAATTTCGTTTGCTTTGTCTCTTGGCATTATTATAAGAATAGATCATCTACATATCTTGTATAAAAATTTATATAATTTATTTTGTTTGTTATTGTTATTTCTAAATCTTCCATTATTATTTGTGCTATATTGCTTGAGATGGGTGATCCCATAGCTACCCCATCTATTTGTTTATAATAATTGTTCTTAAAAAATATCCCTTTCAGACCTATAATAAACAACATACAGTCACCAATATACAACCTGGCAAAATACTTGAACGGTATTTAAAAAAAACATTATTAATAAAAACCAATTTTATATTAAAAACTCTTTCGAAATTAAAAACAAAATTTCCAACATATATTCCTAATAACTACATTATGATTTCTCTAGATGTAATTTCTCTTTATACTAATATACCAATAACATTAATAGAACCAATTATCACATAAAATTGGCAAAACTAGAACAATATACAAATATCGTAAAAACAGAATTTATAAAAGCACTAAGTTTTACATTATTTTCAAATTATTTCCAATTTAAGAACAATTATTATAAACAAATGGATGGGGTAGCAATGGGATCACCCATCTCAAGCAATATAGCACAAATAATAATGGAAGATTTAGAAATAACAATAACAAACAAAATAAATTATATAAAATTTTATACAAGATATGTAGTTGATCTATTCTTAATAATACCAAGAGACAAAGCAAACGAAATTTTAAATTTATTTAATAATTATCATCCAAAATTACAATTTACCATAGAGACAGAGAAGCAAAACACAATTAACTATCGAGACCTTACACTAATTAAAAAAGATAACAAAATTCTCACAAAATGGTATTCAAAACCAACTGCATCGGAAAGACTACTAAATTACCATTCTAACCATCCCTTCAGACAAAAAATAGCTATTTTAAACAACACTATACAACTAATAATAAAACTGACTAGTCCAGAACATAGAATTGAAACTTTACATGCCACTGCTAAAATACTAAAAAATAACAACTACCCCACTAAGTTAATAAGTAACTCAATAAAACAACAAACAGAAAAACTATACAATAGTATTCAATACGAAAAACAAGAAAAAAAACACAAACATAACGTTTTAACCTTACCATATATACCACCACTTACTCAAAAAATAAAAAACCTACTAAAACCACATAACTTTCAAATTACATATAAACCAATTAACACAATTAAACAATTCTACACACAGTTAAAAACAAAAACACCAAAAGAAACAAGAACACATACAATATACGGTAWAAAATGTAAAGAATGWAACAAACAATATATAGGACAGACAGGACAATATTTAAAAAAAAACTACAACAACATAAAAATAATAACAACTACACAGCTTAAAAAAACCATCAAGAACAATCTGAACCACACTTTTGACTTTGATAATACCAAAATTATTACTACGGAACAACATAAACATAAAAGACAATTTTTAGAAATGATACATATTCAAAAAAACCTAAATACGTGTAAACGACAGGACTGACATGCAAGGACTAAGTAATACCTACTACACCGTTATTTAAACACACCCTCTCACCGTGACATTWACCATCCACAATGATAGCAAAGGAACAAACTTGAAGGTACATTTTWTATTAATATCAAAATTGTAAATGTCATATTGATTTTCATAATAATTTGTCAATCTGCAAAATAAAAATATTCGACAAAGACCTAAATTATAGGTCGAAACGTTATATTATTAGAAAAAAGTGTCTTTAATTTATAAAAAAAGACGCAGAACCTACAAATAAATACAATAAGGTAAATATTAAAATCTATCAGTCGTGCACTGACATAGTTACACTTCTCCACAGATTCTAATAAGCTAATAAACTGAATCTTTTAAAATTTGGGAACCGAGTTAAAGACCCACATTAAATATTCAATTATTTTATTGAATCATTCGTGATTGTCACACCTCACACCTCTACCATCTTACTTGAACTGGCCGAAGCAGTTACAAACTAAATTCGTTACCTCATTTGACTACGCTAATACCCCTGTTTGTGATTTAAGTAATCAATAATAAATAGTTCTTATTTTATTTAGGTCTTCCGCGACTAAAGTAAATATGTCTACCTATATAACGCCGAAGAAGTACTGAAGTTATTTTCCAGGTCCGCATAACCTGTAATCTAGCTCTGCCAGAGTGTTCTTGTTAAAATATTTCCGTGTAACGAGACCTTTCCAACTTCTTGTTGAGAAGGTCGCAGTTTAGTGTGTGCCTTGCTGCGAACTTCCAAACTGCTGGAAAGAAAAATTGAATCAGGAGTTTTATGTAGTTTAAGGATCACACGGCGAAAGTTACGGTCAATCTCAATAATGGACTTGTGGCACCTTTTATAACCCGATAACGTCATGTTTTTATAGTAACTGTATTAAAGAACCGCATAGCTATAAAGGCATAATAAAGGCGGTGACATTTACGTAATACTTAATTTACATTAAAAATTTGCAAGTATATGATTCGTTTTTAGATTAATGGCTACTACACTAGTCGTGATAGTCGCTTCATTTCCGTAATTTTTACATTCAAAGGCAAAAATATGCAATATTTCTAATGTGAGTGATTTCTCGCGCACTTTGTTATAAACATCTGTCATAGCATTTTATAGTAGATACTGCGGTATTTAGCTAAACCTGACAAACACAGGCAGCAATACAATCTGTCATTGTGTCTCAAAAATTTCGTTCAAAATTTATCCAACTTTTATTGACTATTCTGTAGATAATGCCAGCCATTAGTAATAATTATGACTTTATTGGTTCTAACATAGCACCAAAAGGTTAGCCTCTACACGAAGATAGGTTTTCAGACCAACCTTAATTAGGAACTGCATGCCTTTTTTCACTTTAATTGTTTTTCTAAGAAATTCTCCTATATTAGAAAACGGTGAGTATTTTATTTCTTAATGTTCATCTGTATACTAATAATAGAATAAAATCTTTCGAAAGAAATCGGCGGTTTTAAACGCGAGTTCAAACGTACCGTGATTGGCTGAATTCAATATTGCGTCACGCAACAGTAATGAGGCCCCGCCCAGCAAAGTCGCTCGCTGCATAAAGTACATCAAATGCAACAGTACGCGTCAAGCTGATTTCTGGCAGTAGGAAATACGTGCTCTGTTGCATAGTGATTTGTGCATTATTACCGTGACGTGACATCATCCTCCGCTGCAGCCGTTTGCACGCCAGTATTAATTGCCTTTGGTTTAACGTCAATCTGTGAAGTTATTTAATAACCAATCACCGTAAATGAAACATCACAAAAAGTATTTTTTGCTCTATTTTTTAAGACAGTAATTTTTTTTATGCAAGTTCCTTATTATGAAATATGTAAGTATACGTATATATAGCATTAAACGTTCTTACACAAGTCTTTGCTTTTCAACTTAGCAGACTTAAACAGATTCCTAAATAATTTTCTAGGTATTAAATTTTGGACATAATACGGTTAGCTAGCTAACATATACACTAATACAGTAACCATGCTTCCATTTGAACTTCGATTTGTAACATATATTTAAAATGATGCAAAAGCTTCATCTGAGCATAACAAATACGAATTTTGTTTCGTCAAATTACAGTCCAACATCAGTCACGGGTTATTGACACACTCCTTCATGTCCAAAGCTCCACCACCAAGCTAGACAGCATTCAAACTAGCTCGCAAAGCCTTCGCAGGTCCGATCCGCATTACGGGCAGTGATGGGCGCGTAGAATACGTCATGTAGATTGTCTACGCGTAAACTATGTAATGTTCTACTTTGAAATTCTACTGTAGAAAATAGCATTGTGTAGATAATCAGAAATCTAGAGATATTTAGTTATTTAATGGTGTCTATTACCACGACTGCTCTAAACGTGGTAAATGTCTAAACAGCAATAACATATTTGATCATACCTTAGGGCCAGAAGACCCGACAAGCATGCTGTGAAAAGCACTTTGAAGCCCTCAGTCGGTCAAATGGACTCCTTAATGACTGCAAACTGTGATTTTGTGTTCTTTCTTCTCTGTAAACAGAAATTTTATAAGCTACTCTTGTTCCTTTATCGCAAATTCTTTGAAAGCAGATCAACAGGGTACACAAGCAGTTCTTGTTGCTGAACTAGATACATTGATCAAAAGAAGCAACTAACTATGACCAACTAGTTGTGTTGTAGTAAAAAAATTCTTTGGAAAAAAATCAACTTGTAACTGCGGTACCGAATTTGATAGTGTGTTAGGAAAACAACTTAATATAGTTGTGGAAGGAAAGATGTCGTAAACATATGCTTTGTCTCTTGTGTTTCAAAGAAGTAAAAAAACCGTTTGTATACACTGACTACTTACTGAAACATGATATGCAAGTTTGTAATATAATATTTACATTTACACCTATTTATTGTCTCAGACATATTAAAATCATAAGTGAAGAAAATAAAAATATTTAGTAAACCGTGCAGTTATTTATAAAAAAAAATGTGGTAGCTATGTTGCAACTTTCAGATTTTGTCATTAATCCGTCTAAAATCAAAACTTCAAATTCCAAATAACATTATACATAAATGGATCGTATTTTGCATGTTCTAGTTGGCCCCTTATTATAAACCGCATTTTCAGTAAGGTTCAACTACATGTTGTTATACTTATGTACACTCCATCTGATTAGAAAAGAATACAGGAGCGTCATCATTTTTGCGCGATTTGCACGTCATAACCAGTGTCACCATCGTTAATAGGGGTCAGTTAATAGGTTGCAGTACAATATGCAGCACACAGCAAAATAGAAGGATATATGATGCAGACAAAACACTAATAATAAAGAAACTATGCTGTATAAATAGTAAATACGAAACGCGCTAATGCACTCTGACCGTCTGCTCCAAACGAAACGCGAACGTTGAATTAGACCAATGCTAGCATGCCACTGAATGGTATCGTTACCTGGCAACGGTTGGTGTCGCGTGCGAAAAATGGTTTGTGCACATGACGTCATTGATGATGCCATGTGTTCTTCTCTATTCAGATAAAGTTTACCATTGTAAATGTTTATAGAAGCCCTGATGAAGATTTGAAATAAAAATCGAAAGCTTGGCAAAGAAAAAAGAGTAAATACTATTTTAACATAAGAAGTCGATTTCTACTTATCTGCGAAGACTTTAATATAATAAAAAGCGACAGCTATGTCCATTTAACGTATTAGATATAAAAAACTATAAAGTTTTAAGAAATTTGACACATGAAGAAGCCAAGAAAACAAGGAAATCACACTAATTTCATTTTGGTTTAGTATGTACTTGATACATTTTAGTCATAATATACTCGTTTGATATTTTCTACTTAAAATCTACGCTAAAGTGCTTTATCTACATTTTCTACGCATGTAACGTAGAAAATTATAATTTACGCGTAAACGCCCATCACTGATTACGGCACACATAAAGTCATTTAGAACTAAGCCATTCAATTTAGACCATAAAGTGTTTTTTGGGAGCAATGTTGGTCATCTCTACAGCTTTAAACATCACAGTCCACTCTAAAATTTCAACAAGAACCTTGGTCAAAGAGGGGGGCGGTTTACAACTCACCAGGATGACGGATTTTTAATATTGGAGTCATTGTAAGATTGTATCAAGTTATTAAAAAACTACCTTTTGAATACGAGACAAGGTAATATGAGGCGAAAACAGTTCATCGAAGTTTGAGGGAAGTCAATTTGAAAGTGTGACGGACTGCCAAAGTTTTTCTACTCTTTTAATATGCATGGTGGCTGGGTGGTTGATGAATGGAGGAATGTTATATTTGCTGACAAAACAAGAATTGTACTATGGAAGATTGACGTAAATATAAGTACAAAAGAATTGGAGAAGGATAATATGTCAATCATGTACTAATTGCATCCATCAGTTTTGGATTAAGTGGATCAATGTTTTATGCGGGCATTAGTTATAAGGGTTGTACAGAACACGTAGAAGTGCAAGAAACGATGACGGATAACAATTGAGCTGAAAGTATCCTATCAAAATATGTGCCTTACGTTGATTTCATTCAGTACGACAGTTCCATCCTAATTCATGACCACAACCCAAAGTTTGGACTGGCAACCGCACAGCCGAGAGCATTTGTGGAATTAAACCAAAAATAGGGCGCCAATGATGCTAAATCGATTGAAAGTTTTTGCGCAGCAGAAGAAGAATGCACTTCTGTAAATATGTATATAAAATTTAATCTCCAGCATGTCTAGAAAAATGGAATCCGTTGGCCTTACTCGGGAGGCAATATCGGATATTAATAAGCAGCCCTTGTTTTGTAATTGGTTCCGTTTGTTTGACGATAATGTTTGTGGGGCAGTAATTTATCCTTGTCATATAACAGGTATTGACGAATATTATGAGCTCTGTAGAGAAAACAGTACTGCAAGTATATGTACAATATGATTAGTGTGCTTTTGTATAATTGCGTGTATTCAAACTGAGTCCATAATCGCCATACTATGGCGATTTCGAGTTTAGCTGCCACGATAAAATACCTAACCAAACACAATTTTGGAATAGGTAGGAGACTTTTAGAAACTGACAATGTTAACAACGTTTACATCAGTGTTCCGTATTCCCGAAAACAAGCAACGGTTTTGAGAAATCCACTCCAGTCAGAAGAGCATCGAGTAAAAGCACTAGACCTTTCAAATGAAAGCCTTCGACAAATTTTATTTATTCAATATTCAGTTAATACAAGAACTTCGAGTACACGATTTACCAACAGGGCTATAGTTTTGCAGAGATTTTCGTAGACTGCTGAATCATAACTCGCATGCTTTAGACAATCTCTTTACCTCATATGAAGCCCATTTTCGCCTATAAGGCTAGGCAAACAAGCAGAACAATCTCTATTTGGTACCAGGGCATTCACTATAACGGCTATATTCCTAACATGTCAAGATCTCCCGACTTGACGTATTACGTTTTCTCCTTATCTTATTTTTTGGTAAGTGTTTATCGATCAACCCTATACACTGACAGAGTTGAAAAACGACATCATTGTTGAAATTAAAGCAGTTTACCCAGCAGTGTTGTCATGCAATGCTTTCACCGTCTATTACTAGTAACTACGTATAGAACTTTCATAGTATTTCCAGCTCTTAATTCAAWATGTCTGTGATTTTGGGCGGTAGTCATGGTTTTTTTGGCGACGGCCGTGGTTGACTGCCCGTTTGACGTTTGTCATTCTGTTTTCCGGTGGTAGACAGGTTTTAATCCGTCGTATGTGTTGTCAAATGTTCCACAAGTATCCTATATCTCAAATTTGTTTATTGAGGATGAGTGCCTTTAGGGGGATTGATTGGGATAGACCGGATAAAATCGCCTGATTCAGGGATTAGATCGCCGGAAGTGAGGATAATTTTGGGACGGCTAGTCCTAGTTTATTCATCAAGATGTCGTTCATTTCCTTTCATCCATAAAGTCACTAAACATATAAAATACTGCAATTGTCCACCATTTTAGTGCAAAATAGCAGCGGTAAATTTAAATGTTTATGTAGAAGACAAGATCAATTTTATTTGGTTTCTATGGTTTTGGTTTCATTCGCCATTTTAGTGCAAAAATATGGACAATGAATTGCGGTACTGTAATATATTTAGCTACTGTATTCATCCACCTTTTTATCTGGTTGTAAACTGTTCCTTAGTAGAGACGTTAATAGTTTTGTATATTTTAGTATCTGGGAGATCCTCAACGATGGATTGCTATTCTCCAGTGAACAGCTAAGTCTAGTAAGGAGTGAGTCCACGTGGCCTCATGACAGCTTTAGCTATTAACCTGAAATTTAACGAGCGCAAGACTGCGAGGCGCAGAGTCCGCTACATAATCGCATGGATTTCAGTACATTTGTTTATTTGTAACGCGTGAACTCGGCCGCCGTTGCAATGCAGGCTCTGTAACGCCGATAGTGCACTGTTTTTTGCAAACATATAATCTTTTGTGGTTTGGATATTTTACCTTTGGAGGTTGTCCAATAATACTCTTGATTATTGCTAATATCTTGTATTACGCATAATTTTGTCCTTCAGCAACTGTTCAATATAATTTTTTTTGAGTGTTACACTACAGCAGTCAACTCGTACAGCTGTATTGGTGAACCTATTGATATTTCACCGTGTACTTAATTAATTTTACGGTGCGTGTCAAGTGTAATTGATAATTACCACTTGTATACTTTTGACAATTTTGTTTAAGTGGTAACCGCCTGTACAAAGAGATAAACCTCCTTTCTTGAACGCATTATATTTGTTCGTTTTTCTGTAATTGGCATCAATCCTTTTGCTAATAAACCGCTATATCAGCAAGCGTGTTAAAGGTGTTTTGCTATTGGTATTTTCACAATTTTGTCGTGGTTGAGAGCAGTCCGTGCGGATTTACGAAATTGTGTAGCTATGTTGGGGCTACCGACTGCTAGATTTTAACTTCGTTTTTGAACATCTTAGTGGCTGGTGATGTGGTTTGCATTTTTTTTTGTTATTTTGGGACATACAGCGTCACACATCGTCTTGCAGAAAGCGAAAATAGCAATGGCACCCATTTAGAAAATGTGGTGTTAAAACATTAATAACAACTATAATGAAAATGCAATCCGTTACAAACTAAATAACGTCTGTGTATTTTCCCCATTTATTTGTGTAGTGACTTGGAGTGGATTCTTTAGTCCGTTAATCACACACACTGAAGGCTAGCAACTTTATTTTAACTCAAAACACGTTAAACTTTTCTGTCATGAATTATATGTCAATAACAAAACCATCGCGGTTTATGACCGGCATCTGCCTATTGCGCCGGGGTCGATTGGCAGTAGCAACGACGCCTGCATTTTTGGCTACACACTCCCCCTCTGGCGTCCGATTTCGGCCATCCGGTGGAGGGGAACGACATTTCCCTCCGCAACTCGTTCAATGTAGGCCGATACATGATAACGACCTACGATTTCCTGTATCATATCTGTAGTTGGTGATCTTTCTTCTTCTTCACCACATAGGGTTCGTCTCGCTTGGCAGCTAGCTTAGATGTGAAACCAGCATTCGCCTTACTTAGCACATGGGTTTGTAGAAGTACCTTATCGCCTTCATTGTATTAGACTTCACGACGATGCTGATAGGCTTTATCCTCATGGCGGACTTGTTTCAGTAGCTTGTTTATTTCTTGACGTAGAAATTCCCTCTTTGCCACGCTAAAGGAATATGGCGGAGTTGCTGTGGGATTTTCCCCTCAGTCTTGATACGACGCATAGCAAAGTCCGTTAGCTCTCCCTCTTGTTGAAAAATGTCCACATTGGAAGTGAACACTCCAGGTAGTTGCTGCTTCTCATTGCTATCCAACAAAGTACCTTCATCATCCCTTATTGACTTCGTCTATTTTATCCCTGTCGACTCTTTATCAATGATCTCATATTTGACATGTATGTTCTATCAAAAATACCAGCACTTCTGGTGTATATTTAGCCTAATCAGGGCATCTTCTATAAGATCACAACCGAGTAAAGTCCTCTGGATCTTTAAATGCGGTTGAATTATATAGGTCACTGGGACAATCCTGTCTTCGATATGCACGTCAAACATTACCAAAAGAACGTGTTCCCTTTTCAACACTCCATATAAGCATTACAAGGAATGGTAAATGTGTAAAATATCATTTAGACTTCAATGGCAGGTTTTCGTTTCCAACTACAGGTATACAATGGGTAACATTTCATAAATTGTAGACCGATATACAAATAAAAGCTAACATTTATATACCATAACTTATGGTCAAGTATGAATTCTATTCAAATAAGGTATACAAGTTAATGACGTCATAATTTATAAAGGTATGCACGATGGTGATAAATTTAATATCAGCATTTGATAATGGCCACTAATTAGTACTTTCTGCCCATACCTAAATTAGGGTTACCTGTGAATATTATTCTCAAGAATAATGTTGCGTAATTCAATATAAAATGACTTTGTATTACTGCTTCTAGGTAACTGTTATCGATAAATTCGTTTAGATTAAGTTCTGTCATCTATAAGCTTAATACAAGTGCCCCGCTGCAGATAGCACGTCAACGTAACATTTTTATTGCGACTGTATTTTCACCATTGTAATGTTGTCATGGTCTCATAAAGATAATGTTTATTGCGTGCCCTCATAATTACAAGTATTTCGTGTCATGCCATATGTCCCAGCTTGATTTAACGTGCGCTGCAAGGGTTCATTCTAATCTCTAAAGCGTCGAGGTCTGGACATTGTTAGAACACGGTTGAAACCAGTGAGGCAGCAATGCGAGAGATCGATTCCCAATAAAATTTGTTATCGGGTTATCCGATAATCGCTGCACGTATCTTTAATGGATAGAATTGAATTATATAATCTAATCTGGTTGGTAGCACTTCGGCTCTGGTAATGCGCCCTTTTAGTTTACATATGGAAACAGAGAAATGCAAGCACATTAGCTGTAGGAATAGCCTCGGAGCACGAAATGAATTTTTTCCAAACATTATAAAACATGTTGGTAGAAACTGCATGTTTCTTCATACGATACAGATGAATAGCATGTATTTTGAAGTAATGATTGTGAATTATCATATTTACTGTAAAATTAAGATTAGAATAGTACAGAGGAGCTCAATGTTATGTAACACCCAGACGGAAAGTTTTTGTATTAATTTTGAACCACAACAAACGAATAAAGCTAGGTAAAATTGAATAAAAAAGAAAAGGCAAAAATCTTGTAGTAAGTGATCCTAGGACTGAAAGCACATCTTCTCAAATGTTCCATAGTCCTTGGCGGTTACGGCAATCACTGAAGTGTTCTGCAAGTGCTATGCCATACATTTTATACTGGCGATAAGTCAGGAACAGCAAGAAAAGGGGAAAATAGGATTATTTTGCTATGTTTTTTTTTAACCAGATACTGATATTTAGTATAAGATAAGCTAACTTACTCTGTTATGTGGAAACCAATTCGTTAGTAATTAGTTTAACTTGTTTAGTGAAGGAAATAGATTGTGAGGTGGGGATAGCCGTTGTGTGATCGGATTTCAAATACTGGAGGGGTGATAGCCATCTTCGTGGTTCAGGTTGTTTCCGCGTTAACAAATACTCGATGGTTTCTTGGAACTACCTAACTACGTTCTGTGTCTCATAGATAAAATTAATAAAATTAATAGGAAACACCCACTAAAATATCTTCCAGCCCCCTTCGAAAATGTCAGAGTCTCCAAAATCTAAAACAAATCTTTTGCCATCTAGAGGTATTTAGAGCGTTCCTTGCTCATACGACGCCACATGCATCGGTGAAACAAACAGATCTATTAAAACTAATCTTACAGAACACTAGCTGAATATCAGCAACGTCAGCAGTATGATAATATTTTATTAATTTAATAATGGCTCAGTTCTTGTTCTTTCCTACATTAAGATTTTTAAATACCCAAATAACCTGAACCGCGAAGACGATGTCTTTTACCTCTCTCTTATTTGGAATCCCATCATACATAGCTATCCCCACCCTCACTATCTCTTTCCCCCCACTGTCCAATAAAGCATTCTCGTCGCCTGCATAAAACTAGTCGCACACCCAAAGTCCAATGTGACCGTTTTTAGTATTTTCAGTATTAAATTGGTACATTTTGAGCCATACAAAATTAATTTAATGTAATTCTAGTAAATATTTTTGATTTGGTACTTTCCAGTAAATTTTTCAAATTCTGTTTTCTAGTAGCAGCCTCCTGCTGTAGCTGGTAGTACTGGTAATACCATATCTCCGACCAATTATCAAATTATCAGATCGAATAATATATCTCTATCCACTGTCTCTGCCAACTATTACGGTATCGCAATTCATAGGTCCTGAGTTAGACAATAACACCTTTTCGCACTTAAATGGTCGTTTGAACCAAAACGATAATTTGCTGCTTCAGAGTCTTACAACTGACAATTCGTTGAATTCTAAGGTTAAGTTTAAGGCTTGGTTATCTCTCCTTAATAAACATTATTATGGTTTTGTTTGCGGTTCTGAAATAATAGTATAATGACTGTAAAAGTTTGCCGAGTCAACCGGTCAACTTACTAATTGGGACAGTTAGAACTTTGATCGTATACAAGTTTACTAAACGCAAATCGGATCTAGTAGATGAAAATATTATATAGTGCAAATATGTAGATTTTAAGTTTTAGTATTTTTAGTATTATTTATTTTTGGGTTTAGTAATTTTTCGTACATACTAACGCATTCGGTTGGAATATTGCAGAAACTGAAAAACGTTGTGTTGTGAAGTTTTGAGCGGTTTTTGCTTTTTTAGGCTAAATCACAATTATCTGTTTGGATCAACACAACCAATTTATTTGTAAATGGTTTTCAGAAAGTTGGAATGCACGAGCAGTGCGTTACCTATAGCTGGTAAATGCCGGTTATTTACAAGCGCTAAATAAAAAGACATCATTCATCTTACTTCCTTTCACTTCCTTTTCTTGTACGGAATCGGAAATTCAGAGTGCTTACTGTGCCTTAATGGCCAGAACAGCCCAACAAAACATCATCAATCCGACTAACACTGTTGGGAAGCCATGTTGTTTTCAGCAATCAACAGTAAGTGTAGCGACTGAAAAAGTTGTACCTGATTTGTACAAGATGCCTTAGTTAAGTCTCCATGTCAGTTTTGAATATTACTTAAACAAAGCGGCTTGTTGCAATACTGTACAAAACATCGATGTTTCGAACGGCACAATACTGTGTAACAGTAAGAATCAGTATCTACAAAATGAGTATGGCGCACGCTAGACCTCCTCTATCAATAGTGCAAATCCAAGTTTATCTGCCTTATGACAAATTCTGCACTAAGATTCTACGCCACTATGATTTACGTAAATGATTTTAAAATAAGAGATATTATTGACAATGACGTGCGGAAACATTTTAAAACAAAATCGAATACATCGAACTTCTTAACCACCATAGTAAATGATTATGTACTGTCGTGGTTTGAATCGATAAAATGTAACACAGAAGAATCGATCTTCTAATGTTTTTTTTGCACCTTCTAACAACATTTTAAAACAACATCGAATACATCGAAATTCTCAATCACCATAGTACGTGATTATTTACTGTCGTGGTCTGAATCGATGAAATGTAACCCAAAAGAATCGAACTTCTACGATGTTGGAAATAAGAACGAACCGCTAGAACACAGGCATCTCTTGCCTGTTGCATTGTTCGAAGATTTACAACGAATTACTGTGAGAAGAATTCAGAGTTTGCAGGAGCGCTTATAAACTCTGCATTCCTCGGCTGTTAAGAGCTCTTTAGACATCTTTCAGGAAACAATGCAACTTCAGACGCTCCGAGCAAGTATGTCCTCCGGTTTAATTACGTAAGCCTCTTAAATGATTAAAGCTTAAAAATGCCTATTTGATTAGAGATGACTTGGCTCAAGGTCGTGTAAATAACGCTCATGAAAATAGAATGATCATAGAAAAGTCAGTACCTAAGCGCGTTTCTGCTGGGAATACTCGAGGGTTTTATACGGCTTCAGAATTGCTAGCGTACCGAATGAGTTGAGGCATTGTATTTACATTCCATTAGGATAAAACGGATTAAGGAATTAAGATAAGTTAGAAGGCGAGACGCTTAGTAAACCAACATTGCATCGTGCGCTCTTACGTAATTACTTAACTGTGCCTGTGAATTAAGACCGACGGGAATTATTTAACGTTCCTAGTCAACCTGTTACAAGATAGGTTGATAATGGTCCTACTCAAGCTTCCCTCAATATTTCTGCTACGCGTGATAAAAATTGTATTAAGAAATAGTTTCTTTGGTACAGAACAAGTGGCACTTTTTAATAACCTTTTTAGTCCACCCAGTGCTTACTCGGAAAATACTTGCTCAATGGAAGTATTTTGGGTTTTAAGCTGATGCTAGTCAAAATCTATAATTGCAGTGTGCCACGAAAATGATCAATATATTAACTTGTTCTTCTTCTATCCGCATTGTTATTGAGCTGATTTCAGCTAATATAACAGTGTTCATTTAGAAAAATCATCAAGTCACTTACAATTTGTTGACGGACGAAATCGCTGAGAAAAGGGGATATGATTTGTTGCTCATTACTAACACAATCTGTCAATGACACTAACAGAAATCTAATTTACGGTTTGTTATGCTTTCACATCTTAAACCGTCGAAAATAAAATAATATGTTAGCTCAAAGTTGCGTAAACTTGACGACTTTTTCAAATAGTCTAATAACCTCTCGATCTGATGTTTTCACCTACTGTATCATATGACAGCGAGCTAGAAGCTGCGTCGTTTTGACAGGTGCCCCCCGGCAGCCACTTCGAAAGTAAAATGTAGGTAAAATCATAATAATAGCTCCTGGTCACTTATTATACGACTAAACAAAAAAGTGTATGTAAGCAACAGTCGAATTTTCAGTGAATAATTTTAAAGTGTGGATGCAAAACAACGCAGTGCTGTCTTTATAAAATGAAACGTCCAAAAAGAAATTAAACACAAAAGAAACCCATTAGATACAATCCATTTAGGTGGTTAAAGTTATCCTACTTCTAACAACTCAGTTGTGAACAGACAAAATTCATATTAATGGATGGTACTCTTGAGACTTGGTGCTTCAAAAAATAAAACAAACTTATAGGTAGGTATGCAATGATTGAACGATTCTTATTTATTATACTTACTTTTGTGAAACGTAGATGCTGTAAGTTTAAATTTTAAAACAATTTGATATCGTTTTTCTTGTTTAAGTGATCGATCTTAGTTGTTTAATTATTTTATCAGTCGTGTGTTTTAAATCAATCAGGTCGAAACATTTGATGCTTTATCAAATATACAGCTTGTTTTGGAYAATATCCGGTATTTTAAACCAAACGAGCCTTAATTATTCCCGTGGAAGATAAATATGAGTAAAATCCTGAAGTAGGTCATTTTTATTTCGGAGGGAAACATCTTGTGATGTATCATTCAAGATTGTCACAGCAGCTCCGTACCACTGGCAGCTCTCAACCTTCATTTTTAAATAGGGAAGATATGTCTAGCAATACATCATTTTGAAGCCTTTTTTGATAATTCGTAGGAATTCGAAAACACATACAATACTTGTAAAAGCAGGTAATTTTTCGACAATCTTCCCCGCACTTTAACCAAACATTCTAATTAAAGGCCTTCAATAAGTATGCAGCAACATAACCGTACGGATTTGATTTTAACAAATAAAATCTTCACTATTCATCTTTCGTTATAATGAATCTTCCTTTTAATTTGTTTTTTAGTACCACATTATAAGCTGTAATTTCACATGACACTTTTGTATCTGTAATACTCATGATACGTATTAAATAAACCAGTTGATGCATAGGGTAGCATATGACCCCTTCGAAACCGCTGTCGGCAACAACCTTACGTAAATAACTTTATTATGTAAAAATTATAACCCTGTTTGCTTAAATGCAGATAATTCTGATAGCCGATTATGTTACTTTATCGTAATGTACATATTCGATAGCGTAATGTAGAAGATAAAAATTACATATGCAACGACAAAAAAACAATTGACAGCCTGTTGTCAAATGCATGTCTATAGTGGGCAACACGACGTTTTTAATTAGAGGTTGATTAAACCGCTTTCATGTTCAGTAGGCACGGTAAAGGCTTTTATTGACGTTCATATATATTCATCCAATTCATTTAGGCGTTATTTAGATTTCATCTGCACTGCGTTATGCGTACTGTAACGAAATGGATTGGACTACTCGATAACATGTTACAGTAAAAAAAATGGAGAAACCGTACTTTTAGATTTATAGCTATTGTTTAGTATGTAGAAATTTGATCCTTACTTAATAGATGTGCAATTTTAATAATTTAGGGTAACAGTTCGGTATACACAAAAAATTAAGGGAAATCTCCATTATTTGCAAAATATTATGAATAAATATAATCAATCATGAAAAATAATAACACGCAGGTTATTGGAATTACAGGTATTAATTTTCTTCGTTATTTATAAATTTTAGTTACTTGAAACTTCAGTTTTTCATTTAATGGAATAGGCACAGTTTATACTTTGTGGGCAGCTTTCAGTGGAATTTTTAAATGCCTTTTTGATTTGTACTGTATACCTAGATAGTATGATAGATAACGAATGGTAAGTTTATCCTTTACAAATATTGCCTCGACATGGTAGTAAAGGTATAAGGCTTCGATGAAGAACCTCGCAATGCCAGGATTCTCGTATTTTAGACTTTTGGTTTTAAAGAACTTCTTCATTCACGCGAAGACGCTTGATTTACTGAACATGGAAAGCCGCCGAATAATAACTCTTATGGTGCTACCCTGACCATTAAGCATCTACGTTACCGATTGCAGTAATGCAGAGAACAAACACAGTGGAATCAGTAAGGGCATACTGTTGCCTCTAACGCCTAATCTACATTTTGGGGTGATAAACATGAAGGTTAAACAAGTTTGGTAGGACGCACTTTTGGAGTGTTGTTTTGGAGGCTGTTGCTCAGAACACATTTTGTCTTTTTCTAAGGTAATATGACAATCCAGCATTAAATTCAGGAAGCAATGGAGCCCAAGCCTATGCACTACCTCAGAGCCCGCACTATTCCACATTTTTAACAAGATAGTGCACTTTCACATATATTTCGACTATTTTAAATAAGATATCTCCAATTTATTCGCTGTGCCGCCTATCAAGACCTCGCTATGTTTTACATATCTGGGACATGGGCAGAACATTGAAAGTTTACCCCATCCTTCACAGACTTCTTCATGAAGCTGTACGAGTGGCCTGGATTGAGTCATCTCATGTAAACGACCTTTGATCTAATAATTTTAAACGAATAAATGGCTGTTCCAACTTCCTACAAGCTTTTTTATAAATATAATTTGACTTTTAATGCAACAGGAATTGCGGAGGGTGAATAGATACTTTTAGTGTTGTTTTGAGGCAAAAGCGCCGCAGTAGTATATGCATGACTATTTAACAAATAAAATTTTACGTAAACTGAAAATATATATAGTTACTGGTTATAAAATGTATTTTGCACTAGAAAATGGATAAAATGCACTACATTTTCCTTCTAAACTCAGTATAGCGTTTCATAAACCAGAACACTACCGTATAGATCCACTGAACTATTGCCAGTGAATGAAAATATTTTAAACAAACTATTTATTTTCTAATGTCTGTTAAATGAATCTGAGAAATACTCGTAGATGTGTCTTAACGATATGAAAATGACTGCATAAATTTTATGCTGCTTCAGTTTACAGTTTTGCATAATACCAAATATAAGATTTGGAGGACGAAGTGTCCCGCTAGTAGCAAATTCGGGATGACACCACTAAGTCCCACCCAACTTTGGTCATAAACTGCATGATGATCCCCTACAATAAGGCTTGTCAATAAAAGAATTAAACCTTGGTACCATTTTTCTGGTTCAATGCAAATTTTTCAACMAWAATAAAGAATTATAAGATTAGGGTTTTGCAGGTAAATATATTTCTTAAAAGGTATTGGCTGTTTTGACCGGGAATCGAACACTGCACCATCAAAACCCTATTAGCTGACTTGCTAGTCGCCTGTTGTTTGTGGGTTTTAGAGCGACTTCTACTACGGTGGCTAGATTATGGCGACAAGTAGCTAATTATAACGCAAATTATTATATATCAAAGTTATTTATTACTTACCTGTTTGATTGATACTGTTGATAAGAAGACTTGATTAGGTTTCTGCAGGTGAATATATTTGAAAAACGTATTGCCAGAGCTTCTAGAAGTTTCTATAACTTCTTTCATTAGACGTTTGGAATAATATTTTTCTCTATATATAATGTTGTTTTGTAAAAATCAACCATGTAGTTAGTTAGATATGAAAGCGCAGCTGTGGAAAACGTATTTACTTGTTGCAGTTCAGTGGCACGTGAGTGTTTTTCCAAATGGATTCCTATTTTTATTTTAGTATGACCTATGTAACATTTGCCGCCAGAACAAGTTATTATGTAAACACTTTCATTTCCTAAATGTAGTTTATATTTAGTGCGACACAATATTTAATCATTTTATTATAAGTACTATCAACATCTAAGGATATCATCATCCTTTTTAATTTTGTACATAATGCAAAAGCAACTTCAACTTACTTTGCGGTGAATGAGAATTTACTTGATTTGGACGAGTATTTTTATTAAACATTGGTCAAGTACTCATGCTGCTATAACCATTTCTTACTAGCGTTGATTTAAGATGATAAACTTCTTACTCTAACTATATTTTGCCTGAAATTAGTTCTTATAAGATTGTTTCTTTTTCGTGTATGGGGGGTGTGTAAGATATGGCATGTAAATATTTGGATGTGTGTGTGTTGGTTTTCTATAAACCTTGTGCCTTAACTGACTATCTTTTTTGTAAATTTGTATATCTAAGAAAGAAGAACTGCATAGTGATTTTTATACTAGGAACTCTAGCATACCGCGGCGCCAAATCACAAAAGTATAGGTTTAAGCTGCTGCTTCTTTAAAAAAGTATTAGAAATTTTTAGAAATACGAAAAACTTTAATAGTGGTGATGGAATTAAAAGGTTTTCTGCACGATCAGTTTAGATTTTATCAGGTTGACATCTTATTTCTATGACATCGCGCTCTTTGGTAATTAGTTTATCGACTTTCAAAATTTTGTTTGAAGTTGTGTATGACAAATATTACAGATGCAATCTAAACTTTAGATCGACAAACAAATGTTTGATTAGCGCCAGTGTTTTTCTGAAAACATAATAATCTCATATTATGGAAGCTGAAAGCATTCACCAAGTAAGTCATGAACTCACATAAAAACGGAGAATCGCTCAACGCAATTATATCAGAAGAAAAAACCCTTATATTCATTCATGCAATGACAATAGAAAACGTAAATGTTAGTAAGGACAGTTGAGAAAGAAAACAAAAAAATCATGAAACGGTAATCTGCAACTTAGTAATTCGTTTTGCACCCCAAGAAGCAAAACTGGTAAGCAACAGTTATAAATAAAATAGGTAACAATAGAACAGACTGTTTACAAGAGCACCTTTGATCAATGTCGTATGTACTTACTGTGATTAATAACTTGTTTGTTGTATGTATAATTTATGAGTTGTACTGGACTCATCGACTAGGAATATGATCATTAAAGCTACGCCAATCAATCCACTAATATGCAAAAACGGTAAAGTGAATTGCAATGTCTCGAACAGTCGAAACCATTTGAAATTATCATAAATAAGACGGCTCAACGCATAAAATTGTAATTTTAGGTTTCATTTGTGGCTTAGTAGTTAGTACCAGTTCTGTATAATTCAAGACAGCAGATTGGTCACCCTTCAGTCCCTCCTGGAGCAGGACACGCTCTGTAAAAGGTTTCTATCAGCGTTCGATGTTTTTATTCAATTTTCGGTATAAGGGCGCACTTGAGATGAAAATACCTGGAATTTGCAAAGGTATACCTGCGTGAGCGGCAATAGCCTTCTTGAGATCCTTACGGGCAAGAGAAATATGATATTCAGTACTTAATTTTGTACATCGTGTTTTCAGTAATGGAAAGGGATAAGATCAAACCTTCCCCGAAGGCAATAAATTCAATCAAAGTTATTAAATCACTTTGGCCGGTCCTTTCGAGGGAAAACTGCGAAACAGCGTATTAACCTCTGGGGCTGACCCTAGCCAAATCAAACTACCGCAAAATAACAGAGGGCGACACAAATAAATCAAATTTCGTGGGGACCCTCACGATTTCCTGTGGACCATCACCACAACTTGATTTCGGCTGTAACCAGCGGCAGCAGACTTACGAAAATCAGGCGTGACCGGATAGTTCAGATTGGCTGTCAAAATGATCGATCGCAACGACGAGTGCCTAAAGAGACGATTTCTTCCTGTCGGGAAGCGTGGTCGGAGCAGGACCGGAATAGCGAAAATTCATAACGCCTTCAATTTCGCTTATAAATTTATAATTTCCACATACCACATTAATTAATAAGCTACTTGTGTTATTAAAGTGATACCTACTATTTTTTATTGATTCGTCACTTCCTTCTATATCTATAAGTATGTACTAATTATGATGGCAGCGTCTGAGTTACCCAGCCTGTCCACGAAGAAGTCGAAATAAAACAAAATGTTTTTTGTTATGTTTCAGTATAATCTCAGTTATTAAGTACATCTTTTGATTAATAGATAATTCAATTAATAATATTATGGTTTGTTCTCAAAATGGACCAATACCGCTGCTTTCAACTCACTGTCATCATCATTACAACGTCGGCCTCGAAGGTTTTTCATTAAATATCCAAACAGGTAATGACCACTGGGAGCCATATCGGGAAATGCTCTTGCGCTCACATTTTTATTCCCAATAGTCATGCAGAATTCTGCGAGCACTTATTGCAAAAAGCTTTGACATTTCTGTATTTCCAGCACTTTCAAATGGCAGTCACTTAACACTAGCCCCTCTGCAAGAGCAGTATTTTTAGCCTTTATCACTTCTACTGGCCTATCAGCGTTGTCATCTTCAAAACTCTTCTGCCCCATGCGAAAGCGCTTTGCCGATTCTTTTCACCGAATAGGAAGAATAACTTCCGCCGTACACGTGGTTTAACTTTTGTTTGACCACTTGAGGTCTAAGCCCTTCTCTTGTGAAAAAAATTGTTATAGTTCGTTTGAGTCACTTGAGGCATTTTACCAGTTGCACAGTATTCAAACTACTCTTAACTGAAAAGTACTTGACGTATAGAAAGCTTACTAATACATGTGCACATAAAAAGCCTAATATTTTGGCCCGTGAAAAATTTTAATCTATATTGCCTAGATATGTTGCGCTAAAAGCCCACTGCACTGAAGCTCTTGGTATATTGTGCCCATATTACTAAGAGCTAATCGTATACCTTGAGAAAAAGATACATCAGGTTTCGCAAATGGTGCCTAGAATAAATGTTATTTTTCCCCGTAAGTGATAGACATTTATAAAGAATATGCTATTCATATTCCTTTCGTGAATTTCCAACATGTGGCATCACTTGCTCCAGTAAGTGGTGGTAAGTGTTGCTTTAAAATGCTATTATGTCTTATCCTACTAAGCGTTATTTAGTTCCTGAGACTTTAGTTCCCCGATACCAAGAAACTCATTCCATGACAACTATGTTTTCTAGACATGAAGTGCACCAGAGCATTGATTTACCAACTTGGAGCTTAATTTATTCTGCTGTCGTACACTTTTAGAAACTGCTTAGTAGTAGGTCATCATACAGACCCGCTTATTACTTTAGCTTTTGCTAGACGTAAAACGGTAGCATTATACTGCTCATGTTCACACATTCATCACCAAGTAGGTCTAGCTTCCATCCTCTCAGCAATCAACACTCTCAAGGGTTTTAAGCGCTTATGTTTAACTGCATGCTCAGCATTGATTCTTCTCAATATTTCATCCTGAATTGCCTTTGTAATGGGTGCACCTTCATAATGAACGATTTTGTGCCAATACGCTACCGGAGTCTCTGAGGTTGCAATTAAGTGGAGATCAGTACAACAATGTAGGGTAAAAGTGCGCTTTTTAACTGATTATTTAAGTTGCACTGTTATCTGTGTTTTTATTGCTTTTGTTGAGTCTCGCCTGTGTTGCTCTTCACGAAATGTAACATTTTATGTCTTTCTACCGTTGGAGTTAACGACTCTGGCAATTAGGATGCGCATGAGCTACGCAATAATGATTATTTGATTGTAGCAGTGAAATATTAACAACTGATTTACTATTTATTATGGAGTTTGTTGCCCTGAATCAATGTTAACACATATTTAATAGTCTTACGTGAGAATAAAGTGACACATTCAATGACTTTTAGCTATAAAAAGAACTGGTGCATCCAAATACTAGTAAGTACCCATTTTGATTTTATAAAAAAGCAATTTTACAAATAAACCCATAAACACTATTCGCACTGCTAGAAGAATACAACAGCTTTTGCCTGTTAACTCAAAGGTAAAAATACATGGATATATAAGTGCTGAACGCAACGTTTCCAGCAATTTTTTTATTAACGTAAGGTCGATCATTGTCTCGCTGGTCAGATATCATATTTGTTTATTTGGCATATCCTAATCTTGAAAGGGACTAGCAGTATTCTTCTGTATTTTTCACGTCATATACAGCAACATCCGCTTACAACGGACCACAAGGGATCGACGAAAACGGTTCACTATAAGCCAGTGTTCATAATAAATGTTAAATACTGATATAAATAAAAAACTTTTAATTTCTTCATTTATTCGCATAATATGAGGTATCCAAGTGCGCAAAAAACGGCCTAAACGCGTCAAAAAAGTATACCCAGACCTACATAACGTCCTTAGGACGACTGGACGTTAAGGAGTATGCAACACTGTGCAGCATAAGGAAAAGCACTCCGCGTCATAAAGCAGTTCCAAATTGAAACCCGTATTTCTCAAGAACCAGGCGCGACTGCAAGAAACGGATTCCATATTCGTATTCCGGAGGTCATTTCTTAGAGGTACGCATCAGCTCGATAGACGATGGGACGTTATATTAAATAATTATCATTCTTCAAAGTAAAAGCTTTACTTATTTTCTCCGAAATTGCGTCACTCATGATTGCACGCTTTCGGTACATTGTTGTCGTACCTAAATAAAGAGCTCTATCATAAGTTGTAAGTCATCAAGCGGTGTTGTACGCAATTATGTTCTCAGTTCTCACATGTATAATGTAAATGTTGTCGCGCGCAGCACAGGGTGCGGCACAACACTTTATGTGACAAATATAGAAATTAGACGTTTACTATTTTAGACCTACCTACCTTACGTACATTACGTACATATTTTTTTGCGCGCACCTTCCTGTAAAATACTCACATAATATTTTGATGCTTCGCGGCGCGCTGTCGAGTGGCAGTGTATCTATTGGGCGATGGTTGCACCAACGTGACTGATGTTCCAAAATTTCATTTTACTCTGGCTCCTTTATGTATGCTTGTGGTTTAATAAATAACTTTGTTTGTGTACTAATATCAAGGCTCCTAATTTTATGGAGTATTGAAATTGTAGCCACTTTCACTCGAAGAAGAGCGGGAAATTTGAAAGTGACATAACTGGGATGCCAGAAAATGATAAGAATATATGCCTGGATATTTGAAATGCTGTAAACTGGAGATAGAAAAATGGAATAATCCTGCGGGTTGAGAGTTTAGGCAATTTGTTTATTTTATACTCGTAGCAGCATTACCAGCATGTTACTTGTAAACCTTACTAGTGTGCACAGTCTCTTTATCAAGCCTCGAAATCTGAACAGAAACGATATTTGGTGATGAAAGGAATATAATACAACCAACTGAAATTTAAGAGCAAAGCACGGATAGAGGTTGACAGAAATGACAGAGAGGTTAAGCAACGTTAAATGAAAAGGCAACAACTGATTTGTAATTGTGCTATTCGTTTGTGTACTACTATTCCATCCAGTAATAGAATAAAGATAAGGATCTGACAATTAAAATTATTTGTTAATCACATAAAAGGAAAACTCTAGATAAAATCACCTATGGATGCAATTGGATATTTGCACAATTTCTGAAAATAGTGCGAAGGGATGGCCTTAAATGCATATCATGTATATTGAACATTTTATTTGATATAATTACATGAATAACTAAAAATTCTTTCAAAACTGAAAAATTCCCGCGTAAAACAGCCTCTTGCGGTAGGGCAGTCGTGTGACGTAATTTGTCAGATTTGCCAATTGCAACAATGACGTTTTCAGTGTTAATATACATTTAATCAGTCTTAATAGTTTCAAAATGAAATGAACACCCAACACATTGTAGAATAAATGCAAAAGGCACAGTCTGGTGTTAAAAAATATGTGAAGTAAGGTTTGACAACTGTCAAAAATGAGATGCTATACGACTTTATGCGTCACATCCGTTTTAGAGACTGCTTGTTTTTGGGCATTTTTCAAATGAGCATTGCTTAATAAATATGTAAGAATACATATGTAGTATACTTATTTATGTATGCATTGCTTTGTATAATTTTGCAGCGGAAGTGATTTTTTGTATATGGAAAATTCTCGATCTTCTCTCATAACCTCACTCATGCTTTGTGTCAATCAAAGTCGCTGATCAATCCGAAATGTTCGAAATATTGGTGCAATAAATAGCGGTACCCTATAACTTGAACTAATATCTAACTAACATTAGTTCGTTGTTTGGCAACTGCTTTAACATTGGATAAAATTGTAATTTGTTGTATGGTCCACTTCATTTTTTTGGAAGGAAAAACAGCGAAGGAAATACATGAAAGGATCCTATGACACCATTCGATTTTTGGTAAATGGTGTAAGCACGGTAGAATAAGCATCATGGATGCATGTCATCCTGGAGCTGTGACACCAAAAATCATCGATAAAGTCCATTATTTGGTATTAGCTGATAGATGGATACAAAAGCGTGAATTAGTAGATACTGCAGGCATCTTAACTGAGCAAATTTTCTTCATTTCATTAGATGGGTGCTACGGCTACGTCTATTCACACCTGAGCAACAGCTAATTCGCCTGAAAACTTTTCACTTTTTGTGATAATAAAAGAAACATGGATACATCCTGAAATGAAACAGCACACAGCAGCCCAGACAATGCATTTTACATGACGAACCAGCTCCTGAAAAAGCAAAATGCGTTCCGTGTACTGGAAAAGTGATGGCGTCAGTATTTAGTGAGGCAAAAGGAATTATAATTATTGATTTTTAAAAAGGGGAAATCCGTAGCAATAAAGATAAACGTCCGGGAATGACCAGAACAATGCGCCAATGTGCATTTAACCCATGTGGCCCAACAAAAATTGGTCTAACGGCGGGCAGAAAAATTTAAGTCAAATAAAGTGGTAATATAGGAATTAAATAAGTATTTTGCAAGCCTTCCAGACTAACATTTCATGGGGATTATGTTGAAAAATAAGGGGCTCTGTTTAGGTATAGACCTAATTATTGTTTTCTTTCATATCAATCCAAGTTACTTATCAAACCACCTTCATACGTTTACGCATCAACCCGCACATATAACTTTTATTATCTGGATATATACCTACCTGTTCTTTCTAATTAATTTTGACGCCTACCTCTGTAAGAAAGATGTTTTCTTTTATATTATAATTTAAAGTTTAATGGCAACTACACATTATTCGAGAKAAGTAATTTCATTCTTACAACTTGCTGAAAAAAAAATTGTCTAACGTTGTGAGCGTCTGCAAGAAAGTGTGTAAATTCGTAACAAGCGACTCCGACCCTGGATGAGGGTTTATTGCAGACCGTGCGACGATAGTTTATTCAGCCACACGTCTGCGGTGATGGGATAAATGAAGTTCCGAAATCGGGTCATTACAGACGGGATCGTTGACGTCAGTATAGCTTCAAATATTTACTGGCAGACACGGACTCCATTAGGCTCATAATTTATTACTAAATTGATAAGGGTGTGGGATCATTAGCCAGTTAATCGTATTACATGTGAACAAGAGGAATTGCTGTGGGGAATTATCTCGTTTTTGACATTGGATGCATGTATCAAGATCAGTAGGACACTGCTAATCTCGGCCACTGTTATAATACCAACAATGCAATTCAACAGAATGCAGAATAGTAGCTTTAGAACTTTGATTAAATTTAACTTTTTAAAATTACTGACATAAAGCCCATTAATTAATTTTGTTTGTAAAGCAAATTGAGTATTCTAAAAAATAAAAAAAATATGTAATAATTGTACTCTTCTAAAATCAATTCCAAGAAACAATAGCATCCTGGTAAATATAAGGTTTCTATAATTTATTCATGCAACGCGGGCGGCGTTGATTTCTGAATTCTATGTGCCGCCTTTTTGCAATTGCTGCCAAGCTACAATATGCACGGCGATAGTACTGAGGGTTGCAGATCAATGTCACCCCATAGCTCCAAAAGGTGAGCTTTCTGCAATCTTAAAGTTAATTATCTCACAAAATACTACAGAATATGTTGCAAATACATATCCCCAGGCATTTTCTCATATTAAAATATATCAAATAATTCAAAAATCGACAGATGAAAAGTATACGTCACTTTCCTGTGAGGCGACAAATTTTTTTAATCGAAAATTTTCATAAGCGCCCTGGATGCATGAATCATTTATAGAAACCCTGTATTTATTCCATTTGCCAATATTAACAAGAATACCTACAACTATTTTGGTACTTTCGCAAAAATGTTGCAACCTTGTCAAGACGCTGGCCAAAAAAATGAACCCAACGTTTCATTTGTTTCTGCAATATTTGTTAAAACCAATTTATGGGGTGTATAAGGATCTACAAGGTTCGTAGAAAGTTTGATGAGTGATCGTAGAATTTACTCTTGACGTTTCAATCATACTGTTGGCTTCTTCAGAAGATGAATGATAATGATCGCCGAAACGTGAAGAGTAAATTCTGCGATCACGGCATCAAACCCGGGAAGAACATTCTAGCATGGACAACGGCTGTAAAAGCCTGCATTCTATAAATCTACAAGGTTACAACCTTTTTTCGGAAAATATACTAATAGTTATTTATGATCAAGTACCAAGTACTGAAAGTGTGAATGTAATACTTTAGACATCTAGAAGTCCTGTAAAGATGTATGTGATAAGTACAATATAAAATATTTTGTTAAATCGCTTATAACTCTTTCATTCTTTGGTTTCCAGTTTTTTATAATATTGGTAAAGATGCCTAAGTAAAAAATGATTAGCAAGATATAAACATAAATAACTAATTGTAAAATAATTTTATATTACTGAATAATTATGATTTAATTATTGAAAACTAATCCGTTTTTCTAAGTTTTTTTTATAATAATTAAGCTTCTGTAAAAAATTTACTTTAAGTTAAATCCTCCTTATTCACTAAAAGATAAAGCACTTTGAATTAATACAAAGCCATCGTTAGTATCAGAATAAATAATAAAAAGAGGAGGAACTTCTTTAAGTTATTTTGACAATGGCAAAAATAGACAAGCACACTTGATCTCAAACCAAAAAGCAACCTACATGCCAGCAACACTAAAGTAATTAATCTAAATTAATATTACGTGCGTGTTGCTGGCATGTAGGTTGCTTTTTGATTTGAAATCAAGTGTGCTTGTCTCTATATTTTTGCCATTGTCAAAATAATGTTGTACTCATAAGAGTTCCCCCCTTTCTTCTTATTTATTCTGGTACTGACGATGGCTTTGTATTAGTTGGAAGCGCTTTACCTTTTGGTGAACAAAAAGGATCTAGCTTAAGGTTAATTTTTTACAGAAGGTTAATTAATACTGATTTATTTAAAACGATGTGATTTGTATTTGATTGAAAAGTAATAGGTGTATCTTCGGGCAAAAGCTATAGACCGCCTGATATTTTGGAGGGTGAGGATGCTAAAGTTCTCAATTAATTACCGGTAAAATTCAAGTCTTGGTGTGTCACAAGAAAGTTAATAAATCTACTAGAAATGCATTATTCGCTTATTTTGTCAGCAACGTCTAGCGTAGGTCGAAATACTCTACGATAAAGGCGATCCTTTTGCTAAGTATAAGAAAACGTTGATATCAACCTTTCCATAAATTACTTGCATTTCTTGAAACGAGATTTAGAAAGCTACAAACCTAAAAAATCCAAGATATTTACTAGGGCTGAGATTGATAAATTTAGGGTGGAAGCACCTGGTAGGGACTAGCTACTAATAAACACAATAACCATGATACTCATTTTTGTCGTGCTAGGTTGCTAAATAACAATTTTATTAAAGGTTGTCAATATAATGGGCGTTGCTTGTCGTCCGCAAAAGCTGATATCTATGACTGGATGATATCAGAGGTTTAGGCTCCAGAATTGTAGTTAAATTACTGTTTCCAAAAAATAAATCTGAAAGAGTATTTACCCTTAAAACACCAGAAAATACTTCAACTTGTTCGTACAATTTCAATAACATTTTTCAAAGATAGTTCTCTTCTTAAGGATATAAAACAAATAATCGTTTATATTTTACTAAAATCTTAAACATATTGTTTAGCCAGCATGCATACCTACATACGGTGAAAAAATTCCTGCAAATGTAGTCTAGTATTTGAGACTTACAGATGCTTTATATACCGATCTTGGTTTAGAAGACGTTTCGCGTCTTTCCTAGCAGACTAAGGGGCTGATATAACCACCAGCAAATGTCATGAAGATTTGAATATTTTTGTTGCGTTGCCGAAGGTTACCTTGGATATTCGATGGAAGTCAAAAGTTAGTAATTCTTTCAGATTTAATATTCATTATACCTATAGTTTTCTTGAGTTTATGAAATTGCTTTACTTTGTTCTGAAATTTTACGGTACTGGTAGTGTAGAGTATGTACTTACGGTACCATAGTGCTGTAAAGTGATGTTTTCTGTCAGTATATTTGTTGTCAATAAAAATAATATTAAAGTGATGGAAAAATTATTGGTGTTATTCTGATTTATAAAAAAAAGCCAATCACTGAGGATACCTCTTTTCAGTGAAAGAAAAAGTAGACTGGTAATTCTATTTAAATGGGGTATTGTCTAGCTTAAGTTTAGATAACAGAAAATTGTTATGACCGGATAAAGGGTTGGTAAATCGAATCCATATAAATTTCACAAAACGAAGTATCGGATTAAGCGACAATGTACGGTACATATACACCGTCTCCCGATATTTACGAGAGTTGGGCCACTATCAGGTTACTGTTTCCAGCCAGTTGAGAAAGTCAAGCAGTCACGGTAAAGTTCTCCAGTTTGACACCGTTGGGAATTGGATTCGAAGGGTTTGTATAGGATAGAGAACGCGCCGAGCGCGTGCTGGGAAATCTAAGTAAACTTGAGGTATCCCACATCGTAAAATGTGGGAGTTTGCATGCTTTTGGTGCATAAATGTAGGCCAGAAGTAATCATTTACTCAGGCAAATTACATTTTCAGTGTTCAAATTGCGTTGCTCTTATACCTATATATAATTAGCGCCGTGGTTCCCGTAATACTGGCCACTTACTTTTAAGGACTTTAGCCCCATTTATTTTTTATTTTGGATAAATAATAATATATTACATTTTATAAATGACATTGGCATTTTAGTCAGTGATGAGATGTCTTATTGTGAATATTGAAAATAGATTTAAGTGGTGTTTAGCAATAAACAATTTCAATTGTAAAACTCATGTATGTTGCCCGAAATATCTTCTGTGTTGTATGAATCTGAACACTGTTCTTGTTACCTTTATTTTCATATTTCAGATACAGATAACATTTTATATTTAGACAAATTACTTCAGCGTTTTTAGAATAAAATGCTATCACGTTGGTGTGCAGAAAATATTTTGTTAATCTAGTACCTACAGTTTTTGATGAGTACTACACTTTTATTTTTGTTCAGTCTTTAGAAGCTAGTCCCGATATATTTGTGACTAATAGTTATATTTTGTTACCTTGAAACAGTTGTTGAAACGATTGAATGTTATAATAACAATCAAAAACGTCACTTCCAAAAAATTACTTTATATTGAGAAATAAGAATCTAAATACGTAAATACTACAGGTTGATTACTCATTAAATTCAATGTTGGTGAAAGTAAAATTATGTTTTCGTTTGTTTCCCAATAGCAAAGAGTTCTAGGTGTTCTTTTCATAATAGGTCTACTACTTAAAGTAGAAGGAAACTGCATACCCTATTAATTTCGAAAATAACTGCAACAATTTCCAACACCTAGTAGTACTTGCATTATCTGAATAAACTGTGATACGTGTGTTTGTTTTTATTAAAACATTCGATCAGTTCTTTAGCCTTGTTAATGCATTTTCAATAACAGCTCGTTTGGTTTGTCGGTGTGCCTAGAACAAACAGTTTTATGGGAAAATAGTGAGTTTTTTGTATTAATATTTTTATGGTATTAATTTATATTTTATAGTGTTCCGTAATTAATTGTTGTGTTTTATCTTATACCGCATTAAGTCATTTAGAAAATTGCTGTTTTATTTCTTTAGCACTCCACTAGTTTTAGATTAGACGTTCTGCTTTAGAGCTGAAAAATACGCTCGAAGCAATCGACGGCTGCAGCAATAAACGACTTTCTTCTTTCGATTTTCTGCCATACATAATTTAAAAAAAATAGCGGACTTTTTATTGCTTAATACCTCATAGTATAATTATCATTTTGTTAACACTAAGACTGAGCCAACATTGCTCATACAGGGCATCAAACACTCCGAAGAGCATGCAGGTGTATTTTATGGCCATTTCATATGCACTAGGGTCAAATTTTATTGGGCTAGCGGCCGTTACCGACATTTTGACAGTAACACAAAAATCCTTTTACTGCGAATAGGTTGCTGCTCACGTATTGTGGTTTAACGACGATATTTCACAGTCAACGAAATAGGCATACCAAATGATAAATTTCATGTAGACCGACAGGCCGACGTGTACCGTGCCATTGCCGCCGCGCATATTAAACCGCATCCTTTTTTGCCTCGCTTTTCTTCTATCCCGGWTAACCTACAGACGCAAATCCCTCTAAATTAAAGCGCACGTCCCCTTTTTGAATACAAATTCACGTGGTTGGCTTACGCGGTACGCTAAACAGAGAGTGCCCTTGCATGTGAGGTGGCCATTATTCAGTGCGCGCTAACGAAGTATCGGCATTCCTTTGACAATGCAACCTGTGTTTCGCGTAGCTCATTTAAAAAGACTAAAACTGCGTTTTAGTAAAAAGCTGAATGTGAGTATGTGTGTTCGAAATGCTTTCCATCAACACAATAATGCACAAATATCTAAATTAAACGGATTCGGAAAAATTGAATAATATTGTATTGCACTAGGTATTTTCTAAACGCTCGTTACAAGCTAACCAAATTACATAAAACTTTTGCTTGTTTGACTTTTTGTAACCTTTTAATTTGATATTGTTTTATTATTTGTCCCATCCACATTGGCCTGTGACCTTCTTGGCTGTTGTTTGTTTGTAGAATTGTTATTAACGCCAGAAGAAATTGCAGATTTCTTGCCTGTGTTTTCTTATCTCGTTCAGGTCTGATAGCCTTGGCGCTGAGCCATGAGGCCATGGCCATAATGGTGTCGTCAACATAAGGAAGCCGTGTTTTAGGTTTCAGACCTGATGACTCTAATAACGTTGTGTTATCAAAAATGTCACAAAATCTCTTTATTCTAGACTAAACCAGGACAGGCCATTGAGATATGTAAACGCATCAATCTGAACTGCAAAATGGCAATCACCTCTACGGTATCTGGAATCCAGTCACACAACGGCTATCTCTACCCTCACAATCTCTCCCTCCTCCTTCCAAACATCCCCACGCCTGCATAAAATCAGGCGCACTACCTTTTGTGGTTTAGAAATTAGGATTTGGTTCAGCTGTGATGTGGCCTCGCGTTAATTTTGAACCGTATTCCATATTTTCTTGACTTAAACAAGATAGTGGCAACCATTCAATTTGGATTTCGCCGCGGATTTAGTATTTACGAGTACAGCTTTGATCAGAGTTACAAATGATATTGGCGATTCAAGCTAAGCGATACGCAGTCTAGTAGCAGAATAGTGAACTACTGAAAAAAGACGCTATTGCTGGGCGCTTCCCGCTTTCGTGAACGCTTCGCGATAAATGAGTGTAGGCGACAGCTGAGTTTTATTATAAAAAAAAGAATGCTTGAAAACAATAAGTATTTTGTTTGTCTATAGCTATTATTCTGAAGCTAAATTACAGAAGTATGTTAGTTTTTATTATTTTTCTTTTAAATGAAGCTTACTGGATTTCATGACCAACAAACCCAGCTATTCATAACAATTTGATTTATACACCAGGACCGTCTGAATGAAAAACCGACAATGGGAGAAATTATCCGGTTTCCACTGAAGAATTACATAAAAGTTAAAGCGGCAAGCTAATAAAGCCATATTATTTTTGTACCAATCAACATTAATATAACATAACAAAGATACTGATACTGAAGTCAAGACTACTGCTACTCTTCCGCACTCAGTTTCTTCTAACATTCAATTAAATTCTCTCAAAGGTGGACAAAACTGTTGGAAATCATAAAACAATTAATTCCATCTTATCGCCCTTCACTACGTTCATAGAAATTAGCAACACTTATATTTTGTTTACTTAAAGCTCAGTATTTTTTATATAGTATTGTCAATATTGTTAGGAAAAGTATCCTCATAGACATGTAAAACAATAACTCGTTCACATGTTGGCTATGCTAAGTAAAGTTGTAGGTTCCGTCGTTTTACAAAAAAGCCACATTCCATAAAGGCGTTTTTTTTAAGATTTACCCGTTTTTAATTTTCAATTTACCCTGCAGTTCATCTAGCCTTTTCGCCAGGCAGATGTATGCAGACATAGACTAAAAACTGAAACTATCAGTACCAGTTTAAAAAATATGGTAGGGTATTGTGTTGTGGTATAGGTACGCAGGCATTTATTTTACTAGTTGGGTAAACTTTTACAACCACTCTCAATAAAATAACTCGCATTAAGAACACCTGCTGTGACGCAAAAAAATTTATAACAATTAAATACTTGTATTAAAACTAAAACAAGGCAATAAATCCCCTACCGGAGTATGATACACGGGGTAGATGCCAGCTAACCCAATGGAGATGGGCTGGGTTAAAAACAAAGACTTGCCTGAGCGCCACTTGGTTTAACTACCCCCTTGCGTAGCGGAATAAACCAAGAAATTCCAGGTAGGTATAAAAACGATTTGTAATGACTGATAAAAGCACTAATAATATATATAAATAAATTTAATATATCCCGTGGATGAAAGTATAATTACAGGTAAGTATGCTACTAAATATTAGGGCGATATTCACAAAAAATTTACTACTCCGTAGCGCAAATCGATGACTAAAAGTTCATCTAAATAATCAACAAAATAATTAATCGCATCAAAAAAATCTCCGTCGATTTGATCGCTCGGATAAATAACTATTCAATTATTGAGTCAATACTTTTCTGACAAAACAAAAAAAAGAAACAAACAAAATGTTCAATTTCTTCACCGTACGTGTACACGTTCAGTTTACAAATAAACGTTTTCTACAATTACTTAATGAATCAAACAATTACCAATAGTTGCGCGTTTCGATAAATCCAGATGAACTATAGCTGATTTAATTAAATGCAAACGTCTATAAATATGCTGTTTTCGCGACTAGTCAATAAAAAAAAACTGTACAACACATTTGTCATGCAACTTATCTGGTTTTCCTATAAATGCTTTACGAATTTTAGGGCGAATTGTGGCTCTCTAGACGGCTTCGGGATGGGCAGCGATGACAATCGTACGGGCTGTTAATACGGTGAACCAATCCTTCAGGATGTCCCACAGATCCGACGGTCAAACGGGAACAGGAGCGCACCTCCCTGACAAGGGCACGTAGATGATAGACACCGCGATATAAAAGCGATTTACGCCGGGATTAAAAAAACCCTAAAATAGGATAAGACGATGTGTATTGGCACTAGACACAGCAATGACCGTAAAATATTAAATAGTTACCTCTTCTGTCGAGGGTTTTGATTGGAATCCGTTATTCTACTCTGATTTCCGCGTGGAACGTGGTTTGTGAATTTGAATCCTGTCGAACGACAGATCGAAGATCCAGTACCTTAATCTCAAAACAACCAACTGGACACTTCCTTGAGCGAATAGGGCAGTACCTCCCTCAATCATAAGGAATCTTAATGAAGATTTTACACTTGCCCTATCGCTATTCACGCTAAACCACAAGCTGTTTTCGATACTAATTCAAAGCATTTTTCTCGCCGAATCCCTGGCTTATCAGCGCGCAAAAAAGAACCGGTCGAATACAGAAAAAGCCCATGTCCACAAAACATACGCCTAGAGCCATCTTTCTCGTGACGAAGAATACACACAAATAATGAAACAGTTATCTTTAACTAGAAATTTTCTAAATTGGTATTTGGAAATATTAAGACCTTTTTTATAAACGGTGTCAATGAGCTATAGCTTCGAACGTGGATTTTGAACCGTTACATTTCCCCCCTCTACCTGAAAATCGTTAACTCCGTTAACGTTGCTTAAAAGAAAAACTAATCATAGCTCTAATGAAAAAAATAGGTTCCTAACCCAACATAAAAATTGTCCCCCTACTAAAGAAGATTAAACAAAACCTATGCTAAGTATACCGCACGATTTCACGCTACTCCTCGTTTTCTTTGAGGTCTTTTGCATGCCATAAGCCCTTGAAGTTCCCATGTTCATCTTGGAGCTCATACGTCCACGGTGACACGCGTTTCTTTATGCGAAAGGGACCTACATATCGCGGAGCTAATTTCGCGCTGTAATGACGCGCCGCATCAGACAAAACGTAGTTTCGTCTCCACACTAACTGATTAGGTAGATACTGAGTGTATCTACGTCTTAAATTGTACGCCTTCGTAGCTTGTTTACTCGCCTGTTCCAAACGCTTTCTAACTTCTTCCAAAATTTTACTTAGCACGGAATTTCTTTCTATTAGCGCTTGTACGGGATCAGCATCGTCGCGATTTCCTCGATCATAGTCCGTACCCGAAAGTACCATATGACGGCCAAAATTCAAAAAGAATGGACTTTGTTTAGTAACTTCGTGCCTCGCCGTTCTAATGGCGCACGCGATCTGCGAAATATTCGCGTCCCACACTCGATGATTGTCTGAAACGTACATTGCCAACATTGTTTTTACGGTACGGTTTACCCTTTCAGTCGGATTTGCGCGAGGATTATAAAAAGCACAAAATTTGATCATAAACTGATACTTTTGCGATAGCTTGTTTATTTCCTTCGACCTAAATTGCGGACCATTATCACATATAAGAAATTTTGGGACTCCGTAAATCAAAAACACTTCTTCCTCTAATTTTCGAGCTACAATTTCCGCCGAAGATTTCCGCAATGGAAACAATAACGAATACTTGGTCATATAATCGGTAACTACCAGTATGAACGCATTACCCCTAACCGATCGCGGCAGTGGCCCCATTAAATCAGTGGAAATCATTTCCCACGGTTTGTTGGCTTTAGGGTGAGAAGCCTGCATGTCGCTTGGTACTTTTTGACTCGTCTTATGGGCCGCACAAATTGAACACTTTCTAACGTACTTTCCAATATCTGCCCGCATTTTGGGCCAATAATATTTTTCCGCAATTCTCCCATATGTCTTCCATACTCCCATATGACCGGCCAATGGGGGATCGTGAGCTTCGGATATTATAAGGCTCCTTTCTTTCTTCGGCACAACCAACTTCCACGACTCCTTTTCTGAAATTAGTGCTGCAGGATCATTTTTCACGTATTTAAACAACTTGTCACCTTCCAATCGCCAATTGTTAAAGTGCAATGGATCACGTTCCACACATCGTCGCATCTTTTCATACCAAGCATCTGTACTGGATTGTGTCACTTCTACTGCCTTCGGAGCGTCAACCTTATCTAACACTGGGACTGACCGTGAAAGTAAATCCGGCACCAAATGTTCCTTCCCCTTTCGATGGATGATGCGCATGTCGTACTGTTGTAATCTAACTGCCCATCTGGCAAGACGTCCTGACGGTTCCTTTAAATTCTGCAACCACACTAGAGAGTAGTGGTCTGTAATGACCGTAAATCTTACTCCTTCTAGATAAGGACGAAGTTTTTCTACTGCCCAAAGCACCGCAAGACATTCTCGCTCCGTGGTACTATACTGTCGTTCTTGTCTGGTCAATGAACGGCTTAAATAACAGATTACTCTATCTCCATCCTCGGTAGGTTGTGTTAGCACCGCTCCTATGCCAAATCCCGACGCATCTGTCTGAACTTCAAATGGCAAATCATAGTCCGGACAACTAAGCACAGGAGAAGCAATTAAGGTCTCTTTCATCCGGTTGAAAGCGCGATCACATTCCGGAGACCAACAAAATGCCTTAGATTTCTTTAGCAAATTTGCTATGGGAGCCACAGTCGTTGCAAAATTAGGTACGAATCTGCGATACCACGAGAAAGATCCTAGCACCCTGCGTACTTCCCTTACCGTTTTCGGCACAGGCAGCTCCAACATAGCTTTTACCTTTTCAGGGTCCACATGTAAGCCATTGCGATCCACAACATAACCCAAATATTTCATCTGTGGTCGGCAAAACTGGCATTTCTCAAAACTGATCACCAAATTGGCTTCGTGCAAACGCCGAAAGACTTCCTCTAATATTTCCAAATGTTTCTCAAAAGTTTTTGTCACTATGACAATGTCGTCAAGGTAAACGAACACGTATGGCTCAAGGTCGGCTCCCAATACTTGGTCAATGATTCTTTGCCAAGTCGCTGCCGAATTATGAAGCCCAAAGGGCATCCTTTTAAACTGCCACAATCCTCGATTCGGTACGGTAAACGCTGTGTACTGCTTGCTACTCTCGGCCATTGGGACTTGCCAGTATGCGGATTTTATATCCAAAGACGATAAGTAATTAGCGTTCCGCAATTTATCTAACGTATCGTGTACTTGTGGAAGTGGATAACTGTCTCTAACCGTCACCGCGTTCAATTTCCGAAAATCTACGCAAAATCGGTAACTATTATCTTTTTTCTTCACTAGGACTATCGGAGACGCCCACGGACTGTTAGATTTTTCGATGACATCTAATTCCAACATTTCTTTTAAAGCGTTATCGATGTGCTGTTGAATGACCGGCGACACCCTATAATAACGTTGCTTAATTGGCGGCGAGTCCGTCATTATTACATGTTCTCCAACATTTGTACAACCGAGTTTATTCGTCATTGCTTCCATGTTTTTGTTTATCACGGCATTCAGTTTAACCCTTTCTACCGGCGACAATACCGTTTGATCATAAACGCTTTCCACCGCATTTACCGTCTCACCGCCTTGCGCAAAATGCCATTCGTTATTTCTCAAATCGGGTACGATTCCAATTTTTCGCCAAAAATCTGCCCCTAATATAAGTAAATGTGGCAACTCCGGCACTACTAGTACCTCGATTAAACAAATTCTACCTCGCACTTCAATAGGGATTTCGCAAACACCTAGAGCCTCACATTTTTGGGCATTTGCTACGGTACAAAATATAGATCGCGTTTTATCAAGCGTTATTCCTAATCCACTGACAAATTCCCATCCTTTACTACCCAAGATGGTTCTTGAAGCACCCGAATCTAACAAACCTAACACAGCATGACCTAAGACATTAACTTTCAAATACGGGCGTTCATCATTTCGTGCGTGATCTAAAATATAATCTAATATAGCACTAATATCCGAATTGGTCGAGTTAATAACAGGGCCGCTTCCATCCCGACCGACTAAAAGCGACGCCTGGCGTTTCCCGATGAACCTTTGTTGCAATCTGGGCAAGTTCGCTTGGTGTATCCCTCTTTTTTACAACCGTAACAAATTCTTCGCCTCTTTTCTAAACACCCAGCGGCCTTATGCCCCGGTTTACCGCAATTAAAACATAAAAACTCGGACGTATTATGTTGTGTACTCTTTAGCTCCGCAACGGCAACCCTATCCACGTCTTCATTTACTCCCACGTATGCTAAATCGGGTTCTAACGCAATAGCCCTACGAGGCGGTGGTTGAAACGCTTCTACCGACTCTCTTTTTGCTTCAAGACGCCTACAAAGGTCACGTAATTGAGCTATCGTCTTAACTTCTACCAAACCTAACTGACTTTGGTAAAACGGTGCAATATTTCGAAGAAGAATTTTCAATTTAGCCTCTTCCGAGATCGAACATGTGAGCCGCTCAAATAAAGATGACATAATGGCTAAATAAATACCTATAGTTTCATCCGCGCCTTGTGTACGATGCCTAATCTCATCTAACAATTTTTCATTATAATCTGAGGGTTGGAATTCCACTCTCAACTGTTCTACCAGTTCTCCCCAACTACTAACGTACTTCCGCGCATCTCTGTACCAACATAACGCTTTCCCTGAGAACAGATCAATCGCGCTATTGAATAGAACATCTTCTGAAACATTCCGCGCACCGCAAAGTTCTTGCACCCTTTGAATAAAAGCATTAACACTTAAGCCCTTTTTATCGCCTGAGAATTTGACGTCCCACTTATTTACTGGTACTGGTTTAATATAAGTTCGCGGTATTTCGATCGGTGTAGATTGCCCCCTAGACGGACCTGGTAAATCTATCATAGGCGACTCTAATATACTCAAGGCAGGCGGCACATCAACCCGTTTCTTACTAAACTTTTCTGCTTTATCTTCCAATTCTGACATGCCATTCAACACAGACGCTAATAATTTTGATTTTATTTCCAGTTCCTTATCAGTCTCGGCCTTCATTCTATTAATCCTACCCATGACATGAAATAGCTTTGACTCTATCTTTACAAAACTAGCAGAACTGCGATTATCTTCAAATTTATTTAGCAAGTCCGTTATTTCAGTCAATTTTTCTTCAACCGCCCTTTTATCCTCTTCATACGTGTACGGATATTGCGGTACCGTAAAACTATTCCCGGTTTCTTCCAACTTCATCGCCCGATTCAAATTTTTTCGCATTTCGTCAACCGTTCCGATAGCAATCCCACGTACTGACAATTCGTAATTCAATTCATTCTGCGTTAATCTATAAATATTCATTTTCCCAGACATCTTGGAAATAATTTTAGAGGAAACCAAATAGATACCAAACAGCAACAATAAAAAAATGATGGCCCCACGTTGGGCGCCAAATATGTGACGCAAAAAAATTTATAACAATTAAATACTTGTATTAAAACTAAAACAAGGCAATAAATCCCCTACCGGAGTATGATACACGGGGTAGATGCCAGCTAACCCAATGGAGATGGGCTGGGTTAAAAACAAAGACTTGCCTGAGCGCCACTTGGTTTAACTACCCCCTTGCGTAGCGGAATAAACCAAGAAATTCCAGGTAGGTATAAAAACGATTTGTAATGACTGATAAAAGCACTAATAATATATATAAATAAATTTAATATATCCCGTGGATGAAAGTATAATTACAGGTAAGTATGCTACTAAATATTAGGGCGATATTCACAAAAAATTTACTACTCCGTAGCGCAAATCGATGACTAAAAGTTCATCTAAATAATCAACAAAATAATTAATCGCATCAAAAAAATCTCCGTCGATTTGATCGCTCGGATAAATAACTATTCAATTATTGAGTCAATACTTTTCTGACAAAACAAAAAAAGAGAAACAAACAAAATGTTCAATTTCTTCACCGTACGTGTACACGTTCAGTTTACAAATAAACGTTTTCTACAATTACTTAATGAATCAAACAATTACCAATAGTTGCGCGTTTCGATAAATCCAGATGAACTATAGCTGATTTAATTAAATGCAAACGTCTATAAATATGCTGTTTTCGCGACTAGTCAATAAAAAAAAACTGTACAACACATTTGTCATGCAACTTATCTGGTTTTCCTATAAATGCTTTACGAATTTTAGGGCGAATTGTGGCTCTCTAGACGGCTTCGGGATGGGCAGCGATGACAATCGTACGGGCTGTTAATACGGTGAACCAATCCTTCAGGATGTCCCACAGATCCGACGGTCAAACGGGAACAGGAGCGCACCTCCCTGACAAGGGCACGTAGATGATAGACACCGCGATATAAAAGCGATTTACGCCGGGATTAAAAAAACCCTAAAATAGGATAAGACGATGTGTATTGGCACTAGACACAGCAATGACCGTAAAATATTAAATAGTTACCTCTTCTGTCGAGGGTTTTGATTGGAATCCGTTATTCTACTCTGATTTCCGCGTGGAACGTGGTTTGTGAATTTGAATCCTGTCGAACGACAGATCGAAGATCCAGTACCTTAATCTCAAAACAACCAACTGGACACTTCCTTGAGCGAATAGGGCAGTACCTCCCTCAATCATAAGGAATCTTAATGAAGATTTTACACTTGCCCTATCGCTATTCACGCTAAACCACAAGCTGTTTTCGATACTAATTCAAAGCATTTTTCTCGCCGAATCCCTGGCTTATCAGCGCGCAAAAAAGAACCGGTCGAATACAGAAAAAGCCCATGTCCACAAAACATACGCCTAGAGCCATCTTTCTCGTGACGAAGAATACACACAAATAATGAAACAGTTATCTTTAACTAGAAATTTTCTAAATTGGTATTTGGAAATATTAAGACCTTTTTTATAAACGGTGTCAATGAGCTATAGCTTCGAACGTGGATTTTGAACCGTTACACTGCAGCTTTCTGTATACCTACATCTGCAGGCACTAGTTACTTCCAAAAAAGTAAAAATCTTCTTTAACCCGAGTCGTATTTTGTACGCCACACAGCGCGAACGAATCAAGTGGACTGCTTTCTACGCGACTAGCTGATCGCTCGAGCACGCGGAAATATTAATTTGAATCGCCAATAGGGGGGCTGGGGGGCTGGTGCAATGGATAAGTCTAAGACAGCTGTTTTAAAATTAAATGAAATTAAATTGTAGGTATTCCTATGATGGACAAATGAATACGTATACACGTAAAGCTCGCAACGGCTCGCGAGTTGCTGGTGTAACATTAGCGTAATTTGGCTTGTTCGCGCCAAGCTCGCCAATTTCCCAACGGTGGTCGATAACTTCAAAGGATATGTTCGGCGCCTCAATTTGGTGTGGACGTGGAAAGTGTTCACATCATTATTATGAAGTGATCGGATGAGAAAGTATAGGCGTTAATCGAAAAATTCGAAGAAAAGGAAATTTAAAATGCATGTCTATGCTGTGCTGTCTACACCTCAACCAACTGCAGATAGTACTATTTCGCTGTCATTACAGCTCATCAGTGTAGTTTAGGTCTAGTGTAGACAACACGGCATAGAACTGGTTTTGCTTATATACCAAAAGAAAATTTAGCCGAATGTGAAATTAAGAGACTATAAAAATAAATCGAAAGGGAGCGATGCATGCAACAAGATAGGAGCAGCTCTAGAGTGTTCATAGGACGCAGTTGAGCGCAGAATGAAGACTCTTTTGGCTCAATTTCAACGCCAAAGGCAAAAGGTGGAGAAAATAAAAAAAACAGATGAGTACAGATCAGATATATGCTGCCACATGGTTTGGCTTGAAATCATTTTCGTTTTTATAGTAAAAAAATATCCCGAAGGAAACAACTGATACTCTGAAATAGGTAAGTATTAATTATGTAAGTATTTACATTATTTATGCCATTTTGTTTTGCCTTGGTATAGCGCCTTCATTGTGCAAATAATTAGCATACTCATTTCTGATCTCTTGAGAACGATTTATTGGTTTTCTCGGAACTCGGCGTAAATGCAAAAGAGAGGTTAGGTTTCGATTTTCTCGCCTCAATGCACCTTCAATCACATTGTTATTTTCATCTACAATATCAAACGCTCCTGCCGGTGTATAATATATGTCTCGCGACATAAAAATTCTTTTTGTCGATCATGCCAGGATATGGTTTCGTTAAAAGATTCCACGTATCAGAATATCTTGCAGTAATTTTTTCCACGAAGTAGTTATACTGGGCAACTGAAATAAAATAAAACAAATATTAGTATGAAAGCAATAAGTCAATTATAAATCATTGCAGGACAATATTCAAGAAAGAAATACACGGAGATGAACGCCGATGAAGAAGAAGACGCTAAAGGAGAAAAGCCAACGAATGGATCTGGTAACAAAAGGAACATTTAAGATGAAAACGTACAAACTGCAAATAAACGCAACAGGAAAACAGCTGACCCTCGGCTGGACGAAACATATTATGGCATCTGGAATCTCTTTGCCAAAAAGTAACCCAAAGAGATGAATGTTTTGTATTTGCAGAGCATCTTGCGTTCAAATTAAGAAAAAAAGAGAGCAGTCAAATAAAACCGCAGCATAAAATCAATGTACTAGTTCTTGAAACTGAAATAGGTATTATGCAGTCTGGCAATCAGGCACCTCAATAATCAGCACATCTTTATTTGCAACAACTGAGTTCTAGTAATAGTTTAACTATCTGTAGTACACCACTAATATATTCTGACCAGCAGTCCACCACACAAGTTGAAATCAGATCTTGATAGACCATATTCTAGCAATGCTAAGAATTGCGAAACTTAATTACAAGATGTTCAACAAAATTGTAGCAACTAGATTCAGTAAACATTATAGTATATTTTTATTTGTGAATTTATAGTTTATGTATGTATTTATCGCTATCATTAGCGAAATAAATATATTCTTACCTGTCACTAAGCATTCTAATTAAAACAATACATACTTCTGGAACTATTCTGGATACCAACTGTTTTGGTACTTTAAACAGATACATTAAACTCGTATATGAGTCCATGTAGCTAAAAAGTGTAAAGTAGGTAATTGCCAATCTCTCATGTGGGGAGCTGCATCTCTGTAGTTGATATGTCTTTTGGCAATTTTAGGTCCAATTAAATTAAGTATATGTAAAAAACCACTAGCTGATATCCGACAAAAATGTTTTAATCCGCTTTCATCTTCCAACCTAAAATCTCTTAATAAATCGGTACCACTATATTGTGTCCTGTCTCTGTCAAAACTATCGACGACGTCGCTAACGTTCAGACAAAATCTTCATAACCATGTAGGAAGCACGCGCAAGAATTTCATCCGTTTCTTCAATAAAAGACGCCATTTCAATTTTAACTGAAATCGCGGTACACTGAGCGAACTCTCGCGAAAAGCACTAAATGAGAATTAGATTTCATCTGGATCGCGATCAGTTCGCGAACTGCTCGTATATAGTTCGCGAGTCGTTCGCGAGCAATTACAGGAACTGTTCACAATGTGTTTACCGTTGTATACATAACATGTTGTTTTATTTGTACTATGTATAATTTGTAGTGTAGTTGCTTATATAGTTGCAGCATTTATTTTCATTATCTTTTCAACGAGCTTAATTTTGTTGTTAGTTTAGTGAAATTTGAGTGGAGTTTAAATTGTAGGGGAGCAGTGGCAGATAGGCTCCACCTAACTATTTCCTTTTGTGTAACTAAATAAGTAAAAAAATCATATTCTGTTGATGCCCTTGCAGCAGCGAGCAAAACGTCGAGCCCATTTCCAAGGCAGATGTGATCTAAGCCAAAACCTCAGGTTTTTAGAATCGAACTACATATTTTTTTATAAGTTTAGGGCAATCAATTACTATTTCAGTACTTTGTTTGTTTGTGCTTGGTAACAGGGGTAAAAGGCTAAGACTGACTGGTGCAATATAGTAACGGTTATACTAGTTGATGCTCTCATGCTAACGTCTGTATCTGGGTTAAATATCGTGTATTTGTCAGTTTCTTGACTGCGTCCTTCAAAAGTCCAGAAAAACCAACCTTAAAGTAGATGACTACTACGAGCAAAGTGTCAGATACCTATAAGTATTATGTGATGAATGATAATCTAATAGTAGTAAGGCAACTTWCTCGTTACTCGATGAGCTTTGAAATGCTCAAACCATTTGAGAAAAAAGTCTGAGTTAAAGAGCTCTGTAGAACAATTCTATGATGTCCCTTGTATTTGATGGTTACGTGCAGTGCATCAAAACCATGGATACTTTCAGGTTGCTCTCACAGAGGTTTTTGATTGTCTGCAGGATCCTCCTACTTATTAGAAACTTCGGACTAACTGAGGATGTCTGTTCAACAGACCGGAGATCGCATGGTTCAACTATGCCTCGCCGATTTGGAAAGTGATGCAATAACCGAGGCGGAGTAAGACGTTTACTACTTTTCCTTGTTCAACGTAAATAAAATTTTAATCATTTGTTATATGTAGTACAAATATTCAACAAAGAATTAATAGAAGGCATTGATAACATTATTTCTTCTGGTGTTGCAGTATTACAGTACCTACAGTACCTATATAATCAACGCATTTTATAGGATGTTAATCAATTTTGACAGTTTTGAAACTGTAAGTTACAGAAAAGCTAATCTGTTTCTAGTAAAAATCCAGCTGTATCGTTAAAGAATATTACTTTTAGCATTGCGATTGCGTTTTTTGTTATGCCCATAGTGTTAACCATACTATGTATGTTAAAAAAGTCTAGATAATATTTTTACGGCAAAAGGTTGTTGGCTAGTTCTTATTTATTGCGAAGGAAAGAAGTTGTTTACTGAGCTATTAATTTATTTAAGTAACGCGATCGTCAGATTTCCTTTTAAATTTAAAAAAATCTCTAATACACTGTAAGTATTAACAACCCTAAACGACCCTAAAATTTTGATAAGAAATAATAAATATACTCCATTATAAATAAAATAGCATCAAATTTCGATACTAACAAACTGATTTATACATTCTATCTAAAGTGCTTGCAACAGGAATTTTTATGCTGCTTGAATTGATCCCAATAAGACGAAAATAAATTTCTTCCAAAGTCGGAGATCTCCACTTTATGAAGAAGGCACGCTATTAACGATGTTTGTTTTGACATCGCTTTCTCTCGCAGCTCCCCTAATCCTGACAGGCTGAATCAATCATAAGTTGACGGCTATGAAAATTACAGTCGATATCTGAGCATTTATTACATCATAACACCACTCTGCTAAGGGAAAAACTTCTGTATTTGTAGTTATATTTTGACGAATGTGTTAAACTCATCCTCTCAGTAATAAATGACTAATATGATATAATACTTTAACTTTTTAGAAACCTTGGGCAAGGTTGTCCAAGTTATTCTTATAGATTACGTTCAACCCAAGCGCTAAATTTAAATTTTGGCATGAGGCACAGAAATCATAAAAATGTAAACGTGTTATAATTGCGGCGCTATTCTTTTCTCAGTGAAGTCCAGTTTTGTTAGAAATGAAATATAAACAACGAAGTAAAATTTGTTTTTGACATATTTACGATTTCGGCCAACAATTATGTCGACTAGCCCAGGTACCTGTTTATTATGGACGCATGCATTATGTTTGTATCATGTCACAAAAATTTAAAGTTTTAATATCAAAGCTTTATAGCACTTTTGTTTATTAAATTATCTATTGTGACTAAAATAGCTAATTTGAACTTATAAGGTGTGAAAAAGGAAATGCACCAGAACTTTTATATTCCCAGTGGTAGGCACGTTATAAAATAGCTTTACATTCATAATGCTTCAGGCGTATACGCATGCTGCGCTACATGAGGGGTGTGTGACAGGTATAGAGGAGAATTTCTCAACGGTGTCGCACTTATATAAAGTTTTTGGAAACCTAAAAAAATTCATAACATTGTGTGAGAAAATTACGTATGAGCAAGTTTGTCCTTTGGCATTGGCACATTTTGGCATGTAGTAAAACAGGATCTTAGATAACTTGCTGCCCCAGGTAAATCATTCATTGCTATCTCTTAAAAAATGAAGTTTGTTTTATTGAAACATATTTATGTTACTAAATTCATTCCTGTCGAGTTGAAAATACTCATATGCATTTTGCCTTAAATTGCATCGGTAACTGGAAAGTACACACCCCCTCTAGTGCAACTAAAGAACCCTAGTTGGAAATATCTAAAACAAAACTGCCGATTCAACAAATATTGCAGTGAAACAAATTTGTGATGCCCCTAACTGCTGTAGTGGTTGTTTACTGGGATACATCAGGATTTCTCTTGTTCCTTTTGCGCAATGAAGTTAACGTAGCTTGAACATTTTCTTTATAGAAATAGCAAATTGCAGAGAAAGCAGCTGCAGGAGTCTTTTATGGKACTACTTTATAATAAGCTGATGAGATAAACCTGCTACATGTATGTATCAAATGCGAATAATGGATACGTTACAGTTGGACTACCAGTATTTCAACACAGCATATTAAAACACATAATTGAAGTTTGCATCTAGAAATACATAATACAACATTTATCCTTCTGAATCATTACAGCATGTGATCCGTGTAAATGAAAGTTGTCTTATCAATCATAGAGGGTGTATCCTTAAACTGAGCATCTTATTAAATGTTTATGGAAAGCACACCTCAAACATGTAATTACACTCTGAAAATTTTTATTTTATTTAAAACTTTCTGTTTTAAATAATACAAATATATACCTAGTTTTAGAATTATCAATAATATGATTTATGATCTTTTGCAAATTTTGTTACATTAAATAAAATGTCCTGTATATTATTACATATTTGTATCCCTTTTAAGACGACTATTAGCACAACATAGCTGTATGGTACATGGTCCAAGATTGGCCATTTTGTGTTGCATAACGCTTGCAATAAAATAACAGTATGCTCCTGAAAAAATACCAATATGGTGGTTTTACCAACGAATAAGAAAAGAATAAATGATATTTAATAATATAATTATGTTCGCTCTCTAATAATTAGGAAGGTATATTATTTCCTATTTAACTAGCACCAACTATGGATAGCGTGGTTTTTTCTTAATAAGACGTTTTATTTATTTTGCTGCTACCTATATGTTTCGAACGGTGCTTGAAAAGTTAGAAAAAAACTGAAATTTGTTTATTGATTGTCATTTCTTGTTTTGACTTCATACAAATTTTAATATCGTAGTCAATTTGTATAGGTACACGTACAATTTTTTCAACAATCCGCTTTAAATTCTGGTGTGTATTCCTGATGTCAGAATATAACATAGGAGTTTTAGTACAAAACTATTATTGTTCCTGTTCCATAAGAGAGCTCTTATTACGAATCTACAAAAGAATAATGCATTTTATTAGCTAGTTCAAATCGATAATTTAATAACCTTACACAAATACTACAGACGCAAATCGATTCTGATCGATCAACTAATTCTAGTAGACTTAACTAATTAGAAACGAGCAATAATGATTTCATTAATCGATTCGAATTGATATTTTCGTCGAATATCACATTACTCTAAAGGCCCAGACCATTTGACAACGACGGTTCTATCCCGTATACATACTCCGTCCACCGTTCTACTTTCAAATTTATTTGTTAACAATTATTAATAAAGGTTCATTGTAATTTAATTAAGAAAAGTCGTAGTTTTAGAATTAAATCAATGTTTGCAAGAAGCAAATTCGTGTTCACTTTAATCCACTCAAGATTCACAAGGACTGTTTGTTCAACGTAGAACAAATTCTAAAAGCATTTCCGGGGGGTCTTTATTTATTATTGAGTTAACCTATTCTTCTCCCGGTGGTACTTATCTTCTAATGTACGAATTTCATTCCATTTAAACGATTGGCTTCTTTGTCACAAAAAAATGAGAAGAGAAACGTCCACATTTCATCGTAATCAAAGTTGTCGTAAAAGTAAAAATGTCTGCACTGTACTGTTTGTTGCGTTCAGGTTCTTGTCGATTTTTTTTTTGGTTTGTCAACTGAACAGACGGCTTTTATAAAAAGCATTCGTTTATGTGATTTTACTGAGTCATGATCTTTAAAAATTCTCTAATAAGCCTGTGTTCAATTAAAAAAGTCATCAAGTCGCTTATGATTTACTGACGGACAAAAAAGACGGGAAAAAGGGATGTGATATATTACTTACGACTACCACAATCTACTAATGTCATGTTAAACAGTCGCGGACAAATTCCATCGACCACGAATATTTTCAATGGATAGAAAACCTTGAAATATCGTCTATAGTTTAACGTAAGTATTTTATATAACGTATGTATTTTTCTGGTTTATCTAATTTTTTGTATAAGTGTTTCATGAGGAATATAATCAAAAGCCTTATTTTTAACATAATAATATAAGTATTCCAGTATTCTTGATTTTCAAAGCACTCCAATTTATCCTTCACTACGTTTAAGTATTTTTTTTCTGAAGCCGAAGCTACACTGAGCCATTCATCTCAAAATGTTCCAATATCCTTTCTGCAAAACATCTTTAAAAAATTTTTTGCGAGAGTAAGCAGTAGTGAAATTGGACGACAATTCGACACTTTTTGACACCACAGTTCTTGCAAACTGACATTACTAAAGCGTAATTAAGGAAAAAAATACTTTTTTCAATACACGTATTAATAACTTTCAGACACAGTACAATATTTTTTATTATTAGTAAATATTATAAATTTTCTGTTTTTTTAGAGTAAGCTATATCTCGTAATTCTATGTACGTAAAAGAATTGAAATTGAAATGTAACCCAAATGCACTGCTAATGAAATTTATAGGGTCAATGCTAGTCATATTAGTCTGGGTTTAAGACGCCACAATAGTTTTTTTTTAATTAGTTTACCTTGTTTCGATTGTTACATCCCACATACTTCTGATTTTCTAACAACATTGCTCGACTTTCAAATAACATGATCATTTTGTACTCTTTTTGACATTATATAATAGTACAAATTTTTTATTATTTTCTGTACTTCGTTGTATTTTGCCTTGAGATATTTATTAATTATTATCAGGATAAAACCTACACATTTTATACATGTTTTAAGAGTTTTTGGAGTAGTATATTTCTTTTCAGGAAATGCCTACTTTATAAAACTGATTCTGAATCTGTTCACTAATATTACCGCTAGTATTTAAATCATTGATAAATTCCCAAGGCATTATGTTGGCGAGGTAATGAAAAATTAAAATGTGTTATCAAAAAGTAACCGCTTTATACAAATGATCAGATTAATCACCTTTGTATCTCATAAACTTATTTTTAACAATTGTGTACTCAGAAATTGCGACGCAGCGCATAATTCACGGCTACGATCAACTTGGAAGGAGCTACAGGATTAGCTACCCGTCAAACGCATATTTTATCTCTGTTAAGGTATAACGTCATATTATGTACCAATAAGAACATTAAAATATTGAAATCTGCATCTCCAGCTCAGTGTATGTGTTTGATTACGGCAATTAGGCAACTTCGTATCGCGGAATGCTAAATCTACAGTAAAGCTTAGAAACATACAGGGTTTCTGAATTCTTTGTGCCGCCTTTTTATAACTGCTACCAAGCTACAATATGCACGGCGATCACTGAACATCAATGAGCACGATGGTACTGAAGGTTGCAGTTCAAGTTACAGTCACGAAATTGATGACCTTATAATGATTTTCCTACAACTTACGGTCCTATTTTTCTTTCAAAGGTAATAAATAACAATAATTATTCGTATAGTAGGCTTGTGATAACCCCTACAGTATACACCCTTGCACCGTAAAGGTTTTGTGTAGTGCAGCTAACGTGATTACCATTGTGAATTTTACTAAAAACATCTCTCAGTACAGCATAGTACAATAATTATTTAACAGGCTGACTTTAGCCATAACATCACAAATACGATGCATAACCTAAAAGCTATACGAAACACAGCTCCGAAATGTGAGCTTTCTGCAACCTTAAAGTTGATTGTCACAAAAACACTACAGAATATTTCTTATTGTATTTATTCGTAAGTTCTGGTTCCTTTTTTAAATTAAAGACAGTTTTTTCTAATAATATAACGTTTCGGCCTATAATTTAGGTCTTATCGAATTATTATGAAAATTAATATGATATTTACAATTTTGATATTAATATAAAATGTACCTTCACGTTTGTTCCTTTGCTATTATTGTGGATGGTAAATGTGACGGTGAGAGGGTGTGTTTAAATGACGGTGAAGTAGGTATTACTACTACACAAAATGGTATTCAAAACCAACTGCATTAGGAAGACTACTAAATTACCATTCTAACCACCCCTACAGACAACAAATAGCTATTCTAAACAACACTATACAACGAATAATAAAATTAACTAGTCCAGAACTTAGAATTGAAACTTTACACGCCACTGCTAAAATACTAAAAAAAAACCGCTGCAAATTGAATCAATACTTCCACATTCAATTGTCAAAATGACATTTACGTTTTTATTTTTTATACTGTACGATTAGTAATCAGGTTTTGAGCATTTTTTCTATCTACACATTTTTTGTAAGACAAACAGTCCTCGTGATATTAGCAAAAATATATACATTTTTAAAATCGCTTTTTCCCAAATAACTCGAAAATTATTAACTTAACAAGAAATTACAAGAGCGCTTTCTGATCAGAAATGTGATTTTCTATATAGTACCAAAATTTTAAAAAAATCGTACGAGTAGGGTCCAAAATAGGTTTTTTGGAAATATTTCGTTAATGTCAAAATTTTGGATAAATCTTCTAAGACACTTCTTGTGAGAAATTTTATTTCCTATCTGATGGCATTTTCATTTTTTGAATATATTAAATATATTCGGAGATATTTAAGAAAAACAGTTTTCTTTAAGTGACGCTTTTTTGCTAATATCTTCTAAACAGTTTGCTGTACCGAAAATTTATAGGAACTAATAATACTCGCAGTTATACTACTAATCACATACTAAAACGAAAAAAATATAAAAAAATTAAAATTTTCAAAAAGGGTAGTTACCCCCCAATTTCACCCCCTTTCCGATACCCTACTTACCCCACAAACAATAGGTCGCTTTGGGTAGTTGAGATTTATACGTTTGCCAAATTTCAAGTTCATATGTTAAGTCTTTCGAAAGTTATCGTCCCCACAAACATTACCACAGACACACAGACTTACAGACACAGATACACAGACAAGAAATTTTTTTCGCGATACAATACTTCCCATCCGTTGGATGTGGAAGTAATAACAACAAGTTAACATAATAACAAGTTAATAAATAACTCAATAAAACAACAAACAGAAAKACTATACAATAGTATTCAATKCGAAAAACAAGAAAAAAACACAAACATAACGTACTTAACCTTACCATATGTACCACCACTTACTCAAATAAATAAAAAACCTACTAAAACCACATAACTTCCAAACTACATATAAACCAATTAACACAATTAAACAATTCTACACACCGTTAAAAACAAAACCACCAAAAGAAACAAGAACACACACAATATACATTATAAAATGTAAAGAATGTAACAAACAATAGACAGGACAATGCTTAAAACACAGACTTACAACAACATAAAAATAATAACAACCACACAGCTTTAAAAAAACGTCAAGAACAAACTGACCACACTTTCGACTTTGATAATACCAAAATTATTACTACGGAACAACATAAACGTAAAAAACACTTTTTAGAAATGATACAAAAAAATACAAAAAAATGAAACAAACTTGAAGGTACATTTTATATTAATATCAAAATTGTAAATGTCATATTAATTACTTCCACATCCAACGGATGGGAAGTATTGTATCGCGAAAAAAAATTTTCAAAAATTTTTATTTGCTCATTCGCTTTAAAATGGTCGAAAACGCAAAAGAGCAAAATTTGAGCAAAAAATTTGTTGTCTGTGTGTCTGTGGTTTTGTTTGTATACGCGGTAACTTTCGAAAGACTTAATATATTAACTTGAAATTTGGCAAACGTATAAATCTCAACTACCCAAAGCGACATATTTTTGTGGGGTAAGTACGGTATCGGGAAGGGGGCAAAACTGGAGGGTAACGACCCTTTTTGCAAATTTTTATTTTTTTTTATATTTTTTTCGTTTTAGTATGTGATTAGTAAACTGCGAGTATTGTTCATTCTTATAAATTTTCGGTGCAGCAAACTGTTTAGAAGATATTAGCAAAAAAACGTCACTTAAAGAAAACGGTTTTTCCTAAATATCTCCGAATATACTTAATATACTCAAAAAATGAAAGTGCCATCAGATAGGAAATAAAATTTCTCACAAAAAGTTTCTTAGAAAATTTATTCAAAATTTTGACATTTTCGAAATATTTCCAAAAAACCTATTTTGGTCCCTGCTGGTACGATTTTTTTAAAATTTTGGTATTATATATAAAATCAAATTTCTGATCAGAAAGCACTCTTGTATTGTTTTGTTAAGTTAATAATTTTCGAGTTATTTGAAAAAAACGATTTTAAAATTTATATATTTTTGCTAATATCACGAGGACTTTGTCTTAGAAAAAATGTGTAGAGAGACAAAATTGTTCAAAATCTGATTACTAATCGTGTAGCATAAGAAACAAAAACGTAAATGTCATTTTGACAATTGGATGTGGAAGTATTGATTCAATTTGCAGCGGTTTTTTCATAATAATTTGTCAATCTGCAAAATAAAAATATTCGACAAAGACCTAAATTATAGGTCGAAACATTATATTATTAGAAAAAAGTGTCTTTAATTTAAAAAAAGGAGCCACCACTACAAATAAATACAATAAGAAAAATTAACACAATAGGACTCCACAAAATAAACATCAATAACTACAGAATATGTTGAAAATACTCCCAAGCGTTTTCTCACATTCAAATAATTCAACAATCGACGGATAACAAGTTTACGTCAAAACATCTGTTGTGTTTACCTTTTTGAGAGGCGGCAAACTGATTTAATCGATAATTTCCATAAGCGTCCTAGATGCATTTATAGAAACCCTGGACAAAAAATATATGTACATGTGTGATTGACTACGTTTGTAGGAAATGGATTGCAGTCTATCAAAAAAATCTTACATGTGTACAAATCTAACTATTAAGTTTTTCGCGTGACCGTGTCCGCAATAAGCAATAAATACGAATACTAGACACTAGACTGTTCTCTTTGGTGCGACATAGCTGCAATACTAGTGTTATTGCCAACCCCCGGCGTTAAAAATTTTACATTTCACCGAACAACGCACGCAATAGCCCGCCCTATCGATGGTATCTGCTTCTATTGCAGTAGATGCCGTCGGCCATCATTTCCGCTTGCAAATTAAATCCATATGGCTGGAGTCCATGAAAGCAGCCTCGAAATATTTCGAATAGCTCGTACTAAGGTAGATTGTGTTCGTATGTAAATCCGCTCTCCGTTATAGTACGCCGGTGGAAATCTGATAAACGATGCAATCTAATTTGCTTGGGAAAAGAACTGGAAATGGAACTCCCCGAGTGATACCGTGTAATGGAAATTTTCCGGAAGGATTACTAGATTTCGATGAATACAGATCAACTGTCCGATACAAGAACGATCCCTAAAATGGGATTAGAGCGAATCTCTTCTGAGCCTTCTTAAGTGTTAACACTGGGGACAGGCTTACGGAGGCCGTATTTCTTAATTCACCGGCAACGCCTTCAGTTGTATCAGTGGAAAAAAAGGATGACTAAGTCAGATAACATTTATCTAAATGTTTCTTGAGTAAAGAAGGGAAAAGAAATAATGTCATTTGGCCCTATTACTGTCTACTCGTATTTCAATAAGCTTTTAGAAATAACAAATTTGAAGGAACATGTTATGTAAAGCTCTTTGGCATTTATTGTAATTAGGTAATTTTAAAGCAACAACCTCTCTAAGAGCAATGTTTGTTGTACATGACTTAAATAGAGAAATATTGGCTAGATATTTTGGAATATTAACGCATCAGTGTCTTTTTCACCTTTTTTTGTTAGTTTTTGACATGATGCGTTAATCCAGCTGTCTAGGATCAAAATTAGCTTACCGAATAAAGAGAAATAATATTTCAAAATCTAGTTTTGTATAACCTCCTTTAAGATATAAAAAAACCGCTGCAAATTGAATCAATACTTCTACACCCAATTGTCAAAATGACATTTACGTTTTTATTTCTTATACTATACGATTAGTTTTAGGTTATGAGCATTTTTCTCTCTACACGTTTGTTACAAGACAAACAGTCCTCATGATATTAGCAAAAATATATAAATTTTAAAATCGTTTTTTTCCAAATAGCTCGAAAATTATTAACTTAACAAAAAAATTACAAGAGTACTTTCTGATCAGAAATTTGATTTTCTATATAATACCAACATTTAAAATGAATCGTACGAGCTGGGTCCAAAATAGGTTTTTTGGAAATATTTCGAAAATGTCAAAATTTAGAATAAATTTATTGTGAGAAATTTTATTTCCTATCTAATAGTATTTTCATTTTTTGAATATATTAAATATATTCGAAGATATTTAGGAAAACCCGTTTTCTTTAAATGACGGTTTTTTGCTATAGTCTTCTAAACAGCTTGCTACACCTAAAATTTATAAGAATGAATAATACTCGCAGTTATACTACTAATKACATACAAAAACGTAAAAATATTAAAATTTGCTAAAAGGGTASTTACCCTCCAATTTTGCCCCCTTCCCGATACTCTACCTACCCCACAAACAATAAGTCCCTTTGGGTAGTTGAGATTTATACGTTTGCCGAATTTCAAGTTCATATATTAAGTATATCGAAAGTTATCGTGTCCACAAGCAATACCACAGACACAGACACACACGCAGACACACAGTAATGAAATTTTTTTTGCTCAAATTTTGTTTTTTTTTTACGTTCTCGACCATTTTAAAGCGAGAGCAAATAAAAATTTTTGAAATTTTTTTTTTGCAATACAATACTTCCCATTCGTTGGATGTGGAAGTAATTTAACACGTTTTGAAGTTTACAAGATGTTCATCTTGGTAATATAAAGCACTCATCAGCAATAGAAATAGGTTCCTGTGAGGAACTGGAGGAACTAATTAGTCATGCTTTGCTGAAATAGTTTCCTAGGAAGTAAAGTACATGAACATATCGTAAGCAAATACGGTTCGCCCAACGATCATGATCGATCCCCAATTTTGCAACGAGTAGTATGTTCGATTGCTAAAAACCGCTAATTGCATCTGTTGAGGTGTGATATACCTACAAAATGATTTATACTAATGATAAATGATACCATGTCGATATCACTAGCAATTTAACATGCTAGTAAAGGATATCTCGCATTTATTTTTAGGGTTTTTGTAATGAATAAATGGCAGATGATACCTATAATGATTATAAAAATTTAATCGGGTATTTTGCAGGTAGATTTATTATTGAAGAAGTATTGTAAGCTCTGATCAGGACTAGAACCTGGGACCTTTTGATTACTAGCCAAACGTGCTATCACTCCACCAACACGGCCCTATTCAGATTTCAGGTCAAAGTGGCATATATACATCAAAGTTACGAAAGGTAACACTACTGAACGCCATCTGACGCTTTTGTAGCTAAGTTGCTCGTCGCTAGTTCTTTGCAAGCTTCAGATCAGACTTCTGCTGTGGTGGCCAGATTCTGTCTACCAGCAGCTCGTTACAACTCAAATTATTATAATGACAAAGTTATTTTTACTTGTATGGTATATTATGACTATAAGAGATTTAATTTGGCATTTTGCAGGTAGATTTACTAATGAATGATACGATCTGCTGTGTCCTTAAGTAAAAATCGAATTGGTGAATCCACAGAGCAGATTATTTGCTCATTGTAAGGTTTTTTCTGATTAGAAAGGTGTGGTTCGAAGTAAAATTAACCAGCGCTTTTGGACTGGGTATTTCGGGCAGTTTTTCTATTAAATTAGAGCCTGAAATTTGCATTTGTGTCTCTGATTATGAACTTCAAGGGTTCTGAAAGCTTGTCAGGAAGTAAAAGTGACGAATCAATTTAAGTAAGCGTATTGGACAATTTAAAATAAAGTTCTTAAAGATTCCGAATTACGAAGTCGAGTTCTCATCCAGTGGCCGAGATGTGTTTTTGGACAAGATACAAACTTACCCGTGGTAGAATTTTGTTTAATGGCAATTTGGAAAATTGGTCTTTGATTTTTAGGAACTTTGGAGTGACTTAATTATTAAGACAATGAATAAAGAAAATGATGTTTGGTATCAATTCCGAATGTTCGTGAGGGAATTTGCAGAATTGACTTGTTTAAAAAATATATTCTTCTCATAGAGGTGAATTATTTAGGAACGTAAGCTATCGCGGCCAGAGTCAGAATGAAATCTTGTTTATTTTTTGTGTGTAGTAGGTATCGCAGTTCTAGTGTTTGTTGATCTGTTTCACGGGCAAAAGATTTCTGGTTGGTACCTAAACAAACACTCTAGTTGTAGGTTTAATATTGTCTTCAATTATTACATAACGTTAGAGCTGAATTTATTTAATCCCTTCAATTAGGTTTACTTCAATTCGCACAAAATTAAGAAAAATTCACGTTGTGTTAAAAAGAATTGGAAATTGCTCGCCATTGTTTCCTAAATGTTAGGCTATTGCCTGCGAACGTAGCTCAAATTAAAATATTGCTAAAATTAGTCACTGTCGTTAAAAAACTAATTAACTTTAGCTCACGCAGTCCGGCCGACAGCGCGTAAAGGCTCTCACATTTAGAGGGTATAACCCAGCATGTAATTTGCTGTAATTCGTACTAAACTTTATTAGAGTTGTAATACCATAACCGACATTTGTATCAGTGCTGGCCATTAAGCTCTACATCGAAGTTGTTTTTAACGTGCGATTCTTTTATGCTATCTTTAGTAAAAATTGGCCTTGGCAAAATCAATAAGTGTGTAATCGGCATTTCAAGTATCTGAAATTGAACTGAATATGAACGACGGAATGGAGCTGTGGAGATCTCGGGATCTCGTTTAGAGGAAACATTTCCCAGGGGTTTATACAGACCTGGGGTAAAAGATTGTCGAATATCGACAATAAACTGACCCACTTACGAGCGGCAATATACTTGTTTATTGCGTGTGTTTATGTATATTCTTCAGTAAAGGCAAATAACAGCGGTTTTGTGAAATCGAATCTATAAATAAACAGGTTACTCTACATAAGCAGAAATMTCGTTTTTTTTTTTTTAAATTTCGAGTGTACTAGCGGATTACCCTGTTAATTGGACTTCTCGTCATACTTATATATAACGACTAAAACGTTTAAATCTACTCAAAGTACGGAGACTTTGACATTGCATTCATTCCAAGTGTAACACTGCACAGCACTCCATGAAATGGCTAGACTTTTCACGAAACGACCAATTTCGACAAGTGGCTGAAGTCCTTAACCGCGAAGGTAGATGACAACGCCGTCTTTTCTTAGCTCCGTTCAATTTCATGGTTACTGCGAGACAACTTGAAATTTTGCTGCGGTTAAAAGCTTTTAGAAAGCACGCTGTAATGTAAGAAATAATTTAACAGTTCAAATGGAACTTGTTCAACGTTTAAATAATATTGAAATGGTAATAATGGGACCGTTCTTTAGTGGAAAATAAGTAGATATTGTCGCTTGCGAGCCAAAATTGTGATTCTGAAATATTTATAGTGGTAAACAAAAGGACAACTTCCTAACGGGTTTAAGCTTAAAATCGATTGAAGAAATAATTGTGGTAGCCATAAACCACTACTGATTCTTTGTATATGCAAATAAAGAACCAGATGTTAGAAAAATTTACTGAGTTATCGGTCTAGACTTTTGGGAGTATTGTTTGCTTTTTAAAGCGCTTAAATAATGGTGTATTAATTTAGGTGTTTCCATAAAAACAGAGGTAAAAGTAGTTACTGTTGAAAATGGTGTTATCCTATCCTTGCAGTACGTATGTATCTTCTCAAGCAACCAATTACAATCTAAATTACGGTTAACTAGATTATAAAGAAATGCGACAATAATATAAGTACGGCGAGTTTCCAGTGAAGCAAAATTAAAACTGCTTAAAAAAATATGGTAATTACTACCTCTCGGCGGATAAAAACCATCAGTTAAAAATGACAAAAAATTAAGAAATTTTCTTTGTACATATTCGAGTTGATCTATATAACATCTATAAATAGGGAACCATATTAACGCCGCGTATTCTAGCCTAGTACGAATAAGAGAATAATAATAATTGTAAAGTGCGTAAATTAGTGAATTCCTTACAATTTCTATAAATGAAACCATAAGAATTGTATGATTTTGCAATTATATCTAAGATATGGTCGTTAAACGTAAACTTTTGATCAAACACGACCCCGAGATCATTAAACTTATTGATTCTATTTAAGACTTCATTATTGATTTGATATTGATAAAGTAATATATTATGTCTACGAGTCAACGAAAGCACATTGCATTTTGGAATATTCAAATCTAATGTATTCAGATCACACCACGTTGTTAAAGAATTTAAGTCGTTTTGAAGGATCAAACAGTTGTCTGAAGAAGAAATGTTAGTGAATAATTTAAGGTCGTCTGCAAACAATAATTTATAACAATTTAATGAGTCTGGTGGGTCGTTGATAAATAGAGAAACAAAAGGGGACCCAAAATTGGATCCTTGAGCGACACCAGAGTTTGGCCAAAATGGGTTAGAGAAAAAGTTAGCATAGCGAACCCTATTTTCAATCTGGTTTATTTATAAATGAATACGTACTTACCACTCTTTGTTCACATTTAATTTAAAACTGCCGCACATATGCTAATTTCATTGCAAACATGGTACAATATAATAAAACAAGACTTCATTCATGAAACGTTTATTAACTGAAAGAATGTATTGTTGAAAATATAAAAATAAATATTTCTATTAACACAAAACTTAAAGTTACGTGTCCATTGCCGCCGTGGATATCAGTAAATGTAGCGTTGTATGAACATGGACTGGAAACGGGTAAATAAGCAAAATGGCGCCCAAAAACAGCACAAAGTAGGAAGCATGAACTTGCTGGGGTGTAGGAAATAATACAAAGTAACAAAGGGTACCAACAATCTGGATTTCTTACTAACACGGATGAGTCCAATCTAGATCCGGATTACTATAGCTCTACTATAGGGCATACAAGTAATTATCACGCTTCAATTTGAAACTACCCTAAAAACTCATAAGAAATAACATAAAGAATTAATTGTGCTTACACTGAAAACCTCTAATTAGGTCGGGATTGTGGATGGAAATCCCACGTTTCCAAGACCTCCGCGACTGATGCACCTAGTTAAACCCACTTCTTGAATATTCATAAATCCTATTCTACTAATAACATGCAGCATGAAGCTGCACTGCACGCGTCCGTAGTCCCTAATCATGGCAAGCTGTGCCGCTTTGCGCAAATCGGGCTGCCGATACCGACAGAATTGCCAGTATTCTTCAGCAGTATGTGTCCATTCTCCATACTCGGCAAAATGTCGTCCACGCTAAAACCGTCATCGATGGTCGTAGCATACAATCAGATTAACATAACGAACAAAAATTCAATAAAAATGAATTCAACTTAGACTGAGTTCTGCATGAACACATACATTATATTGTTACAACGTTTAATAAACCAAATCTAGAGATATAGTTTTTGTCTTTGAAATTCAAAGTTGCCAAATACGAATTCTTTCTCTTTGGGGATGAATCGCCCAACCTGGCAACAATGAATGGCTTTAGCAGCATTTTCGGTTATGACCTTTTATAGAGGTAATGGCGTGATTCAAATGGTTATGATTGGCTAGAAAATGACAACAATTTTTTTTGTGTATGTAACTCATTTAATTTATTTATATATTAATTGCGGTAACAAAATTATCTTGGTACAGGCAACAATATGATTTTAGTAAATCGAAACAATAAGGTAGCAAATGTATGGTATTTACAACAAATAATTCTTTACTACAACAAATTTGTATGTAACAAACGGAAATTTGTTGTTGTTGACAATCAACTTTTTTCAGTTTAACACTCACATATATTATCCACTAATTTAGTTTCGTTAAATAAATTACTAAAAAAAATGGATTTAAGAATAATCTTGTTAACTTCTTTCGTTCATACCTCAGTGCAAGGCAATGTGGAAATAATAATTGTAGTTCTTAATAGTTTTACTACAACTAGCGGTGCTCCACAAGGCAGTAATCTTGCTCCGCTTTTATTCGCGCTGTTTATAAACGACATTGTGGCTTGTATTCCTAGTAAGTGTTTATTATTCGCTGATGATATCGGGCTGTAAGCAGTGTCTGTAAATGTAATTTATTGCATACTGATCTGAATAATGTCAGCCAATGGTGTTATCGCAACCGCTTATTCCTAAATATTGATAAATGTTATGTGATGTCATACACATTGAAACTTTCTGGGGTAGACTTTCAGTACACCATAGGGGGCATTCCACTACATCGATGCTCAATTTTTAAAGATTTAGGTGTCACGTTCGGCCTAAAACTAGGTTTCAACCACCACATTACGAGTATCTGCTCTAAAGCCATTCAAGTGTTGGGTTTTATAAAAAGAAACGCCGCAGACTTTACCAGCGTTGATACCTTTGCGTGCCTTCTCCGTGCTTTTGTTGTATCCACACTCGAATATTTTTCGGTAGTATGGAATCTATGTTACGAAAAATACGTCCATCAAATTAAGCCAATTCAAAAGAAATTTTTACAAATTTTACACTACTTTTAGTTTGGATTTTATCCACCTATTAATACGGAATATACCCTTCTATTAACATTATTTGATATCATGTCTATGAGAATTCGAAGGATAGTATTCTTGTTAAGTTTACTATTTAAATTGTTAAATGGTATTATCGACTGCTCAGAACTGTTGGGGCAGCTGAGCTTTAGTTTTTCGTCCAGGTATTAAACACCGCCGGTGTTTTAACTTGCCTAATTTCAGCACCAATATGCTACGGAAGTCACCTTTGGTTCAAGACAATATAATGAGGTGAGCGGTCTGGTTGACCTGTTTTGACAGTCAGAGCAGAAATTTAAAGCTAGTGTAAGAGAGTTTTTGTTGTCGAAATATGGCCGTGATGCCTGATTTTTCATTACTAGCTTGTTGTATGTAATATGTATTATTATGCTTTATTTTACATGGTTATCTTTGCCGTCTGTAATTGGGTGCAAGACCTGTTAAACAATAAACGAACATTAAACACTAATTTCATACTGAGCCAACCTATACTACATGCAAGCATATTCAGTGATTAGTAACATCGCTCTGCAATTTCTGAAAGCCTCTCTAATCCTATCAGTCATGCTCAAACATGTCATCCACCACTTTAGTAACTAGCCAATATACATGTCAGGATATTCAGTGAAAACTAATATCTAAATCTTTTTTTTTTTAAGTTAACACTTCAAGTGGACGTTAACTATTCTTTTTTGTCATTTCCTGAAAGCCCCCGGCTATGTAATCGTAGTAATCGTATCTAACAAATAAAACATTCAAATACTATTAATGCTGTGCATTACACGTCTGTAAGTGACGTCTAATAGTAATAGGTCTTTCATATTATACTGCTTAGTATTTAAGTTAAATTTTGCTTACATTTTATGCATCTTTTTGGTTATATGCAAAACGCAAATCAGCACATATATGTGTCACGTCTAAAATAATTTCAGTCAGCGGTTATGGTGTTAAGCGATTTCCCAAGCGAAACAAACTGGTAAAAGAATTGATGCAACTTTGCTGGTGTTTATTTTTACAAAATAATGAATAATATATATCATTAAGTCGAAACTCCAGCTATATGACAATATAAAGCATTCCCAGTCGTTGAAAGATGACTTATTTGTCAAAAAAATCAATAATGGATCCGTTGCATGTCGTTTAACATATAACCAATTACATACTTACTTTTAAAAGAAAATGTTGATATTATGATTATTATTGCGCAAGTACGCGTACAAATAAACATATGTACAAGCAAAAATCTATAAGATCCTAAACAGAGCAGTACAATCTGACCCACTTTCTGAGTAAGCATATTTCGTTAGATGTATGCGTGTGCGTCTTTGTATTCTTGTATCTTGACGTGGACACGTGTACTTTGAAAATGTGGCAAGGAGGTAGTTAACTTTAAGCTAAAATGAAACAGACAAAAATTAATATTTCAAAGTAATTCTATTTCACTAGACTCTTTTCGCTGGGTTTTCCTGTACTTAACCACCGTAACATGTCCTAGTTCGTAAAGCCACCGCTAGATAGCATATAAGCATCTTAACAAAATGACCCCGAAAGTGCGATGTAGGACGTTTCCACGTCAAAAATATGCAATGCTTAGCATAGAACCGAATAGCGCCTAATAGTAATGGGAATTGAATTATTTGGCACTATCCTACAAATGAAATTAATGATGGGTCGTAAATCAGTAAAACGATGGTGCATCGAATTTCATTGGACAATAAATTATACGTATATGACATGTTTCTGTACCATTTGTACGCCATCTTGCGGCCATTTTTAAAACTTGTAAAAGTTTTCCAGCTATTTTTCTTGGACTGTCAGTAATACAATTTTTTCGCTGAAGCTCTATCATATATAGTTAAGGGAATATCTTACCTTGCCACCCGTAGTGAGACACCCTTTAAATAAGAACGCTACTAATGGAAATGTAGAAATTAAAGTAAAATGTATCGTTAAAAGCATATATGGCAAGACTATATTTGTGCCTTGTATATGAGAATAACCTAATATTCACCACGTGTGCTACAGCGCTAGGCACATTACGATCTTAGTAAGCAACAGTTTGCCATCAAAGCTTATTACATGACACGTATGCGAAAGCCTTTAATGCAACGCTCAACACCCGTAAATTTATTGAATTCGAAAGGATAATACTAACACAGCAAGAGAAATTAGCGCAGTTGCAAAGAGCCGTAAATTCAAACTAGTGCGGAATATGACGAAATCTAAACAATCGTTGCCAGCTAAGATTGTTATAAGTGGAACTGTGTATTTTAAGTGGTTAAAATTATCTAGTCTGCTCCGTATTTGAATCAGCTACTGCATCTAAGGACAAAATGCTGTCTAAGGTAATCGCTCAGTACAGGAATATTTTTATTTCTTCGCAAAGCTTCCGACTTAGCAATACAGTTAAGTTCAGGTGGTGTATACAGTTTCATTGCCATGCCAATTATTCAAACTGAAATTTCTCTATTGATGTTAGACGTCATCATACATAATGCAATCCATATGCTTAATGCATTTCATAAGATAAGAAAACTACTCGACAATTATATATCTAGCTAGGAATGAACAAACCTGATCAAACTTTATCAAAATTCTGAAACAAGACGAAATAGGGTATACCACACCTCGGCAAAATAACCAACAGGTGGTTGCTGTAAGAAATGCCCGCAATAACCCTTCAAGCGTTCTGGGGAATTCCTGGGCGGTGATTTGGGAAAACTATTGCTATGAACGCGGTAGTAAAGTGCTAAGCTCACAGAAAAGCAACAACGTAGGAAAGCTTCTAACCCAGTTGCACGCAGTTCCAAGTTAGCGAGGTTTCCTACTAAAGGACTAAATGCAAAGGGTAATGCGGCACGACCATAATGTTAACTTCGACGCCAGTCTGAGGTAATTGCGCGTTAAACGCAACGATTTCGAGAAGCGGCGTCGCCCATAAATTTAATTTGATATGTGATACTTAATGAACGAAACTGATATTGAAGCCAGTTTAATTATTATTGTACGTATCTTAGTTTGGATTCTTTAGATGAATTTCTTACCATGACTTTCAGGAGAACGATCCTGACCGACGTTTACAATTTGAGACGTGCTTATGAGACCTTAACTTTTTAAGAAATCTTCCGTTTTCCGAAGAAACAACTTTTTATTTAAACGGCACAATCAATCATCACATTGCTGCTACTGGGCAAAACACTGGGTGCGTGAGGTACAGACACAACGTCCTCAGGAACTTAATGTTTGGGCATGTTTGATATTAGTTAACGCATTACCGATCGCTACTTTTTGGGGGTAATCTTAGGGTGGATAGGCATTTCGAATTTCTTAGAGATGATTTGGTACCTGTATTGACTGAGATATTTCCGAACAAGCTGGACATTTTGGTATAGCGGTACGTCGCTTTCCTGATGACGTTTTTGATAATAGATGGATAGATTGCGGGGGAGTTGTAGAATACCTACCCCGATCGCCATATCTGATTCCTTTAGATTTTTCTCAGAGGTCATTTAAAAAGTAGAGTATACTAGACTGTCCGCACACACTGGAATAATGGGGTCGTTCACATCTGTAGAAACAACCTGCATCGACGCAAAATTCCGAATCTTTGTCACTGTTTATGCATCACACAACACTTGGTTTCGTATAACCTCTTTTTGTTACGACAAAATAAATTATTAAAATTTAAAATTCTGAAGACGACGCGTCATAGTCCGCAAGCCAATAAATAGCAAGATTGTATTGTCGTATTGCTCGTATATTCCTAATATTTAATAATTTCTTTCTACTTTAATATACATCACACAGAAAAACTGAAAAATACGGATCCCTTTACTTTCGATGTAGATTGATATTCCGAATTAAACAGTTAAAAGAAACTGGGTGAACGACAAGCTCGTATTCGGGCTGAAATGCAATGCGTTGTTGGACGCTGCGACCAAAGTGTCTGTTAATTCATTAAATGTCGAGATCAAGGTAACTTGATGACGTATTTTGTTTCATTAGTGAACTTTGTGTTTATTATGCACATGTTAAATAACTATTTTTTCAGTTGTGCTTTTTTGATTGCTTTTTTATGCGAAATAACATAATGGTTGAATTCATTAGATGAAAAGGAATCGAGTGGCACAAAAGATGCATATTGAACAAAAATTTCTGACGTCATTATGTTCGTTGTAGTAAAATGGAAACGGACTGTTCTGTTCCAATCGCCTTAAAATAAAGTTCGTTGTAAGTCTTAAGTTACTTGTACAGCATTTCTTCGAAGCTATTCAAAATTATTATGTTAGTTTACTGGATGAGATATTATAATTGAAATTATATAGTTCCTAGAAAAATATTTAATATTTAATTGGAATATTCCCGTTTGTATAGGTTAGGTATAATAAATTTAATATAGACTGATGACTGCTGGAATACTATTTATTACTAGTTTGACAACAAAAACACTTTCAAACGCAGCTCTTTTATTGCCCAAAACTATTACAATAATAATTAATAACACTAACGACAGCAGCAACTTACTTGCCCGAGGGCCTCGTGAATATTAAAAAATCACGATTCCACTGGCAGCGGCTATCAGCACTTACATAACGTCCTTTAACATAAAGAAAATGTGTCATATAAAAAAAAGAACAATTTTCCATTTCTAACACGACCTGACTGACGTCAGTGTTGTTCTCGCCACTCTAGGCGGAGACGACGCTGTACTTCCGGCAAAAAAAGAACCATTTACTTCCTTTTATTTTTGAGGACGACGGTCCTATAAATTCAATTAAACTCTGAGCATTTAAGACAGCGTAGCCTACTATCCAGCTCTACTTCATATAGATCAGAGACTAGCAAATAATAATCTGAATGTTTACATGTGGTGACCTCAGCCTACCATTTGACAAATAATCTGATTGGCTTTACCTCAAATAGGGCAGAAACCAATAACAAAAACGTTTATCAATGCTGTGAAGACGTCGGCCTACCACTTGGTTCTACCTTTAACGGGACAGCGAGCAATAAACATTCTACCCCAATTCAAATTTAGACTCATCCATAATTATCATTTGCCTATTTAGGTAATCATTGTCTCTTTCGTCTGCTGCTTCTAGTTATTCCAAAATATCGCTCATGTTACAGTCTAAAGACCACTAACTGCCTCTTTGCCGCGATTATATTAGCATTGGAACCCCCTTTTTTATCTGTCGCTGGACAGACACTTTATTACCCCATAGTCACTCTTATCTCGACGCATCAACACAAAATTCCGATTGACATCTTTAAGATTAGGCGTTCCAGACAATTTCTCAGTCACTTGTTGCCGACAAAGACTATTGTGCCGCACTAATAACAGGAATTTTTAGTTAATTTTTCTTCAAGTATTATTAGGTATTAACCTTGTAAACAGTAGTTGTCTTTTTTATTGAAAGGTATAAATTCTCCTGTTTCAGATGTGGATCAGAAGCAGGACAGAGTATGCAGTCACCCGTAATTTTTAGGTGAGTATTTTTTTGTGTTTTTGGCGTATTTTGTGACAGACTAAGAGAATGTCATTTCTTTTCATTTCCCATTTACATACGATAACCATCAAGAGATCATTAGATTTGATGCATCTTGTTTGTATGTCTGTTAGTAAAATAATGGAATTGCCTCAGAACTGCTGTTCCGAGGCGCCGAACTAGATATTATAATGGCGATGTCGTTAGTAATACGATATGCGCAATCAGGAACAATGACGTTGATTTATACCATTGGGTAATCCTAGATGGCATTATTAAAACAGTTTCACAGTCAACAGTTCGCAGAATGATATCCTCGTGTACGGAACAATGTTGTTCTGACCGCTTTCATTGGCAGTTGCGAAAAACAGTCTTTCCTGTTATTGTTCACCCAACTGTGCGTTTAATAATTATAAGCGCAGGTGAGGTACAGGCGGAAAATTGGAATTCCGGAGGAAATTTGTTCATTACGTACCTACCTGTTCACGCCTCAACTGTATAGCAAACACAACCGTAGTCTATTCTAAACAAACTAAATAAACTGGTCGCCACGGAAGTCATATTATGTTTAATTCAGCAGCGGTGCGACATGAAGCAAAGCGTAACTCAGAACACTAGCATTTTGATTGCCTAATTGTAAGAAGTACACTTGTGGGTTACCTTACAAACTTGAACTTGGAAATGGTTTAAATGTTTATTTTTAAGCAAGCAGTTGTAGTAACCACTGTTGACACGTTGTTCTCTAGATATCATTTGGATTAATTTCAACATCAAGCATTAAACAAGCGTGTTGACTCGATCTGAAATAAATGTATCATATTAGCTGTCTTAGTTGTAATATAGGTTTATAACGGGGTGTTCGGCCAGACAAATGATTTTAAGCCATTTTAATATAAACCTAAAAATGCATCCTAAGCGTACTACAGCCCTCCTAAGATTCAAAACGCTCTTATCCATATGGCTCAAAGCGGGGTACATTAAATAAAGTCAAAATTACCACCTTTTCTATAAAAAGTAGTATCTAATTACGATCATAAGCGCCTTATTTGGGGAGAGAAAGAGAGAGAGAGGGAGAGTTTTCGCCATCTTTAATCAGAACTTTCTTATTTCTAACTTTTTTGCAGCTTTGTTTACGCAGAATTCTCGAGCCGCAATATGTAAATACTCTGAAAATGTCTAAACCAAACGAATCCCTTTCGATCAGCGCTTGTACCCTTCAAATACTGAGACAAGTCTGTTAAATCCTAAAACAAAAATCCTTATGAGTATCCAGTCCGGTAGCTGAAATTCTAGGAGAAATCAGGAAACATCCTGAAATTAGCGCTCATATAGAATCACTGCAATTTATCCGAAAATAGCCCACGGGTCTGGAGATTTATACATAAGGAAAGTCTGTACCCTTTCCATAAAAAAACTCAAAGAATGTTGGAACACAATTGAGAATAAACACTTGCCTGACCTGACCTGACCTGGAAGGTCTCCGACCCAATTTTTTTGCGATGTTTGTATATGGAGATACTGAAATCTTTAGTTTATGCCGTTCCATTAGAAACTTGCGAGCAGCTTTGGGCTAGATTCCAATTAGCGTGTAATGAATTTAGAAATAATAATAACTGACCGACAAAAAAATGGTTTGTTGCAACATAAAGCTGAATAGCATATTGTACTGGAATGAACCTATCTAAACTTGAAAAATCCTTACATGTAAGGTTTTTCTGTCACATTAGACAAACCCGGTATAGAAAGAAAGATTGAAAAAGTGATTTCACAGGTTTTTTAACTKCGCAACAACAAAAACAAATATTTATTTGTTATGTACTAACTATTTTAACGCGTTCTCCACTTCATTTATGAAGAAAATGCGGTAGTTTCTGCATTTTTGTCCGTCTGATGCCCATTATACCCATGGCTCGAGAACGGCTCAACGGATCGGGTTCGTCTTGGCCTAAGGATATTCAACAATTTATTATCTTTCTATAAGAAGTGTATTGTCTATACTTAAAATGTCATTAAATACATCTCAAAAATACAAGGTACAAGCGCTAAAGTCTCTATCACCGAAGGGGCTTTTTAATACCGTTTTCTTTATGGGGAATCATGCACATCTTCCCCCAGTAGTAATCACCCGTCATGGCTGGATCCCATGGTCCTTTGTAATGTATTGTACAGCGTTTAAAATCAACTTGCCATCTCTAAGGAAGGTGAACWCAGCTATTGCTTACTTGTCATCTGTCGATTATTMAATTATTTGATATATTTTAATATGAGAAAACGCTCGAGYGTGAGTATTTTCAGCATATTCTGTAGTGTTTTGTGGGATAATTAACTTTAAGGTTGCAGAAAGCTCACATTTCGGAGCTGTGGGGTGACATGGAACTGCAACAAGCTATCGTTGTGCATATTGTAGCTTGGCAGCAGTTACAAAAAGGCGGCACAAAGAATTAAGAAATATGCATGAATCATTTATAGAAACCCTGTATTTGCCTCGTTCTTATATCTTAATTGAAACGTCCATCCTACCCATCTCTGATCGTAACAAGCAGGCAAAAATCCTGAGTTTTTTTTTTAATCAAAATTCATCCGCCATATTAAATCTGCAATTTTTAATTTTGGAAATCTTGTTTCACTACCGTGATAAGTAAGTATGCATATAGTAAAAATTATGGAATTCCGATAACACCTTCGTATTTTCTGTTCCGAATCTGAATTTTTCAGGTTTGTAGAAACACGTATTTTGGATACTATGCACGTTGTTATTAAGCAGAATACTACATAACGATTAACTTTTGCCATATTTTAAACTAGGTTATAAGGAAAGGAAAGAAAAAGGAAACAAACAAAGATTACTCTTCCACAAAGTTATTCTATACTTATCGAAATACGTGAGTGAGATAAAATATACCGAGTTCCAAAATTAAATTGTACACACTTTCTCTGGTAGAATCCATTCTGTTGCTTTGTAAATGAACCAGTCTATAATAAATTGCGAAAATGTAACAACTCAACAATGACGTGTGGCTAAAATATTAGGCATTGAGCTTCCTCTGGCATCTCTTAAGGAAGGCAAAAGATCATACTTTAGCAATTACAAGTTACAAAAACTTCCTGTATTAGAATAATAAGGTATTTGACAGAATTAGACCAATCTAAAACAGAAAAAAAAGACTTGATGAAAGCATAAGCATAATGTAACAAAACAACCTCCTTTAGGTTTCCTTTGTTTTAAAATCCACCCCRTTTAAATGACCCCTCATAAAATTTTTATTTATTTATTTATTAGTGGGCCTACTAAAAAGACGACGTATTAGGATTCAATCGATATTTTTTCTATTATTAGAAAGATCGCATCGATCAGTGAATAGGAGCATTTTTGTGAAAGGAAGCGGCGGTCTTGAAATAAAAGGAAACATTTATGCTCAGAGAGGAAATTTGATCTTATGAAGCATCTTTTGTATATTTGTTTTTATTGTTAATTTTCACTACGTACCTCTGCCCTAAATAACTCATTTAGTTTGCATATAGCGAATTAAATGATTGTAGTTTTCTTTTATTACATTAATACATGCTCTGAAATCTTCTTTTAAAACTAAAATAAATAGATACCTAATTGTATTGTAATGCGCAATTGTAGATTAATCAAAGGCAACTTTCATTCTACAAGCTCGTGTATTTTTGAAACATAAAACATAAATACGCCTTTTGGTCATAAAAAACTAAAATTTTTAATGTGAAGTTAGAAATAAAAATAATCTGATCAATAATGGTAATTGCAATTTTAAGCTCAAAAGGTATACGGTTAATGTATAATTATCTAAAGCTAGAAGACAATTATTCGTTATTTTCTGAACATATATAAATGGTGACTTTTATCTAAACGCAATAAGGTCACGCCTGGAGTCTAAGTGTGGTAAAAATGCTTTTTTTGACGCGGCCCCTAAAATTTGCATTCAGGCGGTCCCGAGAATAAATAATTATCTCATATACATTCAAATTTGCTCCAAGGGGTCGCTGCCATATTCATTTACGTTGCTGAAGGCGAAGCCTAACACAGTTCCATTCAACCGGAGCAATTCCCGGTCACATCGTGAACAGGAGTCAATTTAGTTGAACCCTTTCAGAAGTTACGAGGGACGTAGTTTAAGAGGAAATAAATTTGATTTGGTATAATTTACCCCTCTTTATGCCAGAGTAATTTGCGCTATCTGCTCAATACGACATGACCTGCTTTGGTTGTTCCTGACAACGACGACGAAAGGTGCATCAGAAGTGTAAACATCATAGTACACACTACATGAATAACAGTTTTGTTTGTGACCCATTTTATCTGCCATGGAGCGTAGAAAAACTGCAATTTATCGTTCCCTTATATATTCAGTTTCAAATTTATAATTAAAATAAATAAAAGCTCATAGCTGAAGTTCCCTTTTGTAAGGTAGGTCACTTTTTCAAATTTATACTCATAAAATTGTAATTACTTGTTGCACTCATATGACAGATCTCTCCATCGGCAGTATATTCGCTACTTCACAGTTCACCTAATTCGGCACTATATACAAGTGTACCTTAAAATTAGTAGTGGGAATAATCGATATATTGCAGTATCCGATTACTGAAATCTCTGGATATAATTGGTTAAGCACATATAGCATATGGAAAAATGGCAGTGCATGAGTAAGGTTCATATTAGAAATGACATGGGCAAAAACGAATTCCATCGGCGGATCGATTATTTCCTTGTAATTCTCATCATTTAAGGGATGTCCGGTTAATAGATGTATGTACATTTGAAAACGGAATATTTTATTTACACAAACAATAAGAAAAGGAACAGCTATTATAACTTTAAAGATGTAGTAAGTGTTACGTTAATTTTTACTACTTCCTGCAGCATCAATGCCATAGTATGTGATTTCTCGAAGCCTCTTCCAAGCACTGACCCTTACTTCTTTTCCTGACCTTGCAGCTACAGTTTTCATATATATATTTTTAAATTCTTTTGAAACCATTAAATTTTGTGCTGGACTTTTTCTTTGAGAATATTCCATGTTACACAATGCCCAAAATCGTTCAATTCCGCTTGGTTGAGGAACATTTGGTGCGTTTTCATTTTTCAGAATAAAATCGATATTTTCATTCTTCATACATGATGTCACAATACCCCCATAGTGAACCGTTGCCAAGTCAGGCCAAAATAACACACTGTCTCTACCAATGCCTTGAATGAAAGGAACTGGCTTGCACTCATCTAGGTATAGTTGTGACGTGACACTACGATCCGTTATGAAAGAGTCAGAAATTTCACTATATTCGCTGATAGCGACTCAGACGAGATATTTCTTAGAAATTTTGCAGTATGTTTAACCGTATCATCATATTTTACTTTATTAGGATCAGATGCATGGTAGAATTCTCGTTTAGGAATATCCGATGGATCAGCTGGCACGTATGTCTCATCACCAAGAACAAGAAGTTTACGAAGACCAGATTTATAAATTTTTTGACACGCTGTTTTTGCTCGTGCTTTTTGGCTTTTTACGTATTTAGGAGCCTTTGGTTTGACACGTGCTTTAATGTCCAGTTTTTTTACTTTTATATCGGACAGAATGGATTTTGGTAGATGCAGTCGTTTAGCTGCCGACCGACATTGAAGGGTTGCTTTCGAAGGTTCTTGAAACGGCACCTAACATTTTTGGGGTAGCTTGTCTAGCTGGCTTACGAGAAATTGCTTTATACACAGTTGACCCTGTAAGTTTATACCTTCTTAATATGGTGTATATAGTAGATCGAGTTTTTTCTTCCTGTACAAAATGCTGGACAGTAAGACTCATTTTCTTGTCGGCTTGATTGAGTGCACAATTCACTGTTGTACACATGAATTGACGCACAAGTTGACATACAGTTTTTGTTGTTTTTCTTACGTCAAATTGCACGGTCAACTTGATAATATTTGTACTTCTAATAAACGGACAACCCTTATTACGCTTTGGGATACGTAGTCATCAAACAATAAACTCCTAGTTATTGACTTTGAAAGAAGACTCGAATAAGAATAAAATGTTGGTACCGTCCAGCCAAATGAAAATGCAGGCAACGAACAATTCTGTTTCAGAGCCCTCTCTAGAAGTGTGCAGTGTTTTGTATGCATAGGAGCCAGATCACTAGAGCATACCCAATAGAGTAATAATAACACAAGTACAGAAGAAAAAATTACTACATCAACATTCCTAAAATATCCCGCATTTCTCATCAAACACCTATACGCTCCTAAAGACCTGCCCACAAGCTCATCAATGTGTTTAATTTAATTTAAAGTCAAAGAGTACATCCAAATCCTTCTTCTACTGGACACGATCCAAATTATTACCGTTAAGCATGTAAGAGTACTGTATGTAATCGAACTTTGTAGTAAATATAACAAACAAACATGTGTCGATATTTAGTGATAAATTAATTTTCAAGCTCCAGGAAAAAAGAAGTGGCATTACACTCCAAACAAACACCGATATTCTTGACTTCTGTATATAATTGCAAATCATGTGCATTGCATTAAATAGACGGCTTCCCGAATTCTATAGCTTTTAAAATGGCTCTGCATTCACCAACCTGTTTATAAATTGCTAATGTTTATTAACAATGCTGATGTTCTTACTTAACTACTGTAAGTTTTATTGAATGATGTTTAAAATTAAATAAAGACATTCTTTAAAGACGCTGAGGTCAATTTGTATTTAATAAGGAATTTGCACAATACAATACCAACAATGATTACGTTAAATTTTTAAATTATATCAAGTCAAACAGTTCACGTTTGCGTACCAAATTTTTTTGTGATGGTTTGCCATCACACATAATATTGATGACAGTATTATCGTGACAACTAATTAGTTTTCTAAATTATGTTCATAATATTATGGGTTGCATAAACTAGAAAATCAAAATGATCACGGGCTAACAGTTGAAATGCAAGATGCTCTCCGATGGGGATAGTTTCATTTTACTTTACAAGGATTAAACTAGACCTGCATGAGTTTGCTCCACGTATACAACCCCAACTTTAGAAGAAATAAATTACAGGCGAGGCTGATATTGTTTGTGTATTAAGGAGCTAGCACTACTAAGGAGCTTTCTTATATTATATCTTGAACGAGCTTCACGTGGTGCCGATAGCAAATAACGCCGCAAACTTTAATAAGGTCATCTAATAGCTAAGACGTAGGCGGGCCATTCTCAATTTGCGGGGTTCCTATGAACACACTTTGAGGGTTACAACCTTGTTAGGTTATTTACTTGCCATATCTAGTCACCTATATCCGTTAGAAGGTTATTTTCACTCAATTTGGCTAACGGTTGTAGCTTTTGTATGAGCTAAGTAACCCAGCATTGAGGCTACTGTATTAGATCTACTTATCTGTAAGATAAAAGATAAGTAAAAGTATTATGACGCCTCCCAGGTAAGCATAATAGGTACCGCAAATATATATTTAAAATATTAAAAAAAATTGAGCTAATGAAGAAGCATTGTTTAGTATTATACTTTATGTAAGTAAGTAATAAATGCATTTTCCCATTAAGGTACAAAAGAAAACGTATTTCGAAAATTACATCGTACTCGTACGTGTTTCCAATTTTCAGGGCAGCTGTCCGTCTCTTTATATCTGAAAACGTATAAACACCACCCACTTGCATCGAAAGTCAAGGTCTTCATTTCTCGTCGCTTCATAAACGAACCTTTTCCATCGTCTCTCAATTCACATTTTTATTACAGTTTCAATTTAGTGTGTTGTCTTCTTAGAAAGCAAAAATCTACACAAGAGAATGGTGTTTCACAAATGATATGCAACAACTTGGTGTGAATATATTATGTTATAGTATGTACTACTTATACTATAATGTTAATGTAAAATTTCTTCTACGATGCAGTTTTTTTTTGTTCAAAAACCAAATATACAATTTTTCTTATTATTCTAAAGGGTGTTGCAAACTAAAGATTTTATAACTTGCCAGACAGGTGGTGCGAAGTAGGCATTTCTGTTGAAAATTTGCCTTTCTATATTCTATAAGAAACATAGTATCAATTAAAAAAAAATTGGCAAATATAACACGAAATAATTTTATTATCTGTGAGAGTTTATTACTGCATCACATATTACCACCTACAAMTTAGTTTAGCTTTCTTGTGAGCCCATTTTCGTGTCTTCTTGCATTCTTCCATTGCATTTTTAGACTCATGAAGTGCCAACATAGACCTGGATATATGCATTCGCAAGTTAAAAAATTATACAGCAGGACTGTTTTAACAATTTCATTGAGTTATACGAGGCGTTCTTGGTCTTTGCGAAATTATTTTTTTCATCCTACTCATTCGGACGAATCTTCGTATAAATTTAAGTTTCCCTCGCAATTACTTACTGGCTTCCTTTTAGGAAAGGGATGAGAGGAGAATCCAGTGTTTACCGCTGAAGCGTAATTTTCCAATGTACTTTTCCTTCTGGTGGTTTAACTAAGGCTGTCTGTTCAGTTCTTGAATTATAGAAACAGCACAACTACTTCGTGGAAAACGCGTCACCAATTCATCAAAATCTACAGAAACTGTGCTACATTCTCTAAAGCCCGATTTTAAATTGTCTGCAATGTTTGGACTCATATAATAGTCACCATTTTCTGTAAAAGTGTAAGATGTTGTTTTTAGTGTTAGTGTTTCTTTCCATTCTGAAACTACGTTCCTCAAGAAATTTTCAATGGTCCGAAGTAAGCTATTTGGGGGCAGACACAGTAGTGATATTCCATTATCATTACATTGTTTCAGCGTTTGTACAATTATTTATGAAACGATAGGTTACTGCAAAGGATAACTTTATACCTCAAGCCTTTTTAGTCAGTAGGCAATTAATTATCAAGCCACTCATAGTAAACAGCCGCATCGAGCAACTCAGTGTTAGTGTTTTGTAAAGGCAATATTTCGGGCCTTTATCAGTCTAGATACTCCACATATGGGTTGTTATATAAATCCCATATGTGACGAAGGTTCACAATCTGCATTTCCAGCGGGCATTAGTGATATTGCTCCTTTTTTGACGACGATTTTAGTCGGGCCCAAGTTTATAAGTTCGCTTTTGCCGTGTAATTATGTAATCTGCAGATTTTTGCTCTTATCCCGGAGTAAATAAATAAATTTGTGTCTGAAACATGCCGATAGGTTGTTTTCTTTTCTGAAACTTATCCATGTTCACACAGGTACACCAGCGATCTCCTTATTGATTTTCGTCTTAATTACATAAAGAAGAGCTTTTCAAAATCCTATACCATTACCATAACACGGAAGCTCTACATTTGCCATGAATACAGTATTAAATTTGAAAGGATAAAACCACTAGCAAATGTTCACTGAGAACCTTAGAACATCATCACCCCCCCCCCTCTCCCTACCTGCGTTTCTTCAGCAAAGGCTTCTTTTGACGTAGAATTTTTGGTGATTCCTTTTAATACTTTCCAGTTAGTCGAGAGAGCGAGGGGTCTTTGTAGCAGCTCAGGCTATTAGAAACGCCTTCGCCTTATTGATTGTATAGGTACTTTAATTTGTTACACGCACAGACGCATTTGAGTTTATTTTTGCTGAAATGTCCTTGGGATGTGGTAATATACCTTTTACCTTCGTTGTTTGCCTGTGATCTAACCATTTGGCTAGGTTAAGTGAATGATTCAACTGAAATGGCAAGTACAGATTTCTATTATATTAGTAAACTCTCTTTTATGGAAGTATTTATGTTATAGTACATAATAAGGTTAGGAACACACGCAAACGAGGCGTAGAAAGGTTTCGTATAAAGGTACATATAAAGTAGTACAGATTTGTAACCCCGTAAGCATTATGCAGTGCCAGTCTGTAATTTGAAATTAAATCAGTACATTAACTGCAAGCTGTTTTCTCTAACGGGCTGAAATTGAACATCTAAAGAACGAAATTACATAGTTGAAAAGCAAGCATCCAGACCCGCCAAGTGGAATATACACCGATAAAGGAACTATCTCACGAAGAAGAAATAATCAAAGAGATAGAAGCCATCAGGCAGCGAAGGTGGAACTATTTAATTTTCTGATTATTTTCGATTTATTAGCTGAACCAAATAGAAATGTTGAGGATAAGGAGAAAGATGATATTGCACCTGGTATGCAATTGCTCCCATCGCATGATGTGACGGATGGTGAAATTATACAGGATTGTTACTGTATAAGGTTGAAAAAATGATATGTTTGTAGAGGTATTATTGTGGAGGCACAAGACTGTCAACATAAATAGTCATGATTTGACAATAAAGTAGATAAATGTTTCGTATTTAGCAGGTAAGTGATAGATACACTCATAGGCAGGCAGTAGCTTTCAGACTATGACAAAAATTGAAATTGTTGAAAAGTAAACGTCAGTTTGGAGTGTTGCCATAAAAAGTGATTTTTGATATGGGTTTTAATTAAATATCCTGGCATGTAGTATATTGGCTGGTTATTAAAGTGCTGGATGACATATCTGAGCATGACTGAAAGGAGTAGAGAGGCTTTCCAGAATTGCAGAGCGCTGTGAGTTTTCACTGAATGTCCTCGCATTTGGTATATTGGCTTGTTAACTGGTGAATGATATGTCAGAGCTTGACTGCTAGTGTTAGAGAGGTTTCCTAGAATTGCAGAGCGATGTTTTTACTGAATATCCTTGCATGTAGTATAGTGGTTGGCTTGGTATGAAACTAGTGGACGGTATATCTGAGTATTAGGTACGTGGTGCGATGTGAGTAATCATTGAATATCCTTGCATGTAGTATACTGGTTGGCTTGGTATGAAACTAGTATGATGTATCAGAGCATTGCTTATAGTTTTAGAAACGATATGTAGCACTGTGTTGCCGTGTGAGTAATCATTGAATACAACATAGGGAGGCAAATTAAACATTATATGGGGTCTAGTAATAAAACTGTAAAAAGTGTTTGTCTACCTGGTCAGAGGGCGAAGTAACAGGAAAAAGCGGTTCAGTCATCCATAATACTAAAATGCTGGATGTCAAGGAAACTATTGGACGTGCAGATCAAATTACATCCTACGTAACGTACCTTGATCGGGACCTTTTGAGCACTAGTCAAACATCACTTCACCATCAGGGCCCTATTCAAATTCTAGGTCAAAGTGGCATATAAAATATACATCAAAGTTACGAAGTTTGACTTGGAATTTGAATAGGATCCTGATGGTGCAGTGATAGCACGCTTAACTAGTGATCAAAAGGTCCCGGGTTCAAATCCTGCTRAGAGCTMGCAATACTTTTTTATTAATKAATCTACCTGCAAAATACCGAATTAGTCTCTTATAATCATAAAGTTAAAAATAACTTTATCGTTACCAACAAACWTGACTGAATGTTACTCCTTTAAATTCTACCACTACTACGACACTACAGAAAACTCCACTAAGGATAACGATCTCTATCTCTATAGGTAAAGGGTTCAAATCGGACTGGTAGATGGCGACAACTTACACTGCGTTTTATGAAAAAGCTTACTAAATTATTTTTTTAACCTGACCAAGAACGCGAGTGTGTATGAGAACTTTGGTATTTCACGCTTGTGCCATTGTCCCTGAAATAAAGACTAAGTTTCAATTATCTGTGACTAGTGTAAATTCACTAAATACTCACCCCACCAAGTATCGGCCACTACGTCCCAACTGCCTTGGTTATTCAGTCGGAAGTCATTACTCATAAGTTTAACTGCGTTTTCAGCCTGTCATATGACAATATCTGGAGACCACCCACAAAATTAAAATAATTGTTTTTAAAAATAATGGTTTTTCTTTTTGTAACTACTTAAAAAGGTGCGTTACTCGCACACGTATTAGACACAGTGCTGTTTAACCAGATTGCCTGAATTTCGAACAATTCATTGTTATATATGTTTTCCTCCTAGTCCTTTTACAGTTATAACTGCGTTGTAACCTTACATAACCATGCAATTTGTTAGATAAGCCTCTAAGAGTTTATAATAAATTCCTAGTGGTTTGACTATTCATTATTCACTCTTAAGTTAAGTTAAAGCTAAATTTATGTAATTTTCAGTTCGTGCTTTCCTTCAAAAACCAATTAGAATCTAAAAGTTTTTACTAATTATTCCCGTTATGCGATTGTGCAGGTTGCATAATCTGCAATACCGTGTACAGTTCTCTCCCTCTCGTAATAAAGCCGCACTTTCACCATTTCTCTTTCTATTTCTTTTCGAACTAGTAAATATTGCATTTCCAGAAACAGCCATGATCTAAGAGTTTTTATTCGTGTTATGCCATGAGCGTTAATAAGCCAGACGCTCATTATCGAGTTGAACCTGTTGCAGTGCATTTCGAACACAGATCAAATCCACAACTACAAAGCGAGGTGCTTTAATTAAAACGCAGGTTTCCTAGAACTCAAATCTAATTAAGTCACTCAGCTAACAAATTAAATGAAGGATGTAATAACGCACGAACGCAGATATCGGACGATCGTCCTGCAGAACCAATCAGGTAAATTAGTTCTTAATGAGACGAGAGTTTATTAAAAACGCATTATCTTCCCAGTCGTAATTAAATTTTCACGTCCCGTTTAAGCACACTGAGAGAAATGGGTTATTAGATATAAAAGAAAAGCTTAATGGATTACAACTTGTAGATTTAAAATAGGCGCCAAAAACAACTACCATTATTCAATGCAACTACAGAATATTATTCTAGGAAGTTCATTGCATAATATTTAAAATGTTTAGATATAATAGTCAAGAAGTAGTATCATTTAAAACTACACATTTTTAGTTTTCAAGTACTCTACTTATAAAAATAATATTCCAGGTGGTTTAAGATATTCAACACGTAGTAGTATGCATTACAACTACACATTCTTTTATTTTAAAGTATTGTAGTTGCAAAAATTATAATTTTAAATGTTAATTATAATCATAATGTAGTAGTATAATTTACTACTACAAGTTTGGTTTTTTAAAAAGTAGTTATATACCTACTATAATATAGGCTATTATTTTCAACCTACGATGCCTTATAAAATAGGATTCATTTACATTAAAAGATAATAATTGTATTATTAAAAGTTGCTCGTTTCACTATATAATTGCCTAAACAATTGAAGCATTCGAAGTATTCGATCTCCCCTTTAAAGAACGTTGCTATTAACAACGTACGTTTTAGTAATCTTTGCTATCAACGAAGAGCTTCAGAAGGGTTACCTGACTTCGCTGGAAACAAAGTTCTTTGAGGAGGTGATCGAAAACTTGCTGGCACAATACAACAAATTTAATGCCTCAACTGTTTAGCAATTTTATATAGACAAGTAATAGCACTCAACTTTTATAATAAACTTATTTTTATGCAAATAGGTCTTATTTCTATAACCTGTCGCAGATTGAGAAAAAGAAAAACGACTTTCATATTAATATTAAAAGCCATATCGCGTATACGAAACAGCATCGTCCTGAAAATATCTAAAGCACACGCACCGGTATCACAAATATTTAAGAATATTATAATCACAACACTAGTAATTGACAAAAAATGCGCATGTTGTAGAGGTATATTTATGAATTAATTATGAACTTAACATGCCGTAAAAACACTGAAAAGACAACTAAATATAATCCATGTCCAGAGATTGGGTTCCTCCGGGTGTCGCGCCTGGTTGGAATATAGTATGCTGCTTCTTGCTCTTCAGGAAATATTACACATATTTGCCTCGGTAGTTAAAAAACCGCTGACGTCCAATTCTGTAGGCAAAGCATTGGTTTTAAAGAAGAAAAACAGAGAAACTCCTTTTCTATACCTCCGGACTATGTTGCAGCTCCTACTAACAATAACCTGGACTAACAAGCGTCGATTTAATATTTTGTATAGTTTGTAACGATCTAGTACTTCCTTTCCTCATTGCAACATTATAATATATTTAAAAGAGGCACTAAAACCTAAAAAATAATATTGCTTAACAGAGAGAAACAACTGAAGAGTCTGAAAGTTATACTATATATAGTTATATAGCTCATACGTCGGGCTTAGCTAAATTGATTTAAATGGATTTAAAATTTTGAAACAAATCAACATTTAGGCAAAACTGCCCCACTTGAGCTATAGTATATAAACTGCAGACTATTTTTTAACTAAAGTATTTAAAACATGTAATTATTGCCTTCCTAATTTTGGTACCTACATTACCCCCAAAATATAATTTAATTATATTTTTGATTAATCCATTATTACATCTTTTTTTAAGTTAACTGATTTGGAAAGTACCTTCACTCATTGTGGAACATTTTGAAACAATTAAGTAGCTTGGACACAAGCTGACTGTTTCGAAGCTAATTAATTAAGATTAATTTTTCGACTAACTAATTAATCAAAACAACAAATAATTATGATCCATGCCATATATGGTAAATCGGGGACCTAAAGTGGCTCTCACTTATAGGTATTATAGATATCACAAAGAAAAACACTTTTGATAACGCTTTCGTACGTAATCACGTGATAACCACGTGTAGTACAATCGCAGAATGGCAGAATGCGAAATTAGGATGATCATCTTTGAATATATTCAACATAGTCAACTAATTTATATGGAATGTTGGCATTACAATAATACTTTACTTTTTATAACTGACTAGTAGCACACAATTTGTTATTAAACTATAGTGCTTTAATAATGCTATTTAGACGGCATGGCAGCATTTTTAGGAGCACGAGCACACAGCATCTGTGGACGAACATATATTGAAACTTGTACTTACCTTCGAATGGATTAACGAGGTTTTCCAAATTCGAAAGCTTTCATTTGCTTTCTATTTTTCTTATTTTAATATCAAACTTCGTTTGGTGACTACGAAACCACGCACCACGCGGCACTTGCACTAAACTGCTAAACGCCATTACGCTTTTAAAACTAGCCCGTGTTGTCAGCTTTCTATGCGGGATAGCACCGTATTTCTTCATTGAATTACCGTATTTGAGTCTCCATTACGGTATCTAACTAGTAAAATATTATAGCCTCTGTTTGTTTACTGCCTTAAACATGCAAAGCTTGCAACTAAGGATAATGGTCGTACATCGAACAATTGCTAAACCTTGTATATGAACGCTAATTATCGTATAGTTGGCAACGCTGCGAAAACATATACTTTTGAGCTGTTAATATTGCAACTACGTATTCATTATTTTAAAATATGTAGTAGTAAAATATCCAGCATGTAAAATAACACTACGTAGTTGTAAATACAATAACTACAAAAATTCTGTTCTTAAAAAGCACATTTCAAAATATAACATAATGTTCGAAAGGGTCAGTAGTACTAACTAATAATTTTGTATACATAAAGAGCTATATATACAAGATATAGTAAATATTGCAGTTAGGATTATCACATAAAGTTTTGTAAAAACAACTTAGTAGGACTGAACATGTAGTACTACATTTCTCTCAGTGCATCCTACTCTTTATTATGTGCATCAAAATATAATTACAACAAATTTAGAACGGTAATGCGTAGGCTGCTTATATTCGTTAAAACAAAGGAAACAAGATGTAAGATAATGTAAATACAAAAAAGAAAAACAATGATGTTGATGTAGCAGTTCGAATTAAAATTTCAGCAAAATAAAAGCCATTGTCTCACAACTAGCAGGTTGAATTGCTGAGATATTTTTATGACTTTTACATTTTTTTTAGCGCATTTAGGCCTATTATTGGCCGTAAAACCCTTTTTTATTACAGCGATGGGTATACAGCAAGATTGGTGTTCCACTTATTGATTTAATTGTTTTTTAAGCTCATCAGTAATTCACGGACAATTTGTATATTCTAAATTGGTTGTAGGGATGTATATGCTCATATATAAGTTTATGGAAACCCTGCTTTCTATAATATGTACCAAAGTTTATTGCCGTTTGCCTTCCACAGAATTCCAAGTTACATTGCAATCTAAACAAAGTTGTCTTGTTAGAAGTATTATGCCTTTGTACTTCAGGATGCTAATGTTTATAGCTAGGGTTTTGTGCTTAGTGGTGCTTATAGATATCTGAGGACTAGTTTTTTTTCTTACTTAGATTTTGTTATTATTATTAATTATGGTCAGTAATAAAATTATCAAACTTACTGCTTTCTGTATAGAGGTTGAACCAAACAAAATTTACACCTCGGAAATCTCAGCTTTTGTCCAAGTTTGAAAAAAGGACTGAAACAGGTCAATGTTAACTTGAAACGGAACCCAATTCTTTCTTCGTACCAAAGTTATTTTTGCATTCAACTAACGGCCAGAGCCACCACTTCCAAAAATTTAATTAGCTAGAGGTGTCAAGTAACATCATTTATAGGCAGATACCTATCATTGTTTATGCACCATGTTCCTTTTTTTAAATATAATCGATCCTCTGTTTGCAATCATAAAATTGTTTAAGGATCAACCGTTTTCCGGAAAATTATTCTTAAACAGAAAGATGTTAATCAAATCCGCAAACTAAACACGCTTATTGACCGATACGGATGATTTAAAATAAGGAGTTATGGGGTGTGAAACACTATAGTTGTCATAGGACTCTAAAACATCACATATAAATTTACTCTTCAAGGTACACATTATAAATAAAGTACCTTGCATTTGGACAAGACAACTTAATGTCTTCTATACGCAAAGTATATATTTATTTAATTATATTTAAACAATGCGTACCTTTAAAGTTTTTGCTTCCGCCTTTGGAATATGCAACAAAAATGACGTTGAACTATTGCAGTGATCTTCGCATTTAGAAGATTACCATTTGCTGAAATATTCTGAGCACATCTAAATGATTCAGTGTCAGAGTGCTTTTATTCCCTCGAGATCTTACATCCGCAACCGACGAGTCACGGCTCAGAACAAAGCGTTAACATTCGTTTCAGTGCCAGCTCGTAAACCTAAATTCGATTTTTTGTTTCACATTTCACATGTTATGATGTAAATGATGATGTTTTATAGTTTGCGATGTTAATAAAAAAAATTAACGAGCATTGTAATGATAGCAAAATTCTTTAGTTGGATTGGTGGGAGCTCGGCATTAGGAAGTTCAAAATTGCTTTTAGCAGCTACACTACAGCAAATTAAAAATTGATTACGCAGAGGTTTGAAAAAACAAACATCTAGAATGTTACTAAAACTATAGTAAATGCCTGATATACTCGTCATCACCTCCTTTCAGCCTCGGAGTGCGCTACCCCGTTGCCTTCGGCAGGACAGTAATTAGTGCTGCCGTTAACTGGTAACGTACTGAATTGGCACAAAATTCAAATATTGGAGTATTGTTTATAGTTATTCGAATTCGTTTATATTTGTGGAATGGTATGGATAGGTACATATTATAAATGTAACAAAGATGTCTTTTAAATTCGAAAATTTAGTACAAACATTTTTTCATTGAGCACTATATGAATCGCGCACGTTGATTGCATTGACGAATTGGTTAAGGCTTTCGCGGCCAGATGAACTGTTGTCCTTATTCGGGTCTAAAGGCCGTCGTCGGTTGGACCCGAATCAGGACAACAGTTTGTTGATTACATTTCAGTACAAACCGCTGTTAAGTTCTAAACCCTGGCTAAGAAAAGAATGATCACTGTACTCTTTTAAGTACCACAACCCCTGTAGAAAAAATTATGTCGGAGACGTGTTTATACTTTCTTACTGTGTTTATATAACAGGCAAATACTAATTTCTATTGATTTTATAAAAGAAAAATTGTAAAAAATTCCTAATTTATGTAATATGACTTGATGAATTGAAACTTTCGGGCTAGATGGCCGTGGTCGATGTCTTCTTCTTCCTCTTCTAACTGACGTTTCGCCTACTCCTGTGGCAAGTATCTTCAGAGTTGTGGTCGTGGACGTAATCGTCGCGGCGATTGTGAAGTGAAGCCAGCATAAGCTCCTTTCGTGTATATTTTCGGTGTCAATGCGCATGTACAGACGAAAATATAGGTGGGTTCTCGCTTCTTCGTTTGTAGTTTTCGATGAGGGAGGAGTTTTGGAGCACAGAAAATATGCGCTTTAATGCAGGCGAATATCAATAAAGACAAATTATATATCTTCCTATCACTTGAAATGTGGGCTTCCAAGCTTGCACGTTGAAAGAAGTGGATGTGAGAGGTATATTCAGTTAATAAGTATATTCCAATAACCTACAAACAGTAGAACATAGAAGGTATGGATCCCTACGAAACATTACTGGATTAACAACAAAATTAATTAGAACGTTTAAAGATGAAAACATAAAAATTGCATTTAAGAATAAAAATAATGGCTTAACTTTACTAACAACATTAAAATCAAAAATACCCATAAAATTTCAATCAAATGTTATATATTGTTTAGAATGTGAGGATTGTGAAGGTAAGTACATAGGACAGACATCACAATGGATGGTTAATAAATTGGCCCTCCACAAAAGTGATATAACTAAACAAAGGGATAGATGCTCACTTACAGAACACATAATAATCATCAATGGACATCATATTAACTGGGATAATGTCGAAATTTTGGATAAAAAAAGTAATACAAACAAGAGATTAGTACTTGAAACATCAAAATTCCAATACAATAAATAAAAAATCAGATACTCAAAACCTGAGCAACATTTACACGTATTTGGAATAATGTGACAGCACTGGAGATGCTCTAACTTGATAAATTTGACGGACGAGTTCGTTTTTATATCTGTGATAAGTCAGTGTGAATTTGCGGTACAAGTTTTAATATTTACTTTGTCGCGGGCTCGTGGGTGCTCTGCACCCACAATTTACCTCTCGTGGGTACTGGAACACCCGAGCACCCATGGAGTCGGCGCCCCTGAACTCGCCACAAGACAATTTACAGATATCCATGACCATGTGCCCTTCCCAATATTCTTACTGCCGGTTCGATTCCTGGTCACCCCATTCCAACGTTTTGTAACGACTAACGGGCGAGAACATAAACGAACGGTCGGCTCGGAAGCCTGTCCCTGTCTTTCTGTTCTCTCCTTCCACTGGTTTTTGAATGTAAGTTCTCGCTTAAGTTATCGACTCTAAAAAGTATTCGAGAACCGAGTTCTCGATTCCACAGGTATTCGATTCTGCCCATCACTACCCAAGACCCAACTTTGGACTTACGCTAGCAACGCTACCCTAACACCGTTGCCAACTGGCAATATTTTACGCGATAAAAAAGAGGTGGGATTGGTATACAGCACACAGTGTATAAAAAAGATCTTGAGTAAATAGACGATTCGGTTCTGAAAATAAAGGAAGTAGTACTGACGTCTGTTTGGGGATGAAATTATACCGGATTAGTATCGACACCTTTACTCCGCACTCGAATCGAAAAAATCGGTTTGATTACTTTTGCATGTACGAATTATTTACTAATAATGGTATTATTGCGGAGTTGTTTGTATTTTACTTTATTTATTAAAAAAAGTTGCTTTCCACTCATGCATATCTAATTATATTAATTATTCATTAAAACAATTATTACTCGAACATGCAGCACGGTGCAGCGTCATTATTATACCAGAAAAATATTATACTACAGGATACAGATGACGTTTTGTTAAATGTGTTTAATTTGTTGTTTGTTTCTCTATTAATAAAAGAGTTCTTTCTGTTTCTGAAGTCTTCACATTATTTGATAACATAAAAGGTTTGGCCAGAACACCTTGGATGATAACATAGTTTTGCAATGAGATAAATAGCATAGTGGCTTTAGAAAGGAGAGTTGTTGTTGATCATGTCAATGTGACATGTGGTGTGAGAATGCATGCATGCTTGTGATGATATTTTGAGCCCCCTAAGCGCTGCGTGCCCGGTCTATTGGCCGTGGTTCCTTCGACCTGTGTCTCGTAGACCGGGGGGCCTACCTGCGGGTCGATTGACGTGATTGGGTGGAGAGGGACTGCCCTACGGGGACCCCCGATCCTGGTCATTGGGATGCTAACTGTTGTAGTTGGGCGTCCGGGGGAGCCTTGACTCATTTCAGGTGGCACTAGCTAGTTGTTGAAGAACGAAGACTGATGATGTGATGTTATTTGGTAAAAGACGAACTTGATAAGGAATGATTTTTTGTATGAGTGGGAAATTATGTCGCTAGGGGGAATAAAGTCCCCCGGTGAGTAGAACCTGCATTGTTTTTGACACAGAGCAGTAAGTCTTTATTTTTCATGTTATCATCCTCTTTTGGAACCTGGCCACTTGTGATTTTAAGTTGAGAAAAACGTTGAGATGAACTGCTATGTGATGACCCACTAGATACAAGGTAACCAATTTTTACAGWTTATTGCCTACTTTTCAAAGCAAACCACAAGTAGGACGTAAACAGTATTTCTGTCAAACAGAAATGAGAAAGCTTTTATATTCTAATATCTGAAAAATGCAGATTGTGTTCAATCCTCTTGGTCTGATTTTCTTTGTACTGTTGTACTGCCTCAGATCTGAGGAGTTTTTTTCGCTAAAGCTCAAATATCTTATCGAAAATCGTTGGAAACGTATGTATATATGTATGTATAACAAACACTCGTACCTTGATTAAGCCGTTATATACTTCTGCAAGAAATTTTTTGGGTAATATAGGTTATTATATAACCTATGATTAAAATAGATTGGTCATATCGACCACAAATTACTTTTAATATAGTAACAGAAATGACCGTACTAAAAATTTACAGGAGATATCTTTTAAATAGGGAACCGTAATTCGTAGGTATGGCCTATGTAGACACTATTACATGATGAACGATTAATTTTGTATATTAAAATAGAATATAATAACACAACACTGTTGCTGTTATGTTTACGTTTGTCAATTGTTAAATTGTATAAAAAATTCCAAATCCAAAATCATCAGCATTCTCTGCCATGGCTTGTGAATTTGCATTATTTCAATTGTTCATATTTTAAATGGATATTTGCGAAAGCATTTGATTGTGCATTATCATGCAATAGTCCATTTAAAAACATCGTTTTTGCATTTGTTTTAAAAAGATAATTTGGATTTTCATGGAATGTCTTGAGTGATATATCTGTTGCAGTAGATGTACTACTCGTATATCAATCTAGTTGTACTAGTTTATTATTGCCGTAGTTACAAGGGTGTCGAGAAAAGATACTGCTTTTGACTTTCTCTTTTCAATAAATATGAATTTTATGTGTAGGTCGTCACTATTAAAAGCGGTGAAAATTTCTTACAAAAACATAAGGCAAACGGATTCACTGGCACTTGTGTATAAGAAACTATTTTATAACGTAGAAATTGTTGATGGGGTGAGATATGAGAAAATAAGCTAAATTGCTTCTTGTACATGGATGTAAAACTCACGTGCAGCCCAGTATCAAATACGACATTTTTATGTAAACTAAACGCTCCCTAATTTTCGGCAAATTACACTAAAGATTAGAACAGAGAGTTATTACGGAACTCGTCACTTCCTCATAACATTATCAGCGCACGATGATACCCCACCCCCATGTGCAATATTGACATAAACTTGAACTAAGGAGGAAGTAGGTGGAACGTCTTCGATATATGGGGCCATATTATCAACTTGTCGGTGTAATGTTTACCTACTTCGAACACAATTGCTACAAAGAGACTTCGCCCATCCCATTCTGCTGAGGTGATTAGGTATTCGTCTGATGATTCCATCCATACGGGCCCAGCCCTCGACAGATAATTCAACGCAAATTAATGCCAATGGACTGGGCGGCAGACGACCGCGAAAAGGCTTCGATCCGTATTCAAATCAGAGCGAATGAATCCATCTTTAAAATTGGCCTTCAATCAAGATAAGTGCTTGGGGAAATATTGGGGTATAGAAATATGCTTTTAATAGGCAATGGAAATTTTATCTTACTTAATGCTATGTTAAAAGTAACTATGTTTTAGAATTGCAGGTATTAATACTTTATTAAGTAATTATTAAGTAAAAAACGCACTCCATGTAGGCGGATTATTTCAGCAGTTTACTTAATTATTGGTATTGAACATGCATCTATAATTGTCATTCATATAGGTTCTATTTTCAACATAAGTGATCGGAGATTAAACGTTACGACTATTTACACCGGTGAATGCATGCTCATTGACAAGTATAGAAATCGAACGAACGCAGTTGCATATGTTGTTAAATTTAAGTCTCGAATGATGTACTTTCATTACCACCATAAGATACTCGTGAGTAGTGTTGGGCGATACATCAAAATGTATCGATACGTATCGCAATACCGTGTATCGATACGATACACGTATCGTATCGTTTTCTGAGTATCGATATTCGTAGTATCGGATAAATATCGATCCAGGATATTTCCTTGCTATTGCAAATCGATATAAAGTGAATTAAAACACTTCTTGTTTTACATAACTTACATCATTGTTTCTAAAAACCTTTTTATTCTTCAGCTTCGTCAGTGACTAGTCCATCATGTTAAACGTATCAATAATTTGTCACCATGCAAGGACAGTGAATTGAATAAGTGAATTTTATTAAACTGAATTGTTAGTTTGCGTTTATTTGAACATTGGTGAGAAAAAAAAAACACATTTGATGAAATAGGCTGAACTAAAATAGTAACAGTTGCTAAAAAATGATTGACGGTTTTGGGGATTTATTACGAGAATTAATTTATGGAATATCCAACAAACACAAATAAAATTCACCTGATTTTTTATATTGCAACTGTATTACTAATTATAAAAAAGTGCACATGCATATACCTTGATCAGAGGTAAGCCATTATTAAGACTTAATCTAGCATTTTTAACGTTCACGATTTCTTATGAAAATCCAATTATAAACACAAATTTGAGCCTCCAATAAATTATTTATACGGGCACAATTTACATTATTGCAATGTTGTTCTATAAGAAGAGTTCCTATTGCGTTAAGGATATACTTCTTATCAAAGCCGTAATCAGTCTATATGGTTTGACTGAGTAGGTAAAAAAATATAATGCTATACTATAGTAAAGTCGTTGCCACTTTCTTCCGCAATTTTATTGGAAGATAACGAGGATATGATTGGTAGAAAATAAATGATTCGATACCACTCTGACTGGTATCGATCCAGCGAAATATCGCAACACCAAGTATCGATACAAAATATTGGGCATCGAAAGCAAAAGTATCGATACCTAGAAGTATCGATACGTATCGCCCAACACTATTCATGAGCACAACGCAGAGATAATGACAAAACTAACATAAGTAGGTATCAGAGTGTTCAATGCTATCAAATACTATTCGTGACACCGTCACGGTCAATGTGTTTGCTCAAAAGTTTTTGGCGCAACATATAACAACTGCATATCTGTAACTATAGTAACGTATTGCAAACATTACCTGGTAGTATGCTCGCATTATGACATATTGGTTTTTCAGGCTCAATTATATTAAACTCGGTACGGTATTTTTTCTCTCCCAACCGGTACACCTGGCAACCATGAAGACAAGTGACTTCACCCTAATTGATGACGTAATTTTAAAGTTCTGTGAACAGCGGTATAGCTCTAATTCTATTGAACAAGTTCAGGATTACCGCTAGTATTCTATTTATATATATTTATTCTTTGTTTACGGCATTTCTGTGGATAGCAAAATTATTTCTTACTGGGTTCTATCTAAAATTCTAGAAATCTTTCGTGTAATATCAGTTTTTACTCGTTAGTAGCAAACCTCATGCTTATAAAAGGGCCGCGAACTGTGGTGTACTCTGGAATTACCGATTACCAAATATCAGATATAATAACCTTATATTAAATACCCCTATTTCGTGCTCACAATCGTTACACATACATATACCATTACCTCAACGAACTTGCAGAATATACTCCTTGCCTTCGTCTACTTATTGTCAAGCCTAAACTTCAAAGCTTATTAATAAGTACTGTTACGGATTTCGAGTTTGATAAATTCTCGATTCCTGATTTAAAMGCTTTATTTACGCGCTTCGAGCAAATAAGAGAATAATAAGCCTTAGTGATTTACTGACTGCCTAATCCGCAGACAATGGTTTCTCCAGGTCAAACCCTTTAGAAACTGATCGTCCGATCAGTTCCAGTCTTCAGAATCTCGGAGGTACTTGCTCACTCACTGACTTAGTTGTTTCTCCCTTCATCCCTGATCTTGGGCTACTGTGGATTCAGTAAACCATGTCAGTATCCATTTTAGTGCTCTGTGCTAGGTCCTTCCTAGTATGGTGAAACCTTAGGCGAAAGTACCTTTTTTCTTTGCGGATTATAGAACCAAACGAGGTCTCCTTTGTTAAATCGTTTATGGTTGCATCTGGCGTCATTGCGAGCTTCCGCACAATCAATTTTCAAATGGATCTACCAAGATATACTGCTTCTTTGCTTTCTTCCCTTCAGTCTGAGGCTTAATATTTTTATTGCCTAAAATACGAGGATTTTATTTTTCTACAGATGTTCCTCCGTTTTCTGCGCATAGCTCTAATCTTCTCCTAAATTCGTTATAAACACGGTGTAGTTCTTTCAGTCTTTTTAGTCCATCTAAGTCTAGCAGGCAAGTGTCAATTTATTTTGCTTTTAACTGGTACTTCTTTGACAGCACTTAACTTCTTAACGATGAGGTTTAGACTACATGATTATAGAAACTTTTTTGTTTATTTTGACGAGTACAACAAGCTGTAAAAGTTTGGTACTTGAATTTTTGAGACACCCTTCTTTTAACTACTCAACCATGCAAAACATTAAAATTTTGGTTCGATAGATCTTACTTTTAGAAGAAGCAGACGCGTTCATAAAGAATACATTTTTGTGGTACGGTGAAATTTTTTTGTCATTATACCTATCTGAAACGCAATCCGCGGACACACTGTATGTGGTACATAATACTCCTTGGGTACTACTACGTCCTTCAAAATGAATTTTCTCGAAGTTTTCTACAGTCCATTCCTCATTTTGCTTGATGTTAACTGTCCTTATATTGACTCGTCTCGTCCACTTTCTGAATGGACGCGGGCCGTATCCTAAAGGTCTGCACCATTTTGGGCACAGAGAGGACGCACTGTGCGAATGCGGGGAACGTGCAACCCCCGAGCACATGATATACCTATATGGTTGGGCAAACAGAGAGATGTTGATGCTGCGGCAAGAACTGGAAAGTGTTGACACGGCAGAGACACTCCGCAACCTTGAAAGGGCGAAATTGCTCGGCAGACTGGCAAACATGGTGTCCAGAACAGAGCAAGAGAAATATAACAGACGGGGCAGATAGGAAGAAGGAAACGTTCTGGAAAGGATGAGTACTGGCAGCCAATACCATCCCCAGATGATGAGAAATACAATACCGGCGAGGTAGTATTCGGGACCGGAAGCTGCTATTGGCAACCATAGTGTGTCTTCAGGAACCCAGGAGACCACCGGAAATGACAAATTAAATTTAGTCTTAGTGTTTAGCTTCTTTTAGTGCAATAGGTCTTTACTAACCAATACCAAACGTAAGAAATGCATGTAGGGTTAAGAAGGGATGTACGCAGAATACCAAAGGAACAGAAAAAGGCAAATAGTAATAAAAAGGGGATAAGCATAGGGTGCCTCCCAAAAAGCATCATCTGCGCCACCTCTCCGAGGTTAGGGACGGTAACGAAGCGCAGGTCCCGTCCTTGAGGCGAAATAAAAATCCTGGGCCTTCTGGATAAAGCGTCAGGGTTGCTATAATACCTGGCTGGACGATGTTGTGTTTTGAAATTAAACGGTTGCTTGCAACATCAGTCCGCAGTTCTTCTTGAAGTGTTTAGGTAAAAGGTTTGACGTGCGCTAGGTTATACAGGGTTTCTATAAATGATTCACATGCAATGCGGGCGGCGCGACGTTGATTTCTGAATTCTTTGTGCTGGCTTTTTGTAACTGCTACCAAGCTACAATATGCACGGCGATAGTACCGCAACTTGCAGATCAATGTCACACCACAGCTCCGAAATGTGAGCTTTCTGCAACCTTAAAGTTAATTATCCCACAAAACACTACAAAATATGTCAAAATATATCAAATAGTTCAAAAACCGACAGATGACAAGTACGTCACTTTCCTGAGAGGCGGCAAATTGATTTAATCGATTATTTCCTGTATTACGACCGCTTCAGGGTATTGCAGTCTCGGCAACTGTCTGACTGTGAGTCCCTAGCTGTGTGCGCAACAACTGCTGCAAGTATTATTCACCAAAATGCAGTTATAATGTTACAGACAGCTTCTGGTAGTTTTCCTTGTCCACCACAGCTAACGTGTGAAGAATAATCGCTGGCCCATCCACGTAGAGCGGGCACCACAGCTGCAGATTTCATTCCAGTCTGTTTGCCTAATCTCCGGACGCTGGTTTTCCCCACACCATAACAATAATGATCCTGAAAATACCAGTATAAACGCAATGTAAGCAACTAAATCAAAAGAAATTAAGTTTTTGAGAAATGTAATGGGCACAACAGGAACAAATAGAAGATATAACGAGGGAGTCAGAAACAAACTAAACCTTCAGCGTCCGTTGGTACTGATAGAAAGGAAACAGGTTTGGTAATGTGGATATCTAATAAAAATAGGAAAGAAGAGGCATGTAAATTATGTATGGGAGTAACGTAATATACAAAAAAAAAATTGGGGAAAAGCGAAGAAAATTTGGGAGTACAAAATCGCGAAAATCTTGAAAAAGAAACTAAAACCGTGTGGCAAGAAGTACAAAGACTGTCCTGGTACGAAAGCAATTATTCTAATGTCCTATAACAGTAAAATGTTATCATCTATTGAAAGTTGTCACTTCCTGATTATTTGTTTATTAATCCAGCATTAATCGTCTAAGACCGGCCAAATATTAAACACCCTCCATTTCGTCCCCCTATATACACACATGCGGTACACTGCAGTTACAATCACTAATATGTTTCTCAAACCTCAAATGGGCTTTTAACAAAACGTGAGGTTAGAGCGGTCAATAATAATACGTAGTAGTTAACTCTCCTGTCAAATCCACGTTGTATCAAAGCCTTTGCGAAAATTAACCGCTTTTCCAAAGCCCTAGTCGGGGTGCTGCAAATACTCTTATTTACAACCCTCTGTAATCCTGTTTGTTGTTGTTACCCTTTGTATGTATATGGCATTCAGAGTTTATAACCCCATATTAAATATATCGTATACAGTATTTTCTCTTGTAAATATTAGGAAGTTTGAGTTGGAATTTTAAAGATTATATTTCATGTACCTACCTTTAAAGTAGGTTTTAGTTAAATGTGGAGAACAGTTTTTGATAAGTTGCCACTAAAAATCTAATTTTTTATAATAATTTAGGATTGTCATGTTGTTTATTGACTGCTAGCACAGACCTGCAATTTTAGTTAACTCAACAAAAAGTTAAAACATAACATATGGCGGCTAACTCTTTGTATTATTATTACACAATCAGTACATCTAAGTCTGCAGTAGATTGACTTATACTAGTWATAGTMGTTGAAGACATACATGCCGAAAAMTCTTTGAGTCGACTATACAAAAATTTTTTGTATTAAGAAATATTGCGCTAATTCTAATCGCAGGAGCTGATTTTTTTACTACATTAAAAATTGTAGGTTTTATAAAAACACTGTAGGTTTACACTAGTTGCACTGAATTGCCGAACGCGGTGCTAACTKAATATTTTAAGATTTGCCATGATATTAGCTAACCATGTATGCTTATACTATTTGGTGGTCGTTTTCTTTCTTGCCTAGAAGAATTTTTGGATTCTTTTTGCCATCTGTGCAACACGTTTAGGTACTGAATTCGTTACGCGTACTTGCTGTAAAAACTCGCATCTAGCTTTTCATATACTACAACCAACTATAATATACGTAAAAGATCATCATTGTCGTCAACCTTCAAAGAATAGATTAAGATAGCAGAGTCGAGAATGAATGCGGCACAACTACTTCAACAAGGATTTAATGCTAGGAAGCACGTAAATATTGCAGAATAAGAAAGACAAAACGTCAGTTCCGGTGAGATACAATTTTAATTACCTGAATTTCATTTGAGGCGGATGAATTATGTTTTTACTCGGAGGTTCGTCCTAAATGAGCAATTAATTTTTCGACTACGTTTTAATTTAGATGTATACCAGAAATGATAAATGGCGTTATCATTGTTTATATAATACATTTTTTTTGCTGGAATACAAGTACAGCTATGTTTACGCTTAGCTACACTACTGAAAGCAGTAATTTGTAAAGTATCGAATAAGTTTCAAACTTATGTAAAAAAGTATACCAACAGCACATTGCGCTAAAATTGTTTAATGCAACCACTGAGAACAAGAAGAGTTTATTTTTGAAAACCTATTCAATTCTATCTACCATAATTTCGAACTGCTATTTCAGTTTTCGACTGCTACGTTTGTATTTGTAATTGCCATTTTATTCATATATTGCAAAGGTGACACCCTTTATATTTGCATCAAAAGTTGCAACTTCCACTATTATTTAAATTCACAAGCAGAAAATTCATGTTACTTTTAAGTAAATTATCTGCCTAAAATGTTGTTAATGTCTAGCAATAGGAAATATGTTCCAGTGAGATTAGTAGTATAAATTTAAAGATTAAGATATTAAAATGTGGTTAAGCGGAAAATCCTGGCAAGGATGATGAATCTACAGTAATGTCAGACTTATGCACTGTCAGAGTGCCTGAAAGCAAATAATCCTTAGAGTGCTTTTAACATAATATATTGCATGTCAGTTTGGACATACTTTACTAACGACAATCTTATTTGATAAAAAGCTCGTAGGATGTAATAATTTATAGTATTTTTTATAATATTCATTTCATTTTCCGGTCAGTCAAAGTTAAAAGAATTTGTTCATTTTATAACGTTACCAATTGCATCCTAACGCCGGCCTAAAAACTAATCTAAAAATGTATTACTTATCTCACTTATTCTTTACATATTTTCCATAGCTCTAACCATTAAAGGTGTCCCAGTTTTTCATATACATAAACTGCAACACAATGATTACAAGAAAAACTGTATACCCCCGAGAGAGGTTTAAAGGTTGAATTTTATCTTTATTTTTGACTAATACATGTTGCTGAAGGAGAAAATAAGTTCCGTGAAATAAAAATAATTTAGGAATATTTGTCGAAACTGGACCCATAAAATTAAGTGAACACCAATATTTTTTTAATGTAAATCCATGGTATTAAGTTTTGTTTTCTTTTCCTCCGAACAAATTTGTAATTTGTAAAATCATAGCAAATTCTTTTTCATAAGCTACATTACAGCTAATGCATTTTGGTAAGGATGGAAACAATTATAGGAAATAATATTATCTGTACACGTTAGTGTTTTTTTAAGATTTCGAAATTAAAAGAATGATTCGACTCATTACGTTTAATTAACAAATCTCGAAAAGAAATTTTGTTAGTAATATCTATTTTATAACTATAAAATGTATAGATCGGTGTAATGAATTAATAAAGAAAAGAAAACTAATTATATGAACTTGTTTACTTTGAAAAGAGCATAATGAAACCAAAAATGAACATTAGATTGAAAACAGGTATGCTTTGGTAAACCTTTTTTCTAAGTTTCTAATCGTATAGTTCAGCCAAAAGAGGGTTAAGAGAAGAACTCATAACTGTCCTGAAGTTTGTATATAATTTTGATTATAAATGAAAACAAATTTTGTAAACAAAATTAAGTTAATTTTATTAACTAAACCTAGATCAGAATTTTGAAAGTACTGTTTCTAATACAATCTTTAGGAGATGTAGAATAGAGTATTTTTTTTTTCACTTTTTGGAACGTGTGGATTCAATATGTATCTCACAAAAATATAATATATGCAACATTTTCTTGCACGGAAAAAAAGTGAAATTCACGTATTAACATGTTTACTAACTTCAGGTTTAAAGTTTTGTTCTACTATTTAAATATACTGTTCATTTCCAAGAAATAAAGATTTTGTTTTCCATATTTAATTAAATGATTTGGTGGTGCAACATTAATTCGTCAAGTACGGTCATTTTGCTGCAGTATGTCAAGCTTCTGGAAAGGGTTAGGTGGGTCGCAAACGAACTGTTAAAGAGAACTACTCTTGGGTACAAACTGCTCTAACTAATTTGTGACATTAAAAGTTGGCCGTTCGCGAATGAACTGTTGTTCCAGATCTTCATGTGTAGGGCGTGAGCGGTGTAGAGGCACTGAACACAAGAACACTGATGTAGAAGTGACGCGATCAGAAAGAGCTGCGAACTGTAATGCTGGGAGAAATGGATCAATAAATCTGAATGATTTTTATTAGTAGTATATTTCTCAAAGGAACATACAAACAAGACAAATAAAGAACTTAATAAAATTATAACTGACAAAAATAAATAAGGTTCTGTGCATCTACGATCTAAATATATGATTATAACGACAACTACAAAAAAGGCGCACATATAAACGTGTTTTTGTTAATTTTAGAGGTTAATACTTAACCTGCCGCGACGCTGACCTATACCTAAAATAACTAAACGAATTTAGGATTGCTAAACAATAAGCAGGCGTAAACATTATCAACGAATGCATGTTCGCATTATCATGCATATCTGCGTAGAATACTCGTCAAGTTGGAAAGTGACATTACGCCATCCGCGCAGTAGACAAATTTCAGATTGACTGTCGATGAGGTACACTTTCGGCTGCGTTAATTCAATGTCGAGCGTTTTTTGTGACATAAGGTAAACTATTAGAACACACAGAATCCGTTTGAACCCTACAATTATGCTCAGAACATTAAGCTCCCTTTATGTACCGCATGTCAAGTCGGTTTGTTTATATTGAGGACGTGTCGCAGCAAAATGGCCGACATCTACGCCAGCACTAATATATCGTATAGATACTTAGCGATCCACATTAAGTCCTGCAGCGACATAATAAACATTGAAGTGAATGTCTTACCAATTATGTCAAAAATAAGAGGAAAATAATTCACTTACGCAATAACACCAACTTTACCTTTTGCCGTCTTCCCTTCATCTTAAATTTAAGGAAAGGGAATAACATTACCTCTGCATTCATATTACCCACCACGAGCATCTCTGACATAGATCATAACAAGGTATGCCAGATTTTCGTTGCTAATAGCGACACAGAGTACTTCCATATGTCTTTGTGCATTCTAAAAGCAGACGGGCGAAGCATGAGACCTAAACTGACGTTACAGGAAACAATAGTACTAACTACCACCGATTTGTTAGCGGGTTTAGGAATTTCCATTCTGTTTCAGTTAATTACAGTTGCTTACTTCGAAAACGGTGTTGTGGTGCAGATGACGGAGGGGAAACGCACTAAGTGATATAGCTGCGTGACCGAAGTCGTCGAGCTATTTTGGAACAGACTTTGGAGTGGCGTATGCCTGAGAGGTGCTCGCGTGTGTTGCCGGGGCGCATTTTAGTCGAGCTTGTAGGAAGTAACGACAGGAAACAGGATTAAAGCTCAGAAGCGAAGGCGGCAAAGAGACTTCCGCACCTAACGAGTTCGTTCCCGTGGCTACGGGCAAATCTGAGGCCCAGACGTTCGTTACTTTTGCAAGGCAATAGGGGGATGGGAGTTTGGCTGAATTACTGTTGTTGTTGTTTTATTATTATTATTATTGTCGAGATTATGAAAATATAAGCTTGCGTTAATGAGCTCATAAGCAGCTACTTTTGTAAACAAGTTTTATACGCAGTCCTATTACAAAATCTTGTAATCTGAAGGCAGGCTCGGTTCTACCCGCGTGCAAAACGTCCATGCACGACGATAGTCAAATGTTGAGGGCGGCCGCCGCCTGTCAACCGCCTTCGTCTCTTTAACTGCAACTTGACAACTGAAAATGGAAAGAGACAAGCCACAATAAGGATTACACAGTAGATCAAAGAAAAAGTTTAAACAGACATGCTCCAATTCTTTGATGGCCAAACCCGAAAACAGCAGTAAATTAAATGAAGTTTTTGAATCTGGCCTTAGATATGTTACATGTTATGCATCTACAGTCTCGTTAGGGATCGCCCCAAATACCATAAGGTGCATATACCCTACCTAGTCGTATATTTGGCCGAGTACAACACCTGAGTCTTGTGTTATGGAGCACATACACATTTTAATAAATTTTGTATACATGACGATTAGTTTAAGGTATTTTTAAAAGTATCCAACTTGCTTTTTACGACAGCGACGTTTTCAAGTACCTAAGTGAAAGTTGGAACGATTAGATCGTTACACATTAAAACATGTGTACTTTTAACTTTAGCTTGAGAATGCCGGAAAGAAAAATGAAACTTCAACCTGCTGACTTTACAGAAAAATTCTGTAATTGATGGGATTATATTATACGTTATTCTATGTTTTAACATTTAAACAAATTGTAACTTTATTATATTAAAAAAGGATTTACAAAACAAGTGCAGGTGTCATACAACACTGAGAGGATACTGAAATTACGTGGCACGATAGCGGCATCACCTTTAGGACCGGGTCTGCTTGAAGGTAAATTTCTCTAACGCTGATTATACTTACAATTTTACTATTTACCGCAGTGATGGAAACATCTCGATTAACCTGTTCTCAGCGGTACTGCTTCGTTGCATGGTTGATTTGCATCAATTCCTTCCTACACATTTTACAATGTTCTTGTTTTGTCCCTGAATTTCGCAGTCTTGTCAAGAATCGGCTTTAGCCTTTTTAGTTCTACAAATGATTTAGAATGCATTAAAACAGGGTTATTGGGTGTGCAGTCTGGATGGAATAAAGCTACTATTATTTCATTAACCGAGCTTTCAGAATTGTTTATTCCTTTATCAAAGTCTACAATAAACATGCAGATTAAAAATTTTTGAAAAATATAATTTACATGTTACACMAAAAGCGAGGTTATCCAAGTAAGCTAGCACTCCCGAGAAATCTAAGGCACCTTAAGAGTCACAATATTTACCCTTTAAAAGTTATTAACACCAGCAAATAAAATATGACAGCAATTAATTATTTTAAGAACAAATTTAAAAACGTTCTATGTCTACATTAAACCACCAAGTACATTTGACTGATAGGAATCAACAGTGTTATCAGATCAAGATATTCATTTTTATGTTTATCTAATCTGAAACAGAGCTGTTAAAGAATTATTATTGTTAGCGTTGATAGTATTATTATTACAATTATATGTATCAAGATCTGACACTAAGCATATATTTAGATAAATTTTGTATATCAGTTCATTTATTGATTTTTTTGTCAGTCCAAGTCATAAATAAGTGTCTAATTGTATCAAAATATAATCGGTACGTGGCTAATATTTTTGGTCTTTCATAATAAACAAATAAATAATTACACTTACTTCTAGTAATATTGAATATGATGACCGTGAGTATTTTACTCGAAATGTGTATGTTAATTCTAAACCTATTGAAAATCTTGAACTTAAAATTTCGTTTCCTAAGGTGTTTAAAACATTAATGAATTCCATTATTTCTGGAGTAGACGATGTTCCTAAATTTAGGCCGGTTTTCCTTCTTTGCAAAAAATATTTGAAACGCTGTTATATCAATAGCTGTATAGAAGGGCCGAAAGCAACATTCTATTGCGCCAGCATGGTTTTAAGCGCGAAACGTTCAATGCGTTTAATCTAGATTGCATTAGCCAATTTGTCTCGAAAGTCTCGGACGATAGAGAACAGATTAATATATACACGGACTATCTGTTTTATGCAACGGTAATATCACAAGATCTTGATAAATCGTGATTAATTTTTCGAGAGTGCGTGACTGTCAAATTGACAGTCGCCGACGTGGTCGAGCCAAATTTTGGAGCACTGCACTCGAGAAAAATTGAGACAATGTAAATAGTCGCTAATTTATCAAGTTTATCGAGTTGTATTTGTTAGGATTATCTACTGAACCAAATTTTAGAATAAAAAATCAAGTAACATACCGAATCGAGCGGATCTTTCTATCTCTGGCATATTTATTTATTTGACATAATAAAAAGGACACAATAACGGAGTTATTTGATTTGATGTACCTATTAAAATAGCCGCTTCTGATATTCGATTTGTAATAATCGCTAATATCAGAGTCTGATTGGCTATTTTCAATCGTAACTACGAATTTGATTTGCCAAAATTTAAATTTGACAGATGAAGGAAATACTCAGTAAGATGAAGTAGCATGGTTCTTACTCTTCAGTAATACATTTATTTCATATCTACTTGCAAATTGTCAGCTTAGCGTTAAATGTATAATTTTTGCAATTCATATATTGCTACATCTCGTGTGCCTCAGACATCTGATCTTGATCTATCGCTTTTTCCACTGTATATTAACGATATTGTGGATATAATTAGCTATACGCCGACAATATGAAGTTGTTCTCTCGCATAGACATAGCAAAGGATCGATCCATTGTGTTTGCAGCATGTCCTGTACAGGAGTAAACTTAATCCAATGATATTAGGATATTACTGTAACATATTGGTAATGAAATTCTGGGTTGGATATCCAGCATAAGTCATTTAGGTATACTTTTTAAGAAGTTCCTTTTTGGTTTACTATACTTATTCATAATATTGTCGGCCATAGTTATACATAAAATAGGTTTTCTTAACAGAAATTGGGAATTTAGTCAAGTTAACGCTTTGAATACACCATTTTTTCTTTGGTCAGATTTCCTATGTTTTGTATAACATGTACATTAATCATTAAACTGCTGGAGGCCTTTCAAAAGCAACTTTCTGTGGTTAATATTTTAATGGTCTACTCTCCTAGAGGTAGCGATTATGACATTTTACCCGCCTGATTCAGCTGTGTTTCATCAGTTACGCGGCGTAAAGTCTTAACTGTTAAATAACACACTGCCTCTTGTTTCTTGCTGTGCAGAATTAACTTTGAAGTTCAAATTTCCGACCTTTTGCACTAATAAACGTATTACAGCTAACGGACTTATTTCTTTATTTTTTAACGTGTAGGCATAAATATTATTACATATTGCACGGTGTAAATGTACTCTATGCATTTCCTCTAAATGGGTGCTAATGTCAAGCATTGTTAAGACGAGGAACTCTTCTTGTTATTTCTATTTTTTATATTTAACTTAGTGTAAAAGTCCAGATAAAAATTAACTCGCCAAAAATGCAGAATGACCGTATTTGGGAGATGCCAATTGAACACATCCATATGACTGTTGAAGCCAGAGGAGGAAATTGCTATTATGCCGTAAATCTACTTGCGGAAGATGTAATCGTAAACACACAATCCTCCTCAATAGGTAATTTACATGAAGAACGTGCCGAGGAAGTGTGAGTTGAATCCCTCGAACACCGAGTTTGCATTAGGAGTGGGTCAGCTGCGTAAGCGCTTTAGGGGCAGCAATTTCACTAGCTTCAGTACCGTTGCCACATTTATGATCTTGTTTTATTCTGCCACTAGTGAGGCGTATTCTTTTGCAGATATATGCTATACATCTCCTGATGGATGTAAATGCAAGTTGTGAAGAGCTTTATAGGCGAAACGATACCACATTTAAAAGTATATTGTATCGCTAGTGCCTAAATTTTGATTTGGAATAACCTTTTAAATATCGACCACTAGAAAGACTTACAGTTACAGTTAAAAGGCGCCAGACATGCATATTCTGTTTTAGTATAAAAGTCGGTAAGAAAGGAAATTTTGTACAACGGAAAGAACATCCCATTATCTTAATAAGATCGTCACATATATGAACCAAATATCTTGATTGCGAAAGGCACATGGGGTGTAAATATGGAGGCAATATAACAATGGTTCACAGTTGAAGCAACTAAGATTAAAAGAGCACCTAACAGAGATATGGCAACATACTTGCTATATTTGTGAGAACTGAACTATAGAAGCATGTATATTGATAAGGTGCATCTAAGGAATACTACTAGAATTTTTGGTAAAGAGGCAATTATAAAAATATTATAATAGACAACCAGGCAATGAATTATTGGAATTGGAAGTATCAGAATTTTTTACTGAAAGCCATAATCTGACATCTTCTGTTAGGCATCAAACAGTTAATCTGGCAGGGACTCACAACACCTTAACCATACATTTTATTGCAACGATATAGGAAATACCTATATGCCTTAACTAGAGAATTTTAAAAATATTCTGACTATCCGAAAAGCTATTTTTTTTAGAGTTACATGTTACATGTATAGTAAAGTTATGTAGCAGCACGGAATGCAATTCAGTTAATATTAAGAAATTCGAGAAATATTTCAAGTAAATAAGTCAGTAAATCAAGCTGTCAGCTGTATAAAATTACCGTGCATTATACAAGGTGTACCATTGTTTTCTGGGCGTTATCAAATTATATACACATTAATTTCTTTTTTAATAATTTTAGATTGATTTGTCATAAAGACCACTTAGTCAACAACACATAGTTTTCTATTTTATGCCATTTCGGCTATATTTGAATTTTGAATCTTGCAGTGCGCTGGAGAGTGCCAATCATCCCTGAAAGTAAAAAAGATATAAAGATGCCGTATTCACTCGTAGAGAGGTAACTGCTGCTCAGTTTCATTAATAAGGCTTCCTAATGCAAGGAATCTGAAAAATAATGTTTAATTCTTTTAATGCTAATATTCCAAGTACCGCTTTCCTTTAGTTTATTTGCACTAATTCAATACAAATGAAGATATTTATTTGCAGCCTTTTCGCTAATAAGTGGTAAATATAGAGTTAATCAAGAGGCGCCCAATGCGATATGACACAAAAAAAATTGACAATCAGAAGAGTTTATAAAATACTGTTGGTAACATACCTTTATCGACAGAGATGTAATTTCAATTAGCTTATAATGACGTAGAAATTGATAACTATGTACTGCCATGTACTTTACAGCAATAATAATGCGCTGAAAAAAAGTGTGGAGATGGAGCTGACTTCTTTAAGTTATTGTATTTTTATACAGATATTATTTTATGGTCTATTACATTTATGAGATATTCAAATTTAGATTATTCTAGCTTTGGAAATTCTTTAAATCTACCTCACACCTTTTCTGTCAATGATTTTGTCATGTATTAAAAGATCTGCACAACTATATTTTCCCCTAGCTTTTAACCATAGTGCTAGGTATACATTTTAATGCAAGCTACTGTTGCTACTTGTATAACTTATTGACATTGGATTGACACGATATATTACATTACCTAGACCGAGAAGATTAACTCATATTGAAGGATTAATAAAATAACACTGATCTTCGCCAAAAATTGTGTGTATTGCAATAAGTGCAACTAGATAAGAAAGTGTTATCTACGAATCTACGAATCAGTAGGCGATAAAACTAAGCTGACAAGAAGCAACAAAATATCAATACACAAAATATTCAACACATAAACTAGAAGGTAGGATGTGTTGGACATTTAAAACCAATAACATTTATTACAAGTGTGCAGTTTCAAAGCCATAACTTTACAGCTGCACCTGGCGCAGTACCAAAAGCGAATTGTGGTTATTGTCGTGGTGTAAATCAACCGTAGTGAACATAGTTACGCATCAGCATGCGGCTGGTGTGGGTGAAATTACACATCATTATTGAAAGTGGAGCTATCATTAGCCTTGCTAAAATTAAATCATTGCTATCTAACTACAATATAACCAATAAATCTACACGTGATAACCTGACGTATGCTGAAGTATACATATAGTAAGTAATACATTACCAAATATTTGTAATGAACCCCTTTCAATTGTATTCGTTTGATGCATTTTCTGAAATCACAAAATCGATTGACTTCAGAGTTTTATTCTACACGTCCGTACTATCTTTCACAAAAATAATACCTGTATAAACCCGAACACTCCTCAAGTTTACAAGACAAAAATATTAAATTTGTTTATCAAAATAACATAATAACATAAAATAGCTTAAAAATTGTTTTACTAACATTAAGTCAACTACTACCACATTTCTAAATCTGCAATTTCATTGCAGGGCACATATTTAACTAAATCAACTCTATAATTTTTTTTAAGATAATGGTACTACATCTCTATACTTTTAGGATGGATGTATTCAATTATTTGTACTGGTTTTTAAGCTTTTTACGGTAGTAGGGAAAAGTCGACAGTACAGTAGCTGGCAAAAGGTTCCATGAGTTTGTCAGTGACTATGGGAGGGGTAGTTGCATAAAATAAGAATAAAATGGAGGAGAATCAAAAACTAAAGAGTGATTGTGTGTATCTTAACACATGTTAAGTCATCTAACACATAAGGAGTCGAAGTCCAAAGGACGTTGATAATACGTCCGATTACTCTTAACATTGGAAAAAAACAGATTATGAAGTTATCCCTTGAAACAAAAATTATGATAGTAGAACCCTGATTCGATTTAATAATATTCGTGTTTATTTTGTTACAGGTGGAGCGTTTTAGGTGTAACTACAGACATCAAACAATGCAAAAACTGAGTCGTTCTCCCACATTACTTTTCGCCAATTTAGACCCTTGCTTAATATAGATACCTATGCCTATACATATGTGTTACGTGATCGCAATTAAAAAAAATATCAATCTATAATAATAAATGTTAATTAAGACTCGAAATTTAGTTCATTAAGCGTTTCATCTTAGTCAGCACGTACAATATCCATTGTATGTTTTTGGTATAATTTACACGAACGATAACTCAGAGAGAAAGATTCAGCAGTGAAGGTTTTGTATTTTGTTATTGCTAGTTGAAACACTACAACTAAAATAGCTATTTTCATCTAATGTTAAGAATATATTCTACGAGCAACCGCTAGGATCAGTTGCAGAGAAAGTGCTGACATATCCTTATATATCTTAAAATCTAACCCTACCCTTCATCTACCTTCTTATAATTGTACCAGCGAATTTTTCTACCTGATTGAATATATCAACAACGTACATTGAAACATACGAGTTTTTACAAATATTTAGCGACGACAATAATCGGTAGCGAACATTTTTCGGACCTATCACCATTACTAATAACACTGTTCATGCAGTAAGTGATGTAACAACATTCGTTGGTACAAATATACATACATATGACAAATATATCAAAATTCACCATCATGGATTACCACCTAAAGGTAAAGTCTATTACCATAACAAGCGATCATAAAGGACGTGTACACTTCATTCAACGTTCGATGAAATCCATTTTAGGATCATAGATACTTTACTTACAGTTTATGCAGCGTCTGTTTTCCAAAGCCTACTGTTTAATAAACGATGAATTCAGGAGAATGTAACGTATTACTAATTCATAATACGTAATATGTGAATTGTTACATATCAAAGTTGCTTCCTATTTATTACAATCTCTAATTTTCATCAAGTGATGGATATAAAGACTGCACTAAGTATTCTTTTCTCTTGTATATTCGAACTTCAATTTAAGCTATAACTGTCATTAAGTATACTAGATAGCTATTTCAATGCTTTTAGAACGGTTCCATTTTAAATGGAATCCAAGGTTAACGACTACTTTTATATGCAGCTTTTAAGTTGTTTAATTCCTGACTTTACAGCGAAACAAAAGAAAACAAATAATGGGACTTTGAAAACGGTTCCCTTTTATTTGTTTTGGAATTGCTTATGCGTCGATTGCACACAATGGCATTGTCTCCACGAGAGACGAAATTACAGAAATTCCTTTTGAAATAATTTTGTGACCAATTCATCAGTAACACGTAGAGGCGAAATTGAAGCAGTCCTTTTCATGCATTTGCCGTAATTAACGCATTCCTGGAAATCCATTTTGTGCAACCTGACATTCTGATCGAACTCGCTCTACCGAAATAACTCCTTTGCAAGTAATCGTTTCTCCTTGGACAATATTCGCAGCACCGTCCGGATGCGTCGCTTGCAGATATTATTACGTGACGCGGGTGTTTCCTAAGCAACACTGGTACGACCTCAGTGACACTCCACTTACACAAACGTGCAGTGTATACTAGGAACTGGTGATGAAGATTAATGGATATACGAGTATTGTGAACTTAAGTCAGGACAGATCAAGTAATATACAAATGTATGGGATGCTTTCGTGTCCCAAAATGGTAGATAGTAAGATGTTTGTAGGATCTCGGACAAAGAACCCTATTGTGGTTGTTGTTGCAGAAGACATGGTGTCGTTCCACGTTTCTTGTTGCAGCGGCTTTGTGTTGCCGTCGCTACTCATTTTGTTCCTTTTCTGTTACATTCGGTGCATAGGTACTGTTGAGTATTATACGCGTGGTTGTTCGAGTTAAACGAACGTTCGCGAAACCGGCGCACAAGCAGCTCTTTTTAAAGTACAGAAAAAACCAAGTCCTTGCGTCCGATACACTGAATAAGATTATTTATTAATATGGATTACAGATAAACTTGGAACACTACTACTGAACTTCTCACAACTGACAATGTTTAAGGTTTTACAATATATTGTATTCGACTCTTGAAAAGTAACTGGTTGTATGAATGTTTTTGCCCTTAGAAGTAAACTCCTAGTTGTACATTATTGGTTACCCTACCCTTTCCCGCAAACTAAAATAGCCAATCGGAAATAAATAAGTATTGGCAATTTGGTAAAGGTAAAATTGCGGGGAATTCCGTTATAAGATATGAAAGGGTAGGTTTACAGCGCCAGATGCGGGGTTGGAAAAACCACTCGTTTATGGATTAGCTGAGTGGACAATGGAACAAATGGCATTTGACAATAGTCGGCAAATATCAAAGAGTATCCTTCTACTTATCCGCGGAAATGAGCAAAATATGTATAAAATATAAGAGGTACGAACCTTCTAGCGATCGGGATTTTCACCTTTCACCTTCTTCCTGGTATCACATTATACTGTTAGTGGCATGCACGTTAACCTCCTGTTTTCTGTGTGCCCTACAGAAGCCTCACATTGAGGATATTTTGACTTGACGAATCCACTAGGGATTTCGCGGCTCGTTTTTGTACGTTGTTGCCGGCTGCAGTTTTAGTTGTGGCTTTTGGTTGGTCCCAGTTGCTAATTTTAGTAATCATGGATTTTCTCAACGTTCCCTTTTTTGGTTCAGACCTGATAAAGGTATATACACTAATACCGAAACGTCGGCCGAAACCACAGCAGTGTTTTGATCAAAGTTATTATATAGTTAAATAATCTCTCCGTGAACTTGTGTTTTTAAAAAGTTTTTATTACAAGTTACAGAGAAATGAACAGCAGCATAACAAGTCTAACACATGAATTATACTGAGTTAGGGATGTTTACTCCCTATGGCTTAAATACGTAGGTGTTATCTAAATGTTCCTATTATCTAGTCCATGCACTTAGGGGTGGCGTCTGGGCTTTCAGACACGTAACTCCTCTCCCCTTGGTCTTGAGCGTCCGCGCTCAATTTTGGATAAAGTTGAACAAATTCTTTTGCTGAAATATTAACAACATTTCGCTTCTTACATAAATTTTTATAAACATTGTTCCTGAAATAACAAAGCACTATGATGCAAATTACAATTACAACAAAGATTATAGCTGTAGCAGAATAGTGAGTATAATGTACAAGTGGATTAAAAATTATTGACTTGGATTTTATAAATCTGGCTTCTTCTTGGAGCTTCTGGAGGTCCTGGAGATGTTCTTCTTTTAGGAGAACTTCGTACCGATGAGTCAGTGTGATGTCTTCTACTTCTGGCAAGATTATGGTTCTGTTGAATCCTGGCTTTCTGAATATTGCATTTTCTATAATTATGCTGCATGATGAGGATATGAGCACATTGTATTGCACTGTCAGTTTTTGCACTTGGTATTCGCAGTTTTCTATGAGTTCTAATGGTTGTTTTGTGCTAACCATTAGGGCTGTGTTTTCCATTTGTTGAATTATTCGATAGTCGTTAGTAGTTTCAGCTGCCTGGCATGTATTTAAATTTTCCAATGAGCATTTTTCATTCTTCAGCGTGTTATGGCATAGAGACTGATTGTGGAGGTTTCTGCAGTCGTTGGACCATAATTCGGACTGATTGGATTGTAGGAAATATTTGGCAGGTAATAGTATAATTTTGTTTTTGGTATTTGGGATCGGATATATTCTGGAGTAAATGAACGATGTGGGTTTTAGGATCGGTATCTTCAGTACCATTATTACTGATTTATTTGTTATCATCAATAATATTTTTGAGTGGTCCAATACTTCAAACAGGTGTGTATTATTTGTGTATAAGATCTGATTTTCATCGTATTCCCTCATTAAGTGTTGATTAATATCTGCAAGGTCTGATCTGGTAAATAGTTCTAAATTAGGTGTCTCTAGTTTTGCTAAATTAATTGTGCGTTCTATACAATTAATGAAATCGCGGACTCTTATTGCATTAAAAATTTCATGATTGATTACTTGAAGGGTTTCGAATTTTGACTGAATTAAATTGATTMCTTTGGCAGTTTCATCCATATTGMGATTTAATTTTGAAATGTCTTCATTGTARCGCTGAGTAACGTGAGCTGCAAATGATGTCAATTCATTTAGTCTACTTATTTCCTGCTTTTGTGTCTTGGACAGTATTTCTAGGTTCTGATTAATATTTGCCAGGTCATCATTATCTAAATTTCCAGTTATGAATTTTATAGTTRTTCCTAAGACGTTTACTAAGCCTCTTTTAACTCTAAAATGTGTTAACTTTTCCAGGATATTTTCTGAGCTTTCGATTTCTCTTTTTAATGTTTGATATTGATTTCGTAAAAGAGTGTCATTTCTTGTCTTGTGTTCTATTATTACCATGTTTTGTGCTAATTTCCGAACAGCGCATTCGAGTTGGGTTAAATTTATGGAGAAATAAAATTTGTGAAAGTGATCGAAAATTTTTGTTTCGCCTATAACTTCTTTAAAATATCCATTTGTGTTAATTGGTTTGACGTGAAGTTGACGGGATGGCGTCGTCCACACGATTAGCCTGTAACGAAGGGACTTTTCTTAATCTTTTTATTTTACGTACATGCGAGTTAGTGATTTTGTTTTTGGCCGATTTACCTATAATTTTTGTTTTCTTTCTATTAGTTACGTTAATTTTCTCGTAAAGGGGATCAGTTTTTCCTGGTTTATTCTTTTTAACAAAAACTGAAGTATCTGTGTTAATTTCGGGTTCCGGTTCTCTATTTGCATTTCTTTGTGCTAAGACCTTTTGTTCTTTCTGGAAGGTTTTATCATAAACTTCTTTGAGAAATGGTATTAGTTCCTGTTTACGTCTATTGTTATATTCTTCATAAATAGTTAAATTTACATCGAAATCATTTTCATGTTCATATGGGCCATACAGCAGTGAAAACGGAGTAAAACCAGTGGCTGAATGAATTGATTGATTGTAGATTAAGATTGCCGTAATCATTTGATTTTGGGGAGTTTCCTTAGGGTTTTTAAGTCGTAAAATACGTAATTTTTCGACTAAGGTAGAATGAAGTCTTTCTATGGGACTATTTGAATTCGGGTTGTTTACGGTGGTAAAGTGTAATTCTATTTTGTGCATATTGCAATATTCTTTGAGTGTTCTATTGAAGAATTCACGGCCTTCATCGCAGACGATTCGTTTTGGGTAATTATGGTGACTAAAGTAATGCCTTAACTTATTTAAGATAGTTATGCCTGTGCCATCTTTTACATAATAAGCTTGGGCGTATTTTGAGAAAGAGTCAATTATTGTTAGGAATTTACAGTTGTGGAAAGTAAACGTATCTAAGTGAATAGTGTCAAATGGTTTCTTTGCTAACAATGGACCTCCCAGCTTAACATTATAGGGATTTCTCTCATATTTGGCTTGTAAGCAAAGGTCGCAAGTGTTAATTTCGTGAACTATCATATCTTTCATATTAGGCCAAAAGTATTCTGAACGTAGTTTTGAATAAGTTTCATTGATTCCAGTATGTGTTTCACTATGATAGCTAGTTATTATGTCCTTCTGTTCCTCCTCTTTTAGAATATCTTTATGATATTTAGTGCTAATAAAGATTTTTACATTATTATTGAGAAATGTTTTGCTGAAATCTTGGACAGCTTTAATTAATTCTTGTTCTTTTGAGAATATTGCATATGTCATGTTTGGTCTAAATATTTCTTTGAACATTTGTTGTATATCACCTTGTAAGTTTGTGTTTCTGATGAGTATTGTATAGTGGTTTTTCTTAAAAGGTTGCTTAAAACGTATTTCGTAGTATTTACCAAACATCAAAATTATTCTATTCGAAAAGTTATTAACAGGTTGATCCGTAATTGGAATTATTTTTCCGTCATCTTCATTATGGACAGAGTGTACAGTATTATCGTCTGATTCAGGATTTGAAGGTAGAAGAATATCGTCTAAATCGATTACGATATTTGGGTCAGGGGTTATAATTTCGTTTATAATTTTCTCTATTTCTTCGTCTGTCGGATTGTATGTGGGATTTTGATTTATTAACTGCTCAAGCTCTTCGTCTGTTATATCTGGTGTTTCATGTATTTCGGGTAATACTGATTTTGTTTCTGTTTCATCATTATGTATTTCGATACGGGATAGTGCATCGGCTACTTTATTTTCCTTTCCTTTTTTATAAACAATTTCAAAGTCAAATTCCTCTAATTTTAGTTTCCATCGGATTAATCTGGAGTTAGGTTCTTTGATTTTCGATAGCCAAACAAGCGGGTTATGATCAGTCTCTATAGTAAAACGCCTACCATAAAGGTATGGTCTGAAATGTTTAGTCGAATCTAAAATTGCAAGTAATTCCTTTTCTATTGTACTATAGTTGCGTTCTGCGGAATTCAAAGTTCTAGAGTAATATCCTATGGGCTGATTATTTTGACTAAGTACACCACCAATAGCTATGTTAGAAGCATCCGTAGTTAGTTTGAATGGCTTTGAAAAGTCTGGGTATTTTAAAATCGGTGCATTAACGAGTAAATCTTTGCATAAGTGGAAACACTCTAAGTAATCAGGGTCGTTTGTATCTATTTTTGCTTCCTTTTTTAAGCACTTAGTCATGGGTGATGTTATGTTAGCGAAATTTGCGATAAACCTGCGATAGTAGCCAATTAGGCCTAGGAATGCTTTTATCTCTTTTGTCGTTTTAGGTATGGGGTACTTCTGAATAGCCTCTATCTTAGAGGGGTTTGGTTTAATGCCTTCCGGTGTTATTACGTGTCCTAGAAACGCAACCTCTTTACAGAGGAATTCAGATTTATCTAATTGCACTTTTAGGTTGACTTCTTTTAATCTGCTAAATATTTGCCGAATATGTAATAGATGTTCTTGAAGTGATTTTGAAAAAATTACAACGTCATCCATATACACGAAACAGAACTTATACAGGTAATCTTTTAAAACTTCGTCCATCATTCTCTGAAATGTGGCAGGTGCGTTTTTTAAACCAAAAGGCATTCTGAGGTACTCATAATGCCCATTATTAACAGTAAACGCGGTTTTCTCTATTGATTCGGAGTCTAATTCTATCTGATGAAATCCCTGTGCAAGATCCAGGGTAGTGAAATAAACGCATTTGCCTAAATTATCCAGAATTTCGTCAATTCGTGGTAATGGATATTTGTCTTCAACAGTGATTTCATTTAATTTTCTAAAGTCTATAACCATTCTGTATTTTCTTTTGCCACTCGCATCCATCTTTTTTGGTACAATCCAAACGGGGGCACTGTAGGGAGATATTGACGGTCTAATTATTTTATTGTCCAAAAGTTTCTGAATTTGATTTTGTATTTCTTCCTGCATAGCTCTAGGGTGTCTGAATGACTTTACATATACAGGGTTGTCACTTGTAGTTCTAATTTTGTGTTTGACTTTATTGGTGAATGTTAAATCAGTATTTTCGTAGTAGAAGACGTCTCTAAATTTAATACAAAGCTCTATTATTGCTTTCTTTTCTTCGGAATTAAGATGATCGGTCCTAATTAGTTCATGTACTTTGGGGAATTTTTGTTGTTTTATTTCGGGTGTCTCTACCTGGTATACATTAACTGGAACTGTTTCCACCCGTTTGCGAAAACTAACTTTTTCATTTTCTAAGGGGTTAGGTATGGAACAGATTCCATTGTGGGCCTTAACTATACATTCAGGGGTAATTACATCATGTTTAAGTTTTATTGGGGGTAGAATTACCTCACCACTTTCTATATTTACAGGTATCTTTAATACTTTAGCGTTTATATTATCTAAGCTTACTTCTTTACTATTATACTCTAAGTAAAAAGGGATATTTATCTCATTTAGTTTCAAATTTTTTAAATCATAGTCAATTTGAGCTTTAAATTTTTCTAAATCTTTAGTACCTATTAGTACATCAAAACGTTTATGCCAGTCAATTACACGCAATTTTAATGGGGAATTAATTCCTAGTTCCTTTAGTAAAGGAAATTTTATATTATCTTGAGAAATTGATGTTCTGTTCATACTGGTGACTGAAAAAGGTTCCTTATAGTAAAAGTTAATAAAGTTTTCTGCTGCATTTGGATTGATAATTGAATCTGTCGCGCCCGAATCTATTAAAACCTTAAGATTTAAATTTGGAAGGTAGAAAAAAGGAAGTTTTGACTGGTGGGCTATGTTATTTAGGTCTATTAAATTTGACATTCGTCCGAGGCGGTTACATGAAAATTTTCTGCCTCGTTTTGGGGGGTTTCCATGTACTGTTCTTCATAATTAATTTCGCTATACATCGGGATCTCATTTGTTTCTACATCCACTTCATTGTTAAACAATTCCTCCGAAACAAATGTTGGTCTGGACGTGCTTTGGAAAATATTATTGTTTTGTCTGAAAMTGTTTGGGACGGAAGTTTGAACAGACATTGGTGTCGGTTTGAATGTATTTCTTGACATTGCTGAGCCCGGTTTTGTTCCAAAATTTTGTTTATTCATAGGTAATCTTGAAGATTGCGGTATTGGTTTATTGGCAGATCCTGTAAACGTTTTTTGTTGGTTATTGGTCTGTGGCTGAAAATAACGCATAGGTGGTATGTTTTGCATTTGCGGAGGTCGCGGATTAAATGCAAAACTTGGACCACTAAAGGTATTTCTAGCAGGTTGAGTATTTTTTTTGCACATTAGGTCTATGCTTGTCATTACTATTTCTTAAATATTTCATGTATTTATGTTCTTGAATTTTGTTGTCATAAATTCTGCATTTATTAAGAGCTTCTTCTAGGGAAACTAAATCAAAATGCATCAAATATTCATGATATGGGTCATTAAGCCCAGAACAAAATACTTGTAGCGTTTGTTTTTGATAAAAATGTCTTTTGAATGCAATAATATTTTGATCTGTCTCATGCAGTTGCACGTACTGCATCAGATCATTTTGCGCTAATAAGACGCGATCGTAATATTCTAAATAACTTTCATTTTGTTTTTGTACAGTGCTCCTGAGAGCGGAGAGCAAAATTTCCTCATTTCTTTGGTCACCGTATTTTCTTAACAGCGCGCTTCTAATACCTGACCATTCAGTTTCATTATGGAAATTTAAATAATCTCTGGCCTCATTTTTCACTTTCGCTAGCACAGAAACATTAAACAAGTAGACTTGGCTCAGCGTTAACTTTTTGTCTAAAAATTTTATTAAATTATCTACAGCGTTTACGAAGGTGGACAAATTTCCTCCCGGATAGAATTCTGGGAGCGTATTTGTAAGAGCTGTAAGCTCGCTAATTTGAATCGGCATCAATGATGGTGCCGCAACTTGGTTTGTAACTTGACCGTTAGTAGTCATTGTAGTGTACGGATTGGGGCGTTGTTCTTTTAAATTTTTACCTTTAAACTTGCTTGAACTACTGGACGCACTGTTTGATATTAGGTCGGTTAAATTATCAACTAATTCAAGTTCTACGTCTGAGTCAAAGTCTGACATTAAATATCAGTAATAATTGCACGAAAGAAACTCAAAAGACTTACAGGACTAGTGGAAGGAGTTTCATCCCGGTCCGGTCCAAGGTCTCTCGATGAATTTCCTCCTCGTCTCCGATAGACGTGGTGTGGGTACGGCTCTTGGGGTTGTCCCTCGACTTTTCGAATAGGATCTTCTCCTCGAGTTGCCCACAGGGTCGTGGATTGCGTCTAAGGTGTTGAAACACGCCGGTAACTTTTCGCGAACCGTGACACAATCCTGTTCGCAGCGCCAGTTAAATAATCTCTCCGTGAACTTGTGTTTTTAAAAAGTTTTTATTACAAGTTACAGAGAAATGAACAGCAGCATAACAAGTCTAACACATGAATTATACTGAGTTAGGGATGTTTACTCCCTATGGCTTAAATACGTAGGTGTTATCTAAATGTTCCTATTATCTAGTCCATGCACTTAGGGGTGGCGTCTGGGCTTTCAGACACGTAACTATATGAGAAGTTACCCAACTGAGTATTCGGCCGTGTTCGGTTCATYTCGCGACTGTGACGTACGGCAGTGACCCGCAAGCCATGCCCCACATTTGATTCACTATGAATATTCGTATCTCATACGGTACCGAATACACGTGCAAAAGTAGTGTTGTCATGGATGTCACAAAAAATGTCGGATAGAAACTTGCTATAAACAAATAGAAGTGCAAATTAATTCAAAGTAATTTGGAGAGCACAAAAAGCAAAAGTTGTCTTTGGTTATTAACTTACAGATATTTATTGCAAGGGTGTTGAAATAGAAGCCGCCGACTCGTAAGCAACCATTCAGCAACCAATTTCGAATTAATTTTACCAAATGTGGTACATCCGCGAACACATATACTGATTCATTTGTAATAGGGTGTTCGAAATACATTTTTTTCTACACTGACGCCAAGTTTTGATCACAAACCTACATTTGCTGCACCACAATCTGACACACATGCCAGCACTGTATAGGAAGCGCCATATAGCTCCTTTATTGCATCAAATAAAATCTGCGGGGTCATATTTTGATCAAAAGCAATATAGATCGGTTGTTTTCAGTTAGAAAATATGCTTCTGACCATAATCACTTGCATTTGATTAAATTTGCCTAGCACTTGCTCGCGCTTTTTGTCGAATTCATAGTACGACTTTACTTTCATCTTATCAAATTGAATAATACAGAGTTTTTCTACGGGGATAATTTTCACTGCAGCTACCCTCATAATATTGATAACTTGTTTCAATAATCCACTTCTAACATCCAATTTTGCAGCCCATCACTGCAGTGCAGCGTCTTTTTCGAGATACCTCAAGGTAAATGCTCGACAAATATCTTCATTTTTCCTAATTATTTGCTTTTTATTATACATTATTTTCTCTATTTGTGATTTACTAAATATCGGAGCTATAAGCTGGTGAATTTTTTCAATTGTGAAGATTCCTAATTGTTCTGAATCATTATTTGCACTTTGTTTTAGACCTTTATTCATTTCCGTTTTTTTTTTCTTTTTGATTTAAGTAATGCATTGGAATTCTTTATTTCGCATACTTTTGTTTCCAAAGTTGCATTTTCTGTTTCTAGTAGGGTGTTCTTATTCCGTAATACCTCCAATTCTGTCAATAGTTGTTTGTAATCGGGTTGATTTAGTTGTTAAAGATTTGAGTGTTCTAAAGAATCACTATCCACAGTTCTTTTCTCCCAACTTTCTTCCCGCTCGCCGGTTTGATTAACATTGCATGCATTGGAAGGTTTTTGAGTTATATTTATAGAAGGAACAGAACCCTTTGTTAGACGTTTCTTCGGGGGTAACTGTAGTAATTCAGGTTTTAAGTCTTTTTCGTAATCATATTCCCTAAAATTGTACCCAAATAGCTMTTACCTCTGGATTCTTTGGAAAAGAATGGTAAATTATATTTTCTCCAGCTGTGAAGAAGTGATCATGTACGAGACAGTTTGTTTCAGTTCCTCACCATAATTCTTAGGAGAGGCGTAAAAGTAAGTTATTAATATGCAAAATTCGGTATGATAAAATACACTGTTGTAGATGATATAATAATAAATCATGCCAGAGCACTTTGATGATATTCAATGTCTTATTAATTTAAATAATTAGTAATTGAAATGCGTATTTGTAAATATTGCAAGCATACTTTGTACTGCAAGTGCATTGTATAAAAGATAACGCGGTCTAATCATTTTTGACATCGACTTAGCGCCTCTCGAATTTACTACAAAAACTTCTCTAGAAAATATGTAGGTAGACAGCTCATTCATTGTTAGTAGACATTTCGCACGCAAGGGTATCAACCTCAAGCAACGAAATTATAACCTACTAATTAATTCCTTTTGTCAGTATACTCCTTTGTACCCGCAAACGGTAAAGCGCTCATTCCTTAAATACTTGATGTGCTTGAATAGCGTCTTAAACTACAACAGATGCGTTAAAATGTACGTAAGCAGACGAAGCATTCTGCTGGAGACATAGACTTCATAATTTCAAACATTCAAAACGTGCTTAGGCTGTAGAAGCTGCAATGAGTAATAACTACGGCCAGAGTTTGATAATCAGAAACTCTCATCGTTGTTTATAGATTTTATTCAGTATCTAATAATAAACCTGCAGTTCATGTAAGGTCAAAAACATTATTTATAGTGATCAATTTGAACTAGAATAACGCTATGATCAAATGACTTCTATTTTGACCTGATTTTTTTTTTATTTTTAGGATAGTGGTGGTTTTGAGACAGCACTGAACAATCTAACAGCTGCCATTCCGAGATTCCTCGGTATAGTTATAATTAATAAACAAAATTGTCTTATTGGTCCTTGTTGTGGTCTTTCCAAGTGGCTTAGCTCCACCCTAAAGGATATTTAAAACATGTTGTCAATTTGTTTTCAATAAAAGACAGTTTGTACCTGATCGAGCAGTTTTCAAAGTGTCACTTGGTACTTTTTTGGATTTGTTTATATTTCTGACTATTGTTCTCAATTCCTTCCGAGGTTTGTTTATTTATTTTCAAAGAGATCCTTACTTACATATGCATGCATGTAATTTATTTGTTATAACTAAACTTGTTACAGACCAGACTTTATTAGCACAAATATTTATGAATAATGAATGAATTCTTTATACTTCTTGGTCCGATTTTTTCACGTTTTATCTAGTCTATTATTGGTACCACTTTGTAGATGATGTTCTGGTTTTCATTCAGAGCATGTATGTAAACCTTACCCACCTTTTTTGCATTAATCCAACCCATCCCTATATAATTTTATGTATAAGTTTGAGAACAACTTCAGTAATTCGTCTCTAGGTTAAAAAAAAAACTGTAATGCTGCATATGTGGGTCAAGCAGAAGCTATTTCCTTCTCCAAATGAAAGAGCATCTTAAACATCACAATACATACGCAACCGCAATAATAACGATACGGTTTGCGCTGTTTCGGCTATTAACAAATCGTCATCAAAGATGTGTATAAATATGCGAGCCTAACCGTTCCTGAACCGCTCGTGAACTGCTTGTGAGCGGATCGTTGAAATTTTTCTCGCAACGAACCTCCGACGATCCACGGTGGGAATTAAACAAACCGTGACATATCGACAGACGCCGGTAAAAAGCGAGCAAACAGATCATTTTCTTTTTACATATATCTCCACACATTTTCATATCAGCACATACTTCTCTCCAGGCAAATCTTTCAATTTTTTTTAAATGGTTCTTATATTAGGATCCCATAGTAATGAGTTATTTTTATAAACACTAAAGAGTTTGAATGTATTTTTATCCGACCACTCCACTATTTTAAACAAACTAAAGTAAAAACGCGAGCAAAAAAAAAGAATCTACTGTGGATCTTGGGGGTTCGCAAGTACTGGAAAGCAACGAACTAGGCACGACGCCATCTACTAATAATGCCTTTCGCCTTTGTGTTCGCACGAAAAACTGACAGGAGATGGTTCACGAACAGAAACATCGTCCAAATACAACAAACAAGCGGCTTACAAACGGTTCGCGAACCGTTTGGTTCGCATATTTATACGCACATTATACATTGCACATTATAAAACACAAGTTCTCTGAAAAATGTTAATAACGTTTCGCATGTCTGTCAAAAAGACCGCTGCAAATTGAATCAGTACTTCCACATCCAATTGTCAAAATGCCATTTACGTTTTTATTTCTTATACTATACGATTAGTATTCAGGTTTTGAGCATTTTTTCTCTCTACACATTTTTTCTAAGACAAACAGTCCTCGTGATATTAGCAAAAATATATACATTTTTAAAATCGGTTTTTTCCAAATAACTCGAAAATTATTAACTTAACAAAAAAAATACAAGAGGGCTTTCTGATCAGAAATTTCATTTTCTATATAATACCAAAATTTAAAAAAAAATCGTACGAGCAGGGTCGAAAATAGGTTTTTTGGAAATATTTCGAAAATGTCAAAATTTTGGATGAATTTTTCAACACACTTTTTGTGAGAAATTTTATTTCCTATCTGATGATATTTTCATTTTTTGAATATATTAAATATATTCGGAGATATTTAAGAAAAACCGTTGTTAAGTGACGCTTTTTTGCTAATATCTTCTAAACAGTTTGCTGTACCGAAAATTTATAAGAACTAATAATACTCGCAGTTATACTATTAATCACATACTAAAACGAAAAAAATATAAAAAAATAAAAATTTGCAAAAAGGGTAGTTACCCCCCTTTGTGACGCTGGAAATTTATAGGGGCATGGAAAACGCTCCTTCTGGTTGTGAAATGTACCAATCTTTTTCTCTAGCGATTTTACCTTCCTTTCTGTTTACCTGCTCTTTAGTTTTTTCCTCCTTTACCAGGTTTTTCACTGTTTATTCTCCTACCAGTTCCTATTTTTTAACTTTTTGTTAATCTGAGGGGGTGTCATCTGCCCTTCTCCTTATTTTAGTAATGGATGTCACGTGTCCATTTCATTTTAACTTTAACATACGAGGGTGAATGCTTTCAGCGTCCATAAATATAAGATAATATTTTGTCGGATAGATCGCTGTCACTTGAAAACACTGACAAAAAGTTAATAGTCTGACGTTTCGACTACACCTGTAATCTTTGTCAAAGACGAAAAACCTCAAAATTTGCCTGACACAAGTTCAAACAAAATTTTGAAAGTAAATAAACAAATCACCAAGGATGCGAGACATCCTGAAACGATAGATATCATCAAATCCAAGCTTAATAGCGATCCCTTAGGTAACACGATAGCCAGATTGTTCGGATAATCTGGCTATCGTGTTTAAAATCTACTTATTTCTTATGGAATGATAATTTTTATGAACAAAAATCAGGTTGTGCAATGGGTTCACCTCTAAGTCCTGTAGTAGCCAATTTGTTTATGGAAAATTTTGAACATGAAGCGATAAACAGTTTTCAGCTTAAACCAAAATGTTGGTATAGGTATGTAAATGACACTTTTGTTATTTGGCCCCACGGTATAGAAGAGCTGGATAGGTTTCTAAATCATTTGAACAGTCAAAATCCCGACATAAAATTTACTATGGAATTAGAAAGCAATGGTAGTTTACCTTTCTTGGATGTCCAAATTTACAGAACAAACACTGGACTGTTAGGGCACAAGGTTTACAGAAAACCAACACACACAGACAGATATTTACATACCACATCTCACCACCCTCCTTCTCAAAAGAATAGTCTTATTAGGACGTTATTTGTTAGAGCACAAAGGATATCAGATGAAAGTTCTGTACAAAAAGAAATATATCATCTTAAATCAGCGCTAGTGAGAAATGGTTATAGTAGTAAGAATATTTGGTCAGTTTTTAATAAAAGTGCTCATCCAAATCAAGTAAATTCTCGGCCACGACAAAGCAAATTGAAGTTGAGTTTGCCTTATGTACAAGGCCTTTCGGAAAAATTAAAGAGGATGCTTAGAAAACACGATACTTTAGTTGTTGATAGTACATATAATAATTTAGATAAAATTTTAATTTCTACTAAAGATAAAGTACATTTAGAAAGTGAAGGTGTTTACAAAATTACTTGTTCTTGCGGAAAGTGTTACATAGGTCAAACTAAAAGAAAAGTAGGTACGCGTTTGAAAGAACACATACGAGCTACTAGGTTGCAACAGATAGATAAATCTTCCGTAGCTGAACACTCATATTTGACTAAACACATGATTGATTTTGATAAAACAAATATTTTACATAGAGAAAAATATTATCACAAACGTCTAATAAAAGAAGCTATAGAAATTTGTAGGAATACTAATAATTTTAATAGGGATTGTGGAAATTATGAGTTAGGTGACATTTGGAAGGCTATTTACTTTCAAAATTTTGTTTGAACTTGTGTCAGGCAAATTTTGAGGTTCTTCGTCTTTGACAAAGATTACAGGTGGAATCGAAACGTCAGACTATTAACTTTTTGTCAGTGTTTTCAAGTGACAGCGATCTATCCGACAAAATATTATCTTAACTTTAACATGTCAATCGAAATGATTTCTCTATATTTTTGAGTTAGTAAGAGTCGTTTTTGCCTATCCTCCTCTGTTTTTACATTACATAGGTTTACAGGACTAGTACTAAATATTTGAAAGCGCCCCGCAAATTTTTTTGGTACTATTGGGTACTATAACATAAATTTCAAGTATGCATATAAAGTATTATATCCCTGTTCATTAATTAAGGCTCTATTTATATAACAGATGACGTTAGCGATTTTCATTTCTTACCTTAAGCGAGTTGTTTATTACAGTCTTTCCATATATTTATGCAAATAATGATGTAAAATTTATTGACAGAAAGAAACAGTGGAAAAGCTGCAAAAGTACATTTCAGTTCCTTTAAAAAGAATCACATGTTTTCATAAATTTCTTTACAATTAGACATTTAAATTATATTTTAGCTTCTTTATTATTAAGATGTAAGTTACTTTAAAAATGAAGCGCGGCATATTGAATTTAGTTAACGAAAACACATTTTTGGGCACCCAAGATGAACCTTCCTTTTACACTCCCAGCTGTTATCACAGCAATTATTATGAAATTGAGCGAAATTAGAACACAAGTGAGTAAATTAATGATCGTATTCCCTAAGTAACCTGTGTTTAATGATTTTTACGTTCCAAATATAAATGTTTTAGGCGACAAAGTTATGGTGTCAGCAAAAATTGTTTCGAAGATATGGTTGCATTTTAACTTCATCTGATCATCCGAATATTCAGTAAAGCGTGCATTTGCAACTTTATTCACTTTCCTCTGTAAAATAACATTTCCTTAAAAATAATGTTTAAMAGCMGCAGTGTAACTAAAAGMCTTGGAGCGATTGCATTCGCGCTATTTCCTGGTTATTTTATTCATCACGTMTACTGGAAATTCTAGAGATATTAACTGCGGTACGGTCGATCTGCCAATACTCATTAACAGGAAAAAAAAACCGATCGGACAAACAAGTCGCTCAAATTATCCACGGTTTATTTCCAGTCAGGTGCTTGTGGCACAAACAAATTTATATTCGGTTCTATTACCTCGCTTGATGTGCGGTAGCAAACTAGTTGACAGGTACTTTATACGTGTAACTGATTTTTACGTATGTGCGTGTACAAAATTATTACTAATTGTATACGATTCATTACAATACTGAGATACTTTATTTTTTTTTCAAATAAATATGTAAACGGGTTTATACTTTGCCACCATCGTTTTAGCAGAACACACCTGAGCGTGCAGAAATATGGCGTTAGAACGTGAGCGCTACAACAGGGCTGCGATTTTACAAAATACACTTGGTACCAGCATAGACCACGCCCACCGGTGTATTTCATCTAAGTACACTCTGCAACAGTACATAATATTAAATATACTGCGGGTCAACACACAAGAATTTTGCGCGGCAACATCGAGCAAACATGCTTTTACTCTGTTTACAAAGTATACCTACTTATATCAGAATTGAAATTAAGGCGGTATGTGGGCCTAAATGAAGAGGATATAATAAAAGTTGAATCATTCAGTGATATTTTAAACTTTGTATTGCGTGTAAGAACAAATCTAAACGGTGCAGAAGAAACATTTTCTCACAGTATCCAATGTAAAAACTGGATAAGAATGTTTACTGAAGCCACAAAAGCACAATAGCTTGAATGAAACTTGTGGCTACTGGCTGAACTTCAAAACCATTGACTATATAGTTGTTTGTATTTTCTTTACAACTTTAATAAAATAAAAGATGGCGAAAGTGTTCTTAGTAATAAAAGAATTAAAGGAAAATGTGATGCAGGTATTAACGTTAAAATTAGTCGCTCCTTTAAGTATGTCAAGTAAGGTTATGGCAAACTAATCAAAACGCAGGACTGCTCTGGGCGTGCTATTATGCATGTTGTGTATGTTTGGGACTATGTGCTAGCGCGAAGTATGTTTATATGACTTACACCAGTATATTTATTAAAATCGCTGCAGGGCTCGAAAAGCGGTGTAAGTATTTGGGCACTGGGCATTTGTCAGCGAAATACCAGTATGGCTAATTATATTAACAAGCTTATAGAACTTATCGAGATCCCAACTCCTTAAAAAGTAAAATACCTTTAAAACTGTTAAATCACTGCAATAGCTACCGTTATCCAACTAATTTTTACATGTGCATGAAAGATAACCGCAATTTATTAACGTAGAATGAAATAAATAAGGACTTAATCCATGGCAGCTTTTTATAACATTTGTATGGCAGTATTACATCTACATCTACTCTAAAGGAACCAGAGTCATTGGCCTTCATACTTTACAGTCTTTGGCCGCAAAAAGAACCTTGAAGGTCCATGAACGAAAAAACACTGTTTATTTGCAGTCATTAATCAAATTACACAATTGCTATAACTGCTACTCCTGCCGTTCCGAAGAAAAGACGCACGTGTCTCTTGCGAGCATAGTACCCTTTAGTAACACTCTTGAATAGCACCAAAACAAGCAATCAATGGATCTAAAAGTCTTGTTTGTCGGTGGCGTAATTGACTAACCACAAAGAAGGAGAATTTGAGATATAATGGGAACTACCATGTGATGCGGAGCAGCAGAGCAGATAATTAACGGCAGCTTATTGAATGTGTTGAAAAAAGGTACCATTGCATTAGTATTATCCATCCTCAAAAAGATATCTCTATTGTTAAATTCAAAGCGATACTGTTATATGCAAAATTGCATCTACACGGACCGAAGACAACGCGATTAGGCTTCCGTACCGTAGTTGTAATATTATAATTAGAGATGAAAACAATCGAATGATTTCAACAGTCAAAATGTTGTCCTTCGATAGGTTCTAACTAGCCAATGATCACTCGAATTATTAACCTCCTGGTTATGTTCTACTTGTGATACTGATAAAGCGAACATGCTTTTGTATTTCGTCAATACAACTGGTCTGTTAGCGCCGTATGTTACAGGTGAAACCATAAAACATAGGTAAACATGTGGACTTCTTTATAAGGAATAAATCTTAGATCAGTTTTTTTTAAATAACAAAATGTGACATTATTTAAAACCACGGTAAGCTACCATTTATAAAAAATACTCCTATATTGCTTTTATTTATTTTCACGTGCTTACCATTTTAGATTGATACATTTTAAACGAGCATGCTTATTATTAAAACCTACAGACTGGACAAATTTTATGTTTAAATTGTTCTCAAATAGCTACAATACGTTTCATTACTTTTAATTTTTTTTGTGAAATTTTCAAGCTATTCAATAGCGTGCACAGCGTTCCGTACAACCTCTCGAGATGTTCCAATAAACTATAGAATCTATTGTATCATTCGAGAGGTTCCAACTCTAACTATAATAGTAATAGCCTCCAATGCGCAATGGTTAGTCGTGGGTCTGTGTATGGAGGTCGTTCGGTCGAAACAAAATAATGGTGGATGATTCCTCAATCAGTGTCGGCTCGTTAGGGACTACAAAGTCGGGCCGGCTGTACTAATATAAATACCAAACGAGGCGAGTTTTTTGACATTCTCGATCACGATTTCGAAGAACCGTAAAAATTAATTCTTAATCTCAATCTCGAATCGAGAATTTTGGCATGTGTGTTGTGTATGGTCAACATAAACCTAATGTGAATCGATTCATTAAAATATCGATTCGATTCTGTATAACACACGTCCACTGACGTTTTATAAAAGTCATTTTTCATTCTGGTTTAGAAATGACATACTTTTACGTACTAGCGCGTAAAAGTGACACTTTCTTTTAATAATAATAAAAATTATGATTTCTAAACGGCGAAAGTTCAGGTATACCTACCAAAAAGGTAGGTTACTGTTCTTCCACTCAACCGCTATGTATGATAGAATTAATTTTTATGTAAGAGAGACAGCGTTTTTGATTTTTTTATTTATGCTACTGGAATAGTATTTTGTAGAAGAGCCGTACGCAAGAATCGCTTAAATTTGATGTAAGTTAACTTGAAATGACTTACAGTTTCAATCTCTGTCTTCGAAGGAATATAAAGAAATTATGTCTAACTCACTTAGGCTTTCCAATGTTAAATATTGTGATGTAGTCTTCAGACCATTTTTCGTTAAAGTGATGTTCGACACATGTAAGAGGTTCAGCCCTCATATTTGCGGTTTATTTATAATGTATGGCGATATGTCTATTTCCATAAAAATTTATTAGCTATAAAATAATTTAAACACAAAACAGAAACATTTACAGATGCCACAGTGTTTCTGTTGTTCTAAATCATATCACTTTGACAGCTTTATTTAGTTTGCTCTAAATTAATCGATAGGTTTATTACTAGTCTTCTTCACTGAATAGTTCCTTAATTAATGAATTATACGCTAACCATTACTTTAAAATAGATGTTAATACGTAATTAATTATTAGAGAAAGTATTAATACATAGAAATGTATATATTCATTATATTGTACATTTTAGCAACAATCTAACGATTCTAACGATACTGTGAAATCCACAAATTAAAAAAAAACATTTTTATTTGTTTTGCCGATCTGACATTTTCGTGGGGTTTTGGAATTCCAGGTACATCTAATTTCACTTATGCTCAAATGTGGAGTATACGAGAACATGTTTAGATATTGAGTTGTATATCAATGAGGTGTTTGTCTAAAAAAATTAATCTCTAACACCTGCAAAATCATATATAACTAGTTTGTCAGATCAATATGTAAGTATGGGTATCAATGTCTGATTCTTAATTTATGAGATCAAGACAAATCTGGGCTGCTAATACAAGATATCTATGCACATAAGAAGAATTTGCCTTACAGAAGCAAAAATTTATAAACTTCGAAACTGATCAGTATATTTGAACCACTTTTTTCATTATAAGTACTTAAAAAAAACTAATCGTTTGTTCGGCATCAMTAGTGGAGGTGTTAGTAGCTTTTAGGCGTAATTTGTGCTGCTGCCATATTTAGTTTGCCACCAACACTCCACTACTAAAGCTACTAAAGTAAGCACTTCTTTAGAGAAAGACTTTCTTAAAAACATTTGCTCCTAACGGTTGTCAGTTGCAGCAATTTATTGCTATATTATACAACTTAGTTACGAAACATACTTTTCCATTAGATGATAATTAGATATAACTTGACCATTACTATCCGTGATTTCAATCAGAGAGCTATATTTCGCAAATAAATGCTAATAAATCGACACCAACTGCATACGTTAACAGAAATATTAATAACCCTCCAATAGCTTAGACAACACTGGCACAACGAGTTCTGTTGTAGTGTTCTGACAAGTGTCAATAACCTGTGAACATTACAATAATTGAACAAATTGTTACAAGGCTAGATTTTACTTGTTTGCTGTCCATAAAAAGTTATCAAGACAAACCGAGTGGCAATCTTTTTCGAAACTCGTGCCAGTCCATGTTTTTATTAGGTTATTAGTAAACATTTCATTTCATCATTATGTTTGTATTTTTTATTGGAAAATTACATATTGGTACATATTATATATACGAGTACACACAACATCGATGCCCTAGGCGGGATTCGAACCTGCAAGCTTTGTGGACAAAAATAGGGTTATGAAGCACATACAAGATACAGTATTTGGTAAAAAACCGATGTTTTCATGATTGCTGGATATTACCCCCTCCCAAACGTCCAGCAAACGTCATGGCGCAACTTTGCTAAAGTCAAAGAACTTGTGAAAATGTATCTGTCTTAACTATGAATAAGGTTGTTAATATTTGTGTCCATGATATGGAGCAACATACATTGTATTCGCCTGTACTTCATGTCAAAGGGAATCGTAAATATAAGAATTCAATTTCGAAGCAAATATTACATTTCGGTGTGAATGGGAGTTTTATAGGTCCGCTATCTCGTTAAACACTTTTGTTATTCTTGGGTGGGCTTCAGAATCAAATTTCACTTTTATACTGGAGATTCTATTCAAGGATTGAAATTTTATTTAACCTTTGTAATGCAATTGACATGGTAACTTAGAAAAAAATAAACACATGTGCAATGGTATAGCGATTCAAAAAGCCGATTGTGGAATTTCTGAATAATATGAATTCCTCTTCAGCAGGATAACTTCCAGGTTCAAAAATTGTTTAATGTGTATGTAATACGCTCCTTCCACCCAAAAATGCAGCAGCGTATGTTTTAAAGAATACCTCATTTCATCTACATCACTCTGTTATCGACGAAGTGAACAAAGAAAACAAAAAACCTAACTCTTTCCTACTCAAAGACTTTTGAGAAATAGCTCTAGAGCTTTAACAATATTCCCATGGCCCTTACACTACCCGCGCAATGATTAGACGACCAAATTTAATTACCCACTTGCCTTTACGATTTCAAGCGCGCTTGGAAACTCAATCGACCATTCCACCACCTTCTTTACATGTTGAGGCGCTCCGGGCTTACTTCGATAAGTGATTAAGCGGAATTTGCGGCGCGTCTCCAAGTTGTTGCTTTGAGTTTGCTCTGCTGTCTTTAGCGTTTTACTTAAAAATGCAATTAAAAAAGTTTGTTGGTAATCTGCGAAGCGCTCACGAGCTTTTGCCTGGAAAGTCGAAATGATGAGGTTTGTGAAGTTAACTGCACCGGCTATGATTAGACAGCACAGGACACGAAACGCTCTTTAATTTCTAAACATGCATCCCAGGCAAGGGCATTTTTTATAACTGCAAGTTCACTGTTACTGAGTAATTAAAAATGAATCCGTTGCTAGAACTTCCAGGGGAAACCAAAATATCTTAATTAAAACATCCTTTTTATACCACTATTGATTTTGGAATCAAGGCGAGTTAATTAAGTTCTTTTTATATGCGAGTTAAGCAGTTTTTTGTGGATTTTCATAAATTGCTTCGCTAGATAAATGGGATCGTTAAGCGTTTACTACTTCGTTTATATGGATGAGGCAATTGCAATACTCTAGTCAGTGAATTTGTCTCGATTCACTGTAATGAAAATAATTGCAATGGCTCCATGAAAAATATATTGGAAGTATCACAGTATCGTAACGTCCATCGTAACTCTTATTACATAGTTTATGGCTGGGGATATCGAAAAACTGATACACGCAAACTATGCATGAGACATTTGTTTTAACCTAGTAATTGCTTATTTATCTAGCACGTTTTTTTATCTATGCCTATATATTTTTTGGGTAGTAATTATGAATTGGATATTTGACAATAGTATCTATTGCACTATTTACGCTTACTTACTAGAACAAATTGTATATCAAAATGCAAATTAAAGTTGAACTCTTTAAAACGCCCGCCTAAAATTGTGACGTCAGAAGTAAAAACCGAAAATGCACATCTTGGCAAAAAAGTTTATATTGGAGCTTGATTTTTACTCTCGAATCTGTCAGTCGTGTGCTTATCAATGGCTGAATGTATTCAGGGATAACCTTTTATATTAAGCTATTTAAAAGCGATTGGCAATAATGTGCCTTTTGTGGATAACGTTGGGATAAAACTATGTTTAATAATTAATGTAATTGAAGTATGTCCTTTGTAGCTACCCCAAATTTTGAAAGAAAAAGATATTCGCAAGAGACATTTTAAGTCAACACATAGTAACTAATACAGCAAAATTTGTGGAAAACAGCTATTTATTGAGAAAAATAATGTATATAATACATTATAATACATATCATTACTTGTTGGCAAATACAGTTGTGTTATAAATAAGTGTTGGCTTCACAGGAAGCAATGTACAGGGTGTCCCATTTTCGTTGTAATTGTAGGGTATCTCGGTAACTATTAATGCTAGAGGGTTGCGGCTTCGACATTACTGTATTACTTTTTTTGTTCTGAATTCAGCTGTGCCGTCGCCTTCGTTGTATCATCTTTTGTTTTAAAGCCATAGCCAACTCTTGGAAAATGTAACATTTCTTCAGTTCTCAATATCTCGATTGGCTATGTAGACACAAAAAACAGTGAAGACATTTTTGATAGATATTTTTATTTAGAATCCAGTGGCGTACCCCGTAATTTTTTAGGAGGTCACTTTTTTGATATATAACACAAACTTGCATTTTTTGAAATAGAAACCATAGTTGGCTTTGCTACGGTTGAAAAGTCCTATTTTTTTCTGATTAAAAAATGTATACATTGTTAGGTTTATTTTTACTAATTTCGGAATTATTCAAATTTTTTAAAATAATTTAATCATATTTTACGTTTACATCCAAGAGGCTATGGCATAAGAAAATACACGATATAATTTATATTATTAAGTCAAAATTTTAATCCCTTAAAATAATATATGCATATTTGAATACATTCATAAGACTCCTAAGAGCGCTCATGCATTTTTTATCGATAATCTAGGAGGCCATGTAACTAATGAAAATGATTGTTTATTTGGAGATAAGTACCTATGCATTGTTTATCATTAAATATTTACATCCATTTTGACGAAAAACGTAAAATCTCATTAAATTATTACAATAATTGGAATAATACCAAAATTAGATAAACCTAACAATGTATACATTTTCTTAATCAGAAAAAATAGTCCTTTTCAACCATAGCAAAGAGAACTATGGTTTCCATTCCATTTTCCAAGTTTGTTTTATATCTCAAAAAGTGTGATCCCCTAAAAAAATTCTGAGTACGCCACTGAATTCAGAATAAAAATATCTATAAAAATGTCTTTACTGTTTTTTTGTGTCTGCATAGCCAATCGAGATATTGAGAACTGAAGAAATGTTACATTTTCCAAGAGTTGGTTATGGCTTTAAAACAAAAGATGATACAAAAATGGCGACGACACAGCAGAATTCAGAACAAAAAAGTAATACAGTAATGTCGAAACCGCAACCCTCCAGCATTAATAGTTACCAAGATATCCTACAATTACAACGAAAATGGGACACCCTGTGCAGGGTGTTTCCACAGTAATCTGAACTACGGTTGTAGTCGATCTCTGATTCAATTGTAGGAAAGATTAAAAGCTTCTATAAATATGAAGCGTATTATTTTTTTAATTAATTTTAATCGAAGTAATAACATTGTAATAATTATGACATAAAATAAGTAGTAGGTATACTTTAGAGGAGATGTTCAAAATGTCCATCTCTAGCTAAAATGTAAGTTTCCAATCGATGTCTAACGGATTGCCGAATCCGTTCAAAATAAGAAAGAGTGTTGCGAATAACATTACCATGTGATTTTGAAGATATTTTGAGTTTTCAATCAGGATATAAACAAGTAATTTTAAATATCCTTATACATTTATCTGACAACACAAAAAGTACTCCAATCAGAAAACATAACCTACTAGTAAATAACATAAATCCTCAACAACCAAATAATCGTCCAATACTCTAGTTTGTGGAAGGGGACCTTCTACGAGCAGGTGGACGGAATGGCGATGGGAAGTCCACTAAACCCAGTTTTGGCTAACCTCATTATGGAACGCTTTGACAGGAAGGCAATATCGACTTGGTTCCGATACGTGGATGACACCTCTGTCATTTGGCGATATGGTGTGGACAAACTCAACTACTTTCTGCAGCACCTCAACAGCCAGCATTCTAGCATCCAGGTTACCATGGAGACCGAGAATGATCAACAACTGGCTTTCTTGGATGTACTAGCAAGGAAGCGTGGAAATAAACTGGGCCACACAGTGTACAGGAAACCAACACAAACGAACAGATACCTGAACGCTTTGTCCAACCATGGCCTGAGTCAGGAGTATGGAGTTATCAGAACCCTGACAGAACGAGCCCGAAGGATTTGCGAACCGGAGAACCTACAAGCGGAACTTAAACACCTGAGAACTGCGTTCGAGGCAAATGGCTACAGCAAGAGGGAGATGGAGAAGTCAATGGTCCAGAGATCATCAAGGGAAATCGTACAACGACCTACCACCTCTCAAGCTTATCTTCCGTATGTTGCTAGAGCCACAGACAGGATTAGCAGAGTTCTGAAGAGACACGATATCAGAACAATCTTCAGGCCTACGAAGAAGATCCAGCAGACCATCAAATCACCGAAGGACAAGAAGGACACACTTTCAGCAGCAGGGGTCTACCGCATACCGTGTTCTTGCGGAACTACCAAGAAATTAATGGGAACGAGACTCAAGAAGCATAAAGCAGACTCCCGGTTAGGACGAACTGAAAAGTCTGCCATAGCCAAGCACGCATTGAGCAACGGGGACCACAGGATACACTTTGAGAACTGTAGGTTGCTGGCATCAGTCAACGGCTATCACAGCAGACTGACCAGGGAAGCCATCGAGATCCACAAACATTCTGTAATTTCAGTAGAACAGATCAGACCCTCAAGCTCAACCGGATCTGGAACCCGATTCTGAGGAACGCCCGAGCTGTGCCGATCCACATCCCGACGGCAACCGAGGCGGAACAAGCCCCGCCCCCGACCCACCGGAAAGCCTTAACCAATTCGTCACTCTAGTTTGTATTTCCTGTTTCCTGTTAACAACAAATATTCTCTTTTAGTTCCTACTAATTGCACAGTATAGTGTAGCCTCCTGTAACTTTAGCGGGTTTATTGTTTCCTGGGATAGTAAAGTCAAATAATATATCTGGTTTACGGTTAATCTGTGTGATAAGTTCTTTGCTTCAAGTTCTAAACACTATTATAGATTCATGTACCATAATTTACTGTACAACGTTCTTTTTATATTTTATTAATCTGAATTGACATTTATTTTCGTTTGTACGGCGTTAATTGACACATAAGAAGATAATAAACAAAAAATATCCCTAACTTAGAAGATACACTAAAAATACGTTCAAATAACCAATTACTAACACTGGCGTGGATGCATTTTTTTCTTGAAATAGTAATAAAACGTGTAAGGCTTATTTGCCATACATTAAGGGAGTATCGGATAAAATAGGTCACATGTTAGAGAGAAATGGAGTACAGACGATTTTCCGACCAACCAAAAAGATCAGGGACTATTATTTATCCTCTGACAAGGATCCCCGCGACTCCCTGCATCTGCGGGTGTCTGTCAAATGCCGTGTAGCTGTGGTCAAGTGTATGTTACATCGGGACCACCTACAGAAGTGTTCGCACTCGCATCCAAGAGCACAAACGATACTGTAGCCTACAACATAGAAAAATCGGCGGTGGCGAAGCATGCCTTGTTACCGGAGCACAACATACTGTTCGAACATACGAAAGTTATCTCAAAAACGGAACAATTTTATCCGTGGCTGCTTAGAGAAGCCATCAAAATACATATACGGCATGAGAACTTCAACAAGAAAGAAGAAGCTCTGAAAGTAAATCGCGCTTGGCATACAGCTTTACATAATATCCAGTCGTTGGTAAGCGTATCCGCCGCGAGAACTGACGTGATTGGTCAGCTGACAACAGGCAACTCCCACCCCGGACCTATAAGTAGTCGTACATGATCAGCTACCATTCAATTGACGCGGTAACGCTCTGTATTCAGTGTCAGTTGTAAATGGCGCCTCTGAAGATGCCGGCCACAGATGCCTGCGAAACTTTAGGCCCGACGACGGACTAGTAACCCGAAAAATAAAATATTTTATTCAAACCATGTCCGTCAAAGCCTTAAATGTTTTAATAATAAAACTGCTCTAATATGTAACAAAGTTAAAACAAAGTAAAGGTAACCAAAGCCGATATTTAAAAATAAAAAACCGCTGCAAATTGAATCAATATCCAATTATCAAAATACATTTACGGTTTTATTTTTTATACTAATACTATTAGTAATCAGGTTTTGAGCATTTTTTTCTCTCTACACATTTTTTCTAAGACAAACAGTCCTTGTGATATTAGCAAAATATCCACATTTTGAAAATCGTTTTTTTCCAAATAACTCGAAAATTATTAACTTAACAAAAAAATTACAAGAGCGCTTTCTGATCAGAAATTTGATTTTCTATATAACCAAAATTTAAAAAAATCGTACGAGCAGGGTCCAAAATAGGTTTTTTGGAAATATTTCGAAAATGTCAAAATTTTGGATAAATTTTCTAAGACACATTTTGTGATAAATTTTATTTCCTATCTGATGGCACTTTCATTTTTTGAATATATTAAATATATTCGGAGACATTTAGGAAAAACCGTTTTCTTTAGGTGACGCTTTTCTGCTAATATCTTCCAAACAGTTTACTGTACTGAAAATTTATAAGAACTAATAATACTCGCAGTTATACTACTAATCACATACTAAAACTAAAAAAATATATAAAAAAATAAAAATTTGCAAAAATGGTAGTTGCCCCCCAATTTCGCCACGTTCCCGATACCCTACTTACCCCACAAACAATAGGTCGCTTTGGGTAGTTGAGATTTATAGGTTTGCCAAATTTCAAGTCATATATTAAGTCTTTCGAAAGTTATCGTGACACACAGACGAGAATTTTTTTGCTCAAATATTGTTTTTTACGTTTTCGACCATTTTAAAACGAATGAGTAAATAAAAATTTTTGAAAACAATACGATACAAAATTGGATGTGGAAGTAATGATCTAACAAACATATAAAAATACATATATCCCTATATTTTAAAATTTTATAAGCTCCATTATTTCTTGGTGGGTATAATTACTCCCTTAACCTTTCCCCTTACCTATGCTAGTGATTGGAAATGCTCACCGATTAGAACTACACAGAGTTCAAGGCAAAGACTGGTCAAGCAACCCTTCTGGAATATGTTGGAACAACATAATTTCAGTAATGTTTGTTGACATCTACGGCAAATGTAAATGTTTATATATGCACACAGCGTAGCTGTAAATGTGCGCACTGTCTTTACAGGATCTGCTATTTGGAATATTACTCGGATAGTTTTAAGTTGCCTTTTACCCAGACTTAATCAAAACCCGACTGTGGATGTGGAGGCCGAAGCAATTATAGTTTTTTATGTAAACAGTGCATAAAACAATTGACGACCTATTTCGAAGCGAGACAACAAAATCAATTTGCGAAGCGGACCGACATAATTTCTAACACACCCACGGTAAGCAAAGCGGTAGTAATAGTAAAAATATAGGGTTCGGCTTTAAGGGCGCCCCTTTATCAGAATGCCCGGGGCAGCCCGAGTTTGATGGAATAGAAGTTAAAATGCGTACAAAGTGTTTTTCCAATCCGTCAAGTCTATTGAAGCTTTAAGCGAAAGCTGGAAGTTTGTGGTTGGGGTTGCGTATAGCCAACGGCGTCCCGTGAAGAGAAAAGTGATAATAAAGAGCTTTCAAGGACAAATTGAATAGAGCGGTTGTATTTTTTAAACGTACTGTTTAAAAAACTCAGTTGGTTACGAGAATGACTCGGCCTGCTGGTACAGCTGTTCCCGCTAATAAAATTGATAGCAGAAATAGAATAGTTCATTAAAAGCTACAGAACAAAATAAACAAAGTAAATAGAGATAAAAATCAGGATGTTTCCTAAACAGGACCTTTTACGGCTCAATTTTTCCCAACAACCTCATGCAGTAATGTATGAAAGCTTATGCTGCTTCATTGTACCACTGAATAACTCATATTCATAGCATTCTACTATAATATTGCAGAAACTTTGCATCGCATTGTTTCTTTTTAACAAAAATGCAGGAGTACGCACAGTAGATCTTCTACAAAAAATAATTCTAAGAATAACAATTATATTTACAAAATAAAAGAATTCTTATATCTCACGTATATTAAATAGAAACAGACAGAGACACCTTTAAATTTAATGTTAAATACAGCTATAATATTTCAATTTAAATTTAATTGCTAGTTTATGTTACACTCAGGATTCTTCAGTTTTCGTGCATTTAAGAACGGATATATCTTTATCATTGTCAATTTACTAAGTGACTTTTATATGATAAGTCTACTTGATATGTGGTATTATCAACTTCTATATTTTATAGATTTTATACAAAATATATTATACGACGTATTATAATAGATTTCGCACACGTACCACTCTACAAAAGAGTTGACCTGGATTATACTCTAAGTAATGTACAGGATGAAAGTTTGAGATATTGCAGAAACTGAAGCCATTGGCTGATGATCGATTTGTGTGGATTAGCACTACTAGCATATTGGAGTATTAATATTGGCCTGTTTACGCACAATTGATTTCTAAATTACTAGACGCTCTTTAAAGAAACGCCGCAGAAAGTTAAGGAATTTATTCCATCAGAATAATACATCTTGCATGGCCATGGCAGCTGTACACCAAGCAGACTTTGAATTAGTCAAGCACCCACCACATTTGCCAGATCTCGTCCCAGTGATTAAAGGCTGTTCTGCAAATTATAAGAAAACTTACGTGGGAAATTTTTTTCCCATAATAAGGATAAGGATAGGAATAGATGGTTTGCTGGGGACGGACAAGAACTATTCCGGGAGGCTGTTGAGATGAGATGTTCACTCTAGTTTTACTGTAAGGGGGCCAGGGTCGCGATATAGGGATCGACCCTCGTATACACGATGTTTCACGAATGATAATGCAACCAAAAATACGTTTGCAGAGGTAGGATTGATAATTGTTCATCGTCTTAAAAAATATAAAACTTAGAGAGCTGTATAAATTCGTAAATTTTGACATAAACTTCAATCATTTGCTTTAAGTAAATTCGGTATTGTAAAACAAATTTTATTTTTGAAAAATGTTTATTCAATGACATTAATGTAATAAATGCTCAAAATGTCGCCCTCCGCTGTTTTCACAAGCTTGAATTCGTGACCAAAACGATCTTTTAACATGCATTAACATTCCTGGAGTGATGGATCTACATGCATCACGTATTTTATTTTCTAAATGTTCTACACTTTCAATTGGTATTTGGTATACCATTTCCCACAGAAAAAAAATCCAAAGGAGTAAGGTCCGGGCTTCTCGGTGGCCAAGGATTAATTGAACCTCTTCCTATCCATCGGTTAGGTAAAACCAAATCAAGATGATTTCGCACTATTCTATGATATGGTAATGATAATCCGCCCCATCTTGTTGGAACCATAGATCTTGTCTTGTAAATTTACAATTTGGAGAAGTACCGGTAAAATGTTTCTTAAAAAATTTAGATAAGTATTGCCGTTTAATCTATCGCAAAAAAATAAGGCCCAACAACTTCATTCCCCAATATTCCGCACCAGACATTCGTCGAGTAGATAGTTTGAAAATATCCTTCTCGAATCCAACGTGGATTTTCTTGCGCATAATAATGCATGTTATGTTTGTTAACATCACCATTATTAGAAAATCTTGTTTCACCTGAGAAGCAAATGTTGTCATAAAATCTCACATTCAAATMTTGGTGTTCCCGAAAAAGTTACAAAAAGCCAGTCTTTTAGGATAATCTGTTTCCTTTAAGGGCTGACCCAATTGCAAGTGATACGGATGAAATTGATTGCCTCTAATTATTCGGTGTACTGAATACAGGTTGCTCTTGAGACTACCCCTTGACTAATATGAGGATTTTCGTCAATCATTTCCAATTCTCTAATTTCATTGTCAGGGCCTGTTGCTGTTCTTTCTCTTGACTTTTTCAGTGGTGACCAGTTTATCCTTAAAGTTAATTCAAGCCTCTTGAAAATTGTATCGGCAGGAGCTCTTCTATTTGGACAACGTTGTCTGTATAAACGGGCAGCAACGGAAGAATTTTTCTTGCATTCACCATAAATCAAATCTGTTTCTTCATCATTTGAATACATTTTGACTTTTAATAAATACAATGACAGGAACCATAGCGCATAGCGGTCATGGATTCCCAATTTATTTTTAAAATAATACCATTATGTAAAATAACCACATTGGCTATGAGAATGTATTTTGGGCTGCATTTTTAATTTCGTCCGGGTCATTATCATTCGTGAAACATCCTGTATAAATACATTTCTACAATGAAATATTAAAATGAGTTACACAAGTTTTTCTACGCTGATTCAGAAGTTTTACCGCACTATTCAGATAAACAGTATTCGGTCATATTTCCCTTGATTTTATATATTAGCAGGTAACAGTTTTACGAACATATTATACAGTTTTATCTCCTGCCGTTTACTTTATCTGCCAGGGCCCGCATTACGAATGCTAAACTTCCCAGCGGCCCTTCAACTTCACTAAATCCGTAAACGGATTTCAGCCCGGACATATATACACTTGTTTGCTCTGAAAACGGTGAGGCAGAACGCCTTTATCTAAGGGTAAACAACCAGAACTATGCGAATGTAATGCACGCTTAATGGCATTCTGTTTGAACAATGTGATAGCATAATATCTGTACATTGAACCCTCCTGGGTATCCAAACTCGCAAAATACATCTCGTTGCCATTGTAACTTATGGCTGAAAGCATTAAAAAGTTGGTAGGTACATAAATCATGCAGTCATGTTTTCGATATCTGCGCTAGTATCTCGAGTTGATGCAACGCAGTCTAGTCTTTAGTTTTGTATTGTTGTGCTCTCGAAGTGACCTTAATTATCGCTAATATATCTGCATTTCTCTATATACATTGTTTCTGAATAAACAAGAAGCCCCAATTCTCATATCTTTTCATCCCCCTGGCTTGCGTTTTTATTTTGCTTTAAATTAGGTTTGTTTTCTTCTTTAAACATGGTGGTAAATGATAAGGTGGAATTGGCTTTTTTATAATCATTATTCGCTTATTGAATGAATGGCTACTTCAATAAACGATATGCGCCAAAAGTAAAGAATAAATTTAGGTCACGAAGAAACTTAAAAAGCAATACATGTTTTCTTGTTCACATGTATGCCAACGTAATCAAAGTAATCAGCGAGTAACATATTGCATATACCCCTTTTAAACTACAGGATGCAGTTTTTATTTCGTTGGTACAGGTACCTTAACTTACTAGGTAGTAGCTAAAATAATATATTGTTTTGAATAAATCTTTTATATTGTTTGATCATTAAATAAACTTGTATGTCAACAGTTCAGAGCAATGCGAGTCAATTTTGGTTCAGTAAACAACGTAAGTTGCGTGATAACTTGTTTTCACTTGACATTTTGATATTTTTGACAAGTGTCATATGCATATCAAAATAGCACTTGTCGTTTAGTAGGTGAAAGGAATGCTGATGAATGGCATATTGAGAAGATAGTTTTTTCTATTAAATTTAAAACTTCTGGTCCACATAAAAGTTCATTAAAGGTATTACTGTATAGCCTTCCGATAATACTCGTATATTCATTTTCTAACACACTTATAAATATTATTTTATCCTAAAAGAAGCTCTTTCAAGGAACATAATATTCTACTGTGCCCACTACTATAATAATTATATCTCAATTGGTTTTAGAAACACATTATTTTTCCCTTTAACTTCTTTACTGAATTTGTGGTGACCTCAATAATAAATCGCATGATTCTTAGATGACTATTTTGCAGGGTTTACACAGTCCGCGGTCAAATAATAGAGTAGTTCAGGAATTGACCTTCACAGTACTGCCAAGCTGTTGGACATTTCTTTGTCCTTCCTCATGGCTGATTATATGTTTTTTTTAATTGTTACAGATATGGCCCGCATGTTCTTCCATTAGCAACATTTACGCCAAGATCAGCGCACATACGCCTCATACATGTGACATAACGAATGTGTAACTGTATTACAATAACATGTTAAAATTGGAACAGTTACAATGACTCCTTACAAATTAACTAATAGATTCACATTGAGCGTGACTCAAGCCATGACTAGCACTGGCGGTCAATTCTGTTATTTGACTGTGGATATATAGATTTTGAAATTTAATAAAAGCGCTTCGAAAATAAGTGGGTCAACTTTCAATTATAATGCAAATGTTATTTAATATTATCCGCAAAAAAATGCAACGGATTCAATATCCAGATCTTTCTGGATATTCTTTTCGAATTTATTCGAATTCATTTATATAATTTTATACTCGGTTTCCATTACAAGAGAAATTGAAAAATTTACATTTATTAAAGTACCGAAATGCTACTAAAACATTTTTTAATTATACAGTAAGCTTCGACTGATACAGCACACTTGATTGAGCTTACGTTTTTAATAAGTTGGCGAAAGTGGGACAAGGACGAACCACTCGATGTTTTTTCGAGCACTCATTTCTAAATTTATGTGACCTATATCTTGTATGTAAATATGTACTTAGTCAATTTTAGTTGCTTCCAGCTATACGTCATTGTGTAGGTACATCCTATGGAGTGCATACAATATGACAATTACTGGAGCTCTCCTGTCCCACGAAAGTCCATATCATTCATTGCACGTTTTAACTACACAAGAGGAGCTAATAAGAATACGCAGAAACCTGTACAGCATTGTACTGAGTGTTTTTCAGCCTTATCGACGAATTGGTTTTTGTGTTATCGGGTTATTAGTTTGACATTTAGCAAAGTACCTATGGGTAAATTACACTTTTTTGACAGGCTGCAGTGGCATGCTCTCTTCGCAATTTGGTTAGAGCGAGAGGCCGGCATATCTTTTGGATTTTGCAATCGTATATTGCCGCTAAAACAATTAGGAATGTAAATGCTAAGATCGCAGTTTTAGATTTTTGGCTTTAATGATCCGCTTGACGCTTGACGACGATGCATTTGTAGACCAGTGGTTTAAGGAAAATGGGAGGCATACTGACAGTCCGCCTCTCAGTAATACCTACTTACACCGCTGAATATGTCTTTGCTTGGGCACTGATCATCGGCGTAACTAACAAGGGTGGTTTTAGGGAATATGCAACCGCAGAATTAAGAAGAATGGTCAAAATAAATACAACAGTCTGGAACAAATGCTCAAAATATCGTCCTTGTACGAATATGATAATTCTTTCACTACAAATTTTCCCACTTTCACTTGTCTGTCGAAAAGAACTTTTATAAAATCTGTCGTGCATTTCGAGAAAAAAATTATTGCGAAAACGGTTAAAGTATATGTTCAGATTTATACAGGGAATTAAAAAGTCATAATATATAGGGTGATATATTTAAAATGAGAAGGTTGGCATTCACTTATACCGGAAATTCAAATATGCTAAAAATATTTTTAATATGTAGCTCCTATGCTACCGTACACATCAAATTGTTATTATTATGTTTTCCCCAAAAACTTCCAATGATCCACTTACGTGAATTTCCATGTATGTATATATATCACATATTCATTTTGTTAAGAGACACTTATGCTAAAAATATTAAGTCATAGAATCTCCTAGATGCAGGTTCGACTACAACACCAACAGCACACCTGTAGTAATTCTAGCTCTTTTCTTACTATAAAATAAATGCTATCCAAAATAATTGCGTTTGATCCGAAATAGTTTACAGATAAAGATTTAGCACTAAGCAAGCGCAAAATAAAAGAACCGTTAAAATATTGCTGTCGTTTTAAAACCTTTTAGAGGCGAAATTTCAGCAACAAAATAGGGAAAGTACTTAATAGAATTTCTACATTTTTTTAATACTGAATTTGAAAAAACAAAACAAAATAAATAACCCGTATTTTTCAAAATTTTGTATAATGGTTATTTAGCTAATAAATTAACATCTAATTTTCAACGCATTCAAAACGTATAGAAATTGCACCAATACATGACATCAGCATGCAAAAGAATTTACGTACGCAAGCGTATCTCTCATCAAGTTTGACATATTGCCACATGGGTGCCATATTAAATTCATAAATGAAATTATTATTGTTTAAATTTAAATTTTTAAACGTCTAACTCCAAAACTTATTAACAACTATTAATGCACATTACTAGTTTTTTTAATTTAATTTCATTTTGCATAATTGCTAAATGCAATAATGAAATTAAAGTATGGTTGGAAGTATTTCGCCAATAAAAACTAATGAGCTGGCTAATTGCCAAATAGGCACGGCCAAAAATAATTTTAAGAAATAAGCTTCTACGACATAACCTCAAAGATTTTCATGATTGTCATGTTCGCGATAGAATTAGCTGTTTTGTAGTTTTGCTTGCAAATAATTATTAGTTGAACAGAAATGGTAAATCTGGATGCGCATTCGGTCATTTCGTTGTGTACTACATAAACAACAAAGCAATAATGAGACATGCGCTTTGTTACCGGTTTGCACGCTAACGTCACGCGGTCAACTTGCACATAAACTTTTTTTAAATATGTCATCATTTAATTTCACAATATTGAAAAATTGCTGATTTTTTTTAAATTATTGCATAAGTACTATTTAAATAGTCTTTAGAATCCAAATTTCGTAAGTAACTGTAGGTTTTGTGATACTGTATAACACCCTATTCCAAGACAAAATTAATCACCATTCACTACAACCAGTTGCAAGTTAAAAAATAGTTCAATTTGCTATATTTTTTATCTGGTTCTCTTTACCCTAAAGCTTGTTAGGTCCAGTAATTTTATTAATTTGATCAATTTTGGCAATGTAGTATGAAATAATGCCCTTATTGTAGTGTTTTTTTTTTAATGTAATGTCGCTGTAGATGACTAGGGAAAGCCTCTTCTGATCAATTAGGTTTTTCTAATAAAATGAAACAGGTGGTTTATTAAATTAACGAATTGCATCAATCAAAGATTACGTAAGCTGTTTTGGAGCTATAGTGTTTTGAAATGAAATGAAAATGTAATACACCCGTATTTGGAGGCAATATCAGGCGCCCTGAAACAAATATTTTGAATATTCACTTTTCCKACGTTAAATTTAGAAATACTTGTTAAATGTGAAGGAAATGGAGTAGGATGCAATACAATCTTCAACCAATTATAATATCTTATTGGGATAGGGTAAAAGATTATTTACGACACTCTTTGCAATTGGTGGCATTTCCATTTTTTGAAACTTAATCTGAATGTAACATAGGTCCTGTAGTTTTTTAGCCACAAACTCATATTGCATATACAGCTTATTCTAGTATATTTATGCGTACAGCAGTCATATCGCCGTTTTCCTAAAATTTTATTTCAAATTTAAAATATTATGGTGTGAAGAATTTTATAAAATAAAGTCGCTTTTGACTAACCTTACAAAGGCAAAAGTAATATTTCGGGCTCAATGCACCGTAGAAGATAATTTGATGCAGAATAGCATATTAAAAGAGACGATAATCGAGCCAAAAAAAGGTTTGGCGCATAGCCGTTTTATACATAAATTGCGTAATATGCAAAGCACAGCTACATACTTTACATTCGAATAAAACAATTATTCATGAGCGTTTTTATTTCTGTCACTGTATATACAAGTAGGTATTTAATATCATATTTTTTATCAGTAACATCGTGTTACCATATATACATATCATAAATACATTAAAATACATTCGTAATTACTACCAAAAGAAGCGAAAGGAATATTAAGGGTGACAGTTACATAAGCTACTTCTTTTTGGCATATTTGTCCAAATGTTACCCGTCAGAATAAACTCAAAGTAGGACAACAGAGGGGTTAATAGCTACGCTATATTTTACACACCTATACGTACGACCTCCAGGGAATGATCCTTCACAAAGTAATCTATCTGAACGCATAAGCTGAATTGCGAGTTCAGTATAACCATACATTGTCATAATAGTGTTGAAGAATATAAAATACAATGTTCTGCAGCAAACAAATTCCGCTCCATTGTGAAATTACTATTTATCACTTCATAACCTAAATGGAATTTTTACTTCCGACCGTAGTAGCGTTAGCTATAGTATCATCATAAAGCAGAAGAAATTGGATACACTGCATTCTCCACGTATTCGTGTATATGTAGGGCAAATTGGACATACCTAACTATATTTTTCTTTGAATTTACGGGGTTACTTATTCTTTTGTATTCTCAGAATTCTTTGATCGCAGAGCGTAAATAAAAACGATCCTGTGCTTTAATACTGTTTTTCTTGTAAACAGATTCGAAAGATGTAACAAAAGCATTCTTTTATGATATGTTAGAATGCCCTGGGTGCTTATAACATCCGGCAAGAATGTGATTTGAAAAGGGAACGTATATATCCGCCCCACTTAGGAAATTCACCTTTAAAAGATGATCAGATAAAGGCAAATAGTACATAAAGTAACAGGTTATGATGCGAATCCTACATATAAAATAATGTTAATAACGAATAATAATAATAATAATAATCATGATGATGATGATAATAATAATAATAATAATAATAACAACAACAACAATAATAATGAATGCAGCTCCTTATAGTTATTTCAAAACTAATGAATATATTATATACTATGGTCAATGTTGTGTAAAAATGTTTGGTCGTTGCGATTCTCTGCACATGTACAACCTCCATCTCATATATACCTCTTCCCTTTGTAATAAGCAATTCTCTGTGTAGCAAATGAAGTGCTCCCAACAGTGTAATAAAGTTGAACTCATTAAAATCTTGGTTTAGAATGCAGGGAGAGCAGAAGAAAAGCTGGAAACTCCAGCTGTATAATTTTCAATCCATTAAGAAATCATCAGATTGCACAACTTCTTTTCGAGAAATCACAGATTACTACCTTAATTTTATGAACTTTAAAACTCTTAAATAACGGCAGTAAATTTAATGCCGGTGGAATAACATTATTGTACAACTTAAGTAAAGTGCTGTAGCACTGATTACGAAGATCAGATGTTTATATCAAGGGTGACAATAAAAACCATTAACATATATGGTGCATCCAACTAACGCAGTTGTCTTACCAAGCAGAACACAAGAAATGCGTATATCTCCTATTTTGTTATATAGCGTGAAAAACTACCTACTAGACAATGTAGCAGCATCATGAGTCATCAAAGCCATGCGTTTATAGCGGATCCAACGCTTGGCTTTATTATGTTAGTAACATAGGGACGCGATCGATACATAGATACTGGTAACGTGGCGATTCTTTTAATTCGATGCCAAGTATTTTCAGCATCGATACCTTTTTCACAGATACTTTGGTTGTATCGATACTTCAATGCGGATATTGCYTCGGTATCTGTTATTAAAGCAACTTAGTGAGGAAAAATACGAAAACGAAAAAATTTACTGTTTATAATCTCTAGATAAAATGATATTTTGTCGGCGAAAGGCAATCTACATAGGCAAGTTAAGGTTTTGATTTTAGTTGTTCGGTACATGAAAGTATTTTAAACCGACTTTAATTTGTTAATTCACCGCTGCCTGCTAGAACAAAGCATTCGCAATTAATTTTTATCTAACAGTGTTAGCAATTTACCACAGAATAGATTTAGGATATACTTTTGACATTTTTTTCGATAGTTTGTAGTTAAGGGCTAAGAAATATTACTTAACTACAATAAAATATTATCACCATAGCCATATTTCACAAGCATCAAGAATGGTGTTATTAATTTAGCTAAATTTAAAAGTATCATATGTAGGTATATGCACATAGTGTATTATAACTTAAAAGAAAATACAAACTTTACTTTGCATTATTAATTGATAAGTCATTAACCGATACTTATTAATTGCAGTCTCTGTTAAGGTATGCGATAGAAGTAGAAATTCGGCCGTATTGTTCATGAGCTCTATAACTAAACAAACATCGTCGTTCACTGACGACTAGAAGGTTATTCAAAGAATGCATGAGAATGAGAAATAAGGAAATAAACTTCTTTAAGTTTTGCACTAGATGATGATGCACGGCAAGCACATTCATAGTATTTAAATTACACATCACTAGAATAGAGTTGTTGCATATCTCAGATTAACGATCGCATTGCCATTTTTCAGGCAAAACATAGAAACTCAAGTTCAGGCTATTAAACAGCTTTCGTGAAAAATCACCATCGAAAAATATTTCCTCATACCTTTGCACTTGAAAGCGGTTGAAAAGAAATATTAATTGAAAATATTTAGTGGGCAAGACACTTCGGAACAATATTACACCTCATAGGTAATTAAAAAACGAGCACATATCCGTATACAATAAACTTAAATAAACTGCACAAGAAGGTATGTGGCAGTAATATGAGAACCGTAATGCAGTTTAATACTAAAAACAAATTACTTACATCGAAGAGTATGCTATACATACAATAGCGAATGTAGAGGGGTGGGGGAAGTATAACATTGATGCAGTATCTATGGATAACCGGATTTTGGTCAGGTGTATTTCACTGTTTATAGCAATGTCGATCTTAAAAACATATGGGAAAAATGTTTATTTTACCATAAAGCAAAGCTGTTGCGCTATTATTTATGTTTGCATATTACTTGAAATTGATTATTATTAAGGTAAGAATTTAGATAAAAAAGTCTCTTGTCGACCTTTAAACAAAAAAATAAGCGTTTTTATCTTTATTTTTAATTAAGATATCGTCAGATCATTACAAATTCCTAACAACTGTAGTAATTGCAATTCTTTCTAGTATGTCACTAAAGTATCTCAATTGAAATCGAGCATAGCGTTAAAAAGAAGCAAATATGTACTTATTGTAATTAATATTAAAAGTAGTTTCATTTCGATTTGACATCATTATATCCAATATCACTAGCAAACCCTACTCTTAGGATTGCCTGCACTCCGGGCTTTGCCCATAACATATACATGATTAATTGTGTGTTAATTTATTACGAAGATTCAAATTTTGATCCTAAGAAAGCCGAGGCAAAAGATTTTCAATTAGGATCTCTACAATGTAGTTCTAATAAGGTAAGCCAAATTGCAGACTGTCCTACCACCTGCTTTTATTCCTCTTGAAACTGATGTCGCAAATTAGGCTAGGTCAGGTTAGCATACGTCAAAGAGAATTGGGAGTCTGAAAATCTACAACAGTACAACAGCAGATATTATGTGATGAACTTAAATTAGATACAAAAATGTAGCACAAACGTACTTGTAGAAGGACGTCCGATAGGCACGTATACCAACCTGGCCGTTATAAATCAAACAATTTTTTTTCCTGAAGCTACTTTAATAGCGATAAGTTTACATTAACATAATGGCGTGTATCAACTGCTTCAGCAAACATAAGTGCATTTTGCGGTCATGTCGTGCCAAAGATTATCCGAGGGAATCCGCATGGATTTCATGAATTAATGTTTACTTTCAGATTATACAGAGTATAGATTTGATTGATATAATTATTTGTTGATGACGTAGAGCTTTGATGTGTGCCACAATTTGAACTACACATAAGTCTTACTATATCACCCATTTGAGATGAATAATCTACCCCATTACACCACTAGTGGTGTAATTAAAATTTTCCAATCTTTAATAAATTAAACAAATTTTATTAAAATGAAAAATGCTCAATAATAGGTACTTATTTTAATTTAAGTTAGCGAAACTAATGGCAGATGAAGTCTGGATTATTGTTATTGTTATTATTGTTAACGATAATATGCATTTTGTTGGGAAATAACAAACTGATGTAGCTTGAGGAATAGAAAATTCTTTTCCAAGAAAGCTGATATCTTTGTAAGAAAGGTTGGGAGCACTTGTAGTTTCATATTTAGTAATCTCTCCTTTTACAATGTTTTGGGCTAATTTTTCTTCTTTTCAACTAATGTATTAATGGGACATTCAGCAAATAGATAACGAACTGTTGCTTTTACAGCTGTAACAACACATCATCGTTAATGAACTGTCAGATCCTCAGATCTTAAGCAACGTTTTTCAGTTATCGTGGCTTTTGCCTGTGTTGGGTTAATATTCAGTATGTAAACTATATAGGGTCTTCTGAATGCACCAATTGTAACCCTGTCATACAGCATTCGACCGCAAACCACCGTGACGTGCTATGGTATTTGCTAACAGTGAAGTGGCCGATCTTCGAAAACAATATCTTGTGTATTCTTGAGTTTGTGGTAAATTAAGAAAGTTGGCAATCTTCATTGGCATTACACTAAATGTATTTGTACCAATGGGAAGATTTATACAATTACAAACTCCGTAAATGAAAATATAACTTCCATCAAAAGTATGAATGGGAGCAAAATACTTGAGAATCAGTTTTTGTACAGAGTTATGAAAAATCTGTCCCTATGTTATAGCAGGTTAGTCATCTATTCTGCAAGCTCCTATAAGTCCAATTAACAGGGCAACCTTGCATTTTTTAAAATGTTTTTGCCTGCATTATATCCAGCTTCTTTTAAAACTTTTGAAGCATCCCCTCATTTTGTTTCGTTGAGATTGTAGCTCGCAGTATTAAATAAAAAGCCTAAAGACTGGAGCTCTTATACTTCTTCGGTGATTCCTAAAAAATGCCAGTATTATGCTTTACCACAAGGTTTCTATAAATGATTCATGCAACGCGGGCGGCGTTGATTTCTGAATTCTTGTGCCGCCTTTTTGTAACTGCTGCCAAGCTACAATATGCACGGCGATTGTAGCGAATGTTGCAGGTCAATGCCACACCACAGCTCTGACATGTAAGCTCTCTGCAACCTAAAAGTTAATTATCCCACAAAACTACAGAATACGTTGAAAATACACACTACCAGGCTTTTTCTCATATAAAACTATATCAAATCATAAATCATTCAAAAATCGACAGATTACAAGTATATGTCACTTTCCTGAGAGGCGGCAAATTGATTTAATCTATAATATCCATAAGCGCCCTGGATGCATGAATTATTTCTAGAAACCTTGTATTAATTATCTGGCGTATATGCCAATAGAAAACATGTACATCACAAGTGGGTTTTGGTAACTATTGTTATTACAAATGAAGCTCGGCATAAATGTAACACTAAAATACTAAATCGCATTTTTAAATCTTTGCCTTTGTACAGTATGCTTGTTTTTGTAATCTTTTGCGTTGTTTACTACAAGTAATTAATCTTTGTTCTTCTTTACAGGTGTCCCAATACATCTCCTAGTAAAGCCAAGGAAACCAGCAGAGCCCTAGAGAAATCGTACGAAATACCTACCACAACCGCTAAATTGCTTCGAAACTGCAAGCATTGTGTTAGCAACAGTTTAAATTAATTAGTTTGCGCAATTTATCAAAATTCCATTAACAGCATTGACCAGCGAATAGGGCACTTTCCGTTCCTGTAACTATACAACTACCAACATTTACACAGAGCCAGGTTTATTATCAGAAGGGATCGTGTTGCTATAACCTGAACGCCGCCCTTTGACACAAGCCTAAGCCTAGAAGCAATCCAGAGGATGACAGGTCGTTCTGGCACCCCGACCTCACGCTATTAACCCTGAAAATACTCTAATTATGCGGCTCATATTTCGACGCAGGAAGCGCTGGGGATTTACTTGCATTGCGCGGACCAGAACGCAAAAAAGTGTAATTGAAGCATATGACCTTCATTTCATTTTAATTAAAACGAGAAAAACCAATTAGATTGCCGGGGAATGCTGTCAATTAAACAAAATTATTCGCAAATGAACGAATTCGGCCAGAATTGGTAATCATTGTACATCAAATCCAAATATAAGCTATGCTAGGCCATCATTATTTAAATTAATCGCAGACGAGTATTGATAAAAAAGCAATGAATCAAATCAGAGTTAGTTCGCATGATTCAGCCGGTTTATATTGCTCGCAGATAACTTTAAAATGCTGAGTTAAGTTAAAACAGAATGTTCCTATTTCAAAATTTGACGGAACAAGGGTTTTTTAAATGACGATCAAACACCATTCGGAACGTGGAATTTAGGGTAATTGTAGAAAGTTCTCAAAACTTTCTCTAAATATGGGAAGAGAAGAAGGTAATTTAGTAATAGTTCTATCAGCTCACACTTAACTAAACAAACAGGTAAAAGTTAGGGTTAATAGTTTATTGCAGAAGAGTGTATTGCAAATCAGCTGTATGTCCAGCAAACTAAAGCATAAATAAAACAGTGATAGTTTTTAGTTTTTACTGATGTCTATCACCTAATCTTAGACATCAACGGGGTTTTAAGAAACACGCTGTACGACGGTTGCAGTAGTCCAAACTCCCAGTATTTGTCCCATTATTTGTATGTAAAAGTTTGAATGCGATTAGCGAAATACCGTATGTACATACATACAACGGTGTACAACTGGTTATTTCATTTATGATTATGTAGCCGATTATAAAAAGTGTTGAAAAAAAACATTATATACTGTGGCCGTTACTGATTTTTAATATGACAAAAGTTTACGCAATTTAAACTGTAAACTATATATGCAATGGACAAAATAATGATATTGAATATTTGTTTTTTTTGACAAACGGAGATTTATTGAGATAAACAATGATTTTGTAAGATTGCAGCTAAGCCTCTTTTACCTTATGAGCAGATATTTAGTAACTTTCTTCCTTCTTGTTTACAGTAGTAGATAGATACACTGATGGAGAAAAATGCATGATTATGTGGGAGTGCTGTGCACTAAGGAAATAATAGCATTGCTTTCTAGATTTCTATATACATTTTTTAAGTGATAATATAAAATAAGTAATTTTAATATCATTAAATTACACACAAAAATTAACACAGACTAAGATTTATCGGTTCAAAGATTTGTGTAATATCTGAGTATTAATTTCTTTGCAACTGTCGGCAAATATATGTTTCACAATACGAACTTCATGAGAAAAATTCTGGAATATACTACCTAATATCTGCGGAAATAAATCATAATTTTTGTCTGGTTTCTGATGTGATATAGCAGAGATCAAAAATACTCCCGTCTGTCAAAAATTATTTAATTTTCATAATTATGTAATACTAAATCGCTTATGAAGGATATCTAATTTACATCCGGAGCGGAAAATCTGCAATTCTACAATCAATTCAAAAACTTGGATAGAACAAAAATTTTTCATTAAAATATTCCCTACATCTACATAGCATCTTAAAGATCTTAGAGTAGTTAACTCTCTATGAAATAACATTGAAAATCTGGCTCCTTCTCATCAAGCGCTGTTTTGAAAGCCAGACGCAACGTTGATTTGGGAAGTTTTAGATAATATTAAATGATGAGATGTATTGTCATTATAAATCCTGATAAATAGCAAATTATGCTTACAAATATTGTACGTCTCTGCTTGTCGTATGGTCTCAAGAAATACTGCGAACTACTAACCAAATAATTATTCTGAATAAGTAGGCATTACACAAGATATGGATTACTAGCAAACTGTTTAATCAAAATTTTCTATCATTCATACAACCCGTTGATATACTTCTAATTACCTTGCGGTTTTAAAAACATAGTCAAATTTCTATTGTAATTGTATGTACTTCTTTCTGGTGGGAATTTTCCAGTAATTAAATAGGTTATTATTATTCAAGCGACGTTTCGATGGTTTACATATACCTTTTTCAAGCTTTATTTTCTTTATTATTTAAGTATAAAACTCTACTGCTTGCATCACATTTATTACTTTTTTATTAATTTCGTTTATTTTAGGGTTTAACTCCTTCTGTGTGCTGTCCAGAGTTGAAGCCCTAAAATAAACAAATTTCTCCAAAAAATTAGGTATAACAGTGATGCAAGAAATACAGTTTACATATAAATAGTAAAGAAAATTAGCCTTGAGAAAGGTGCATGTAAATCACCAAAACGTCGTTTAAATAGTAATAACTTATTTAATTATTGGAGAAGTATCCGCGGAAAAGAGACATACTTATGTATGTATGTATGTATGTATGTATGTATGGAAGTAATGGTTTCTTGCTATAGACGCTAAAAGCATTCATTCTTGTATACATATTACAATCTATCACAGCATAGCGTCCAGACCCACATGTCTTTGTTACTTGCACACATCAAACATGAGGAAACCGAGAAATATGCAAAACCAAATATCTTCTAAGATCATTGCAGAATTTTGAAGCTAAAGTTACAGTATTGCTAATTAGCAATGAATTTAAAAGTTCCTTCAAAATTTAGAAACATTCCCTATTTTCACTTAAACTTCAATTTCATATATGACAGTTTTGCGCGTAACTATATAGTGTTGCAAGATATTTACCACTAATATATAAATAAATAATTTTCGAGGTCTCAAATTATGATGCCTATAATTTTAATTTTATAAATTTCAACAAGATAAAGCAGATCTTTGTATTTACAGGACGGACTCACAAACCCTAAATCCTACGCAGTGAAAACTAGAACATGCTACAACAATGATTACCTGAATTACTCTAGCAAAGTTCCTCGTATACTCACATAATTCCAGTAATAAAAATATTACTTTGGCCTAACAGTTTAACAGTAAAGGATTGAAGCTACATAGTATATTAAATGTTTCCTCTACACACGTATTATGCTGCTTTCGCTGTAAGATCTGCTGGTTTTTACAAATACGAAACAATACAGAGAGGTATAAAGCAACACTAATCCCGTTTAATGAAGTGATAGGAATAAAGATCAAAGTGTTGGTTACAGGAAGTATACGAAACGCTGAATGAGACGACAAAGGCTGATACGTCCAATCAGTCGATACACCCTGGTAATCATGCTTTATTGCATGATCGAAAGAAAATGACTGTGGCAAACCGCTTAATCGTTTTCCTGGCCTAAATTACGTGCCAACCCAACTCCCGATTAAGTGTGTTATATAGTATAGAAGTAGAGCGAAAATACCGAAGTTGTGTTTACCAAAACCCCGCTTGTTAGCTGTATATTTTGTAAATAAACGTTATTGATTTTTGTAATTGACTTACCGCAAAAATTTTATATTTAGCATCAATGTCAGATCTCATAATTTTTTATATACAGTGTATTTAGATTTAAAGCTGTTATAAAGATATGTCACTATGTAAATGGAGTTAACTGTTGACAAAACGAAACAACTAGCTTGAAAAACTTGAGCCCCAAAGTTAGCTGTTTCTGTAGCAGTCTAACAGAGCTCGTTGCTTCGTTTATATTAATAAATCAGAAAGATATTTCTGTCGGAATACTATGTACCTACATATATATTGTGTATTTACAACAGCATATTACCATATCTGCGGTGTATAGACAGTTTATGTAACCATTTTATGTAATAAACTAATTGTTCTAATTATCCAAATAAATCTGTATTCTGACCATTTCAGGCGCATAAAGTAGAAGAAATGTACGTGAAGTAATCCTTAAAGAGCGAATACTTTCCAAGTTATATAAAGTATTCATAACTTGGAGTCCTGGAAAAGTTCTAGAGATCCATATCTAACTGCGATATTTATGACTTATAAGAACTAAACTTTTCTCTTATGCAACCAGTACCGCTCCCGGTTGTCACTACCATTCCATCCTTATTACTTAATCGGTATATGACTGATAAATATGAACTTAAATGCTTAAATCAACGGAAACCTAGCGTTCACGGTATTTTATATCTCCTGAAAAGTTGCTGCTTGCAATGCCGCCATCAGTCGCATATTATTATAATATAAGAAGAAAACATTGAACTGTAAAATGTAAATAGTCAGAAAATTTATTTGGGCTATTCAATAATGAAGGCGGACAAAATGGTATCGACTTGATTTGCAATATGTCGTGGTATGGCTTAAAAAAAGATATTACAGATATTCTTTCCAGAACCTATTTTTATAATAGTATTTAAAAGTATTGTGTTTTGCTTAAGGTTTCTACCATAATGAGTAACAATTTTTGTTTCAAAACCGTAACTTCGTAACTAACTAAACCTCTGTTTTTATCAAGCTTCTTTTGTCATATAATACGTCATCTTTTAAATTCGTTGTTGTTCAACTTACGCTCTATAGACATTACTTTGAAAAAATTATAAAAATGTTAATTATTCTTAAAAAAAAACATTAGAGCAGCTTGCAAATATTTCTTTGGTATTTCACAAAATTAAGTGAAAAGCAATGTGAGGTAACGCCTATTTTCATGTGGATGTCCTCAATGCGTTCTTTTAAGGTTCACCCACCTTTTGTAATAAAGCTCTGTTAAACTAGACGACTGCCACGTGAATAGCCTGAATCTTAATATAAGGAGCCTAATATGCGTGTACTCCTAGATAAGTATTTTGAAATGTTTCCACACGTAACAATCGCTTGGGGACACTCGAGAGAGGAGGGCGCAAGAACTACTGTCAGCAAATGTTTTCTTTTACAAAACCCATTCTATTCTACACGGCTCTACGACTGCATGTAAAAAAATGTTAAGATCACACGTACTAAATGATACTCGTCTGATATTTGTTATTCATCCTAGGGCTGAGATATTTTAAAATTAATCAAAACCGCTACACCTATACAAGAGTGTTGTCACCTACTCGTCTCACAGATGAGTATTTAACATCGAATCAAATTCAAATTCTATGACACCCACTAGAAAAATCTGATTTCCGTACCTTTAGGTACCATGGTCTATCTCTGTAATAGTCCTAATCCAAATTTGACATATACCATCATACTTACCATTAAAAATCACTTTCAGCAACACCCATCAAGCCAAATCGAATTTGGTGGCCTAAGTAGGTACCATTGTACATATCCGTCGTAGCCTTAATCAAAATATGATATGCATCATAATACTTATATTTATTTATCAAAAATCACGTTCAACGACACCAATGCAGCAAATATATTTTTTAATTAAGATTGGGCATTTTTAGCGCATGAACAGAACCATATCTCAAAAAGGTCGAAGTTGTTTGAGCACGCCTATAGATCATAAGCTCTCATATAGAAACAAAAACGTGAGATCACTCCGGTGCTTCGGATTTCACTAAGGGCCGAAGCAGGCAAACCAAACTAATCGCTTACAATCTTTACTGTTAGCTTAGTGCTACACTAATATATGTCACCTAAAAAATCAATCGTGTATATGTTATTCGCAATAACCGAAATCGGTCACTAACCGAAACACAACGCGTCATGGGTGTCAGATTACCCATTAAACGATATCTGCTAATTTTTGCAGAGAATGGGCAGTATGAAGTACTCACAACGCGTTGTGGGCAAAAAGGTGTTTCTAGAAAGCGATGTAAAAGATTGCGGAGCATTACATCGCTTTGCGGATGTTCTGTTTTACCCACTTCGCGTTGTGGGTATTTCGGTTTMCCCATYGTGTGCCACGACAGAAACATATTTATAGGTGTGAAACTATTTATTACTAACCTAKACAAAATTCAWTACAAATATAGAGGTAGGTATCTCAAACTCAAACATATGTGACACTTATTTGTTATTGCAAGGATTGCTTTTGTGGCATTTTGAATTACACTTCAAGTTCTTTCTGACGCACGAACATGCCTTTGTTATATATTATTCTCGATTCGTTTCCGTCTTGTTTCTGAATTGACTTGTCTTTCTCACCAATTGTTAGTCCAGCTCGTTTTCTACCCAAAGCTTCCTTGGTTTCGTTCACTATCTGTGCATATCGCTCCGTCGTCATTAATTATGATTGTCTTTCTTTTGCACTAGCAGTTCTTGTAGTTTGTTCCCAAACTCTTCTGTTGCTGTCGTCATTGCAAATATCGCACGCTGCATTGTGATGATGCTGGTGAATTAACGCTGCTCTGAATTTTAAAGTGTTACAAAGGCAACGAAGTTTTTAGAATCATCTTTATGACAGTAAAATAACTCTAATAATTCACTCTAAATAAATGTATACGTAATACTAATGTGCACCGGTTATTTTATTTTCATTGTTCCAACAAGAATTGTATAAATGGAACAAATTTATAAACTTTATTCAATTACTAGTTTACCCCACCAATGTACCACTGCTCGTTGAAAAAATAATGAAAAAGCTTTAGAACATAATTAATAATATTACCATATTAATGATCGCTTTGATTGTTTTAATAAACACGGCGCGGTATTAATAAATCGATACATAACATCATTGCTTTTGTACATTAAAGTTATAATTAGTTGTTTGTGAACATAAATTTCCGCATTAATATATTTGTTTCATAATGATTTTGGGTTTAGTTAGTCGATAAGTTCGCTGTTTCAAGAAACGCTTTTACTGCTTCAACGTGAAAGGTTGTTCATCCTACATACAGTAAACCCAAGTAAAATTGGTTGATTTATTATATGTTTAATGTTCATTGAGTTATCACTCCCTCACATTGTTTTATGAAAGCTGCTAACTGTTTCGAGATGGATCCAATTTAGAAATTTAAAAACTGTTCCAGGGCTACTTCCATGCAATTATTGAAAATATTTAGGAATTGATTCATAGGTGTCGTGACGAAATCTTTCATACTTCTTGTATTATAGATAGAATGGCGAAGTTCAGCACTACCCGAGTACCCGGCAGTGAGTAGCACTGTTCTTCCACTTAACCATTCCCAACAGAACAGTCACAAACATCGTGATCAGTTTCTATCGGCATATGCACAACATAACATACATCAATTCTGAAACCGAGCAAAACGAAATATGCAATTCTAACAGCAACTATCAACTAACCGTTGCAACTAGCAGCGGCAGGCACCTCATTTGCCCCTTCACTCCTCTTGTCGCTATATTTAATTATTTTTGTCGTATACAATACAATATTTGAGCACAAAAATGTAATCGCATAAATTTACATAAATTTATGTATAAAATATTTATTTACTATAACAATAAATAAGTCTGCTTTTGTGTAAGGTGTGTATTGCTTTACCTCAATGAATATGTTATAATTATAATTTATTATCAACAACATTGTACTTTGGAGAAAATTATTATTGTCATTATTGCTGATAATAGTGATATTATTATTATTATTATTATTATTATTATTATTATTATTATTATTATTATTATTATTATTATTATTATTATTATTATTATTATTATTATTATTATTATTATTATTATTATTATTATATATAATTGATATTTTTAATACGCCTGGTACCTAGATATTTTGTAAGAGAACCAGTGAACTAAAAAGCTTTGGAATTAGTAGTCTATAACACTTTGTGTCCAGGATTGTACCGTTATGGAGCTTAGACATCACTCTTGTTAAGCCACATAAGGAACGACATTTCTATTGACAAGTATTTAGACAGCGATGCAATTGTTCTGGTGTCATACTTACAATAGTACTCAAACAAATTCATACGTCAAAAACAAATTACACCATGACCATTGCTCGTTAAGTGAGCCATAAACTAACTCGTCCAATAAAGAAAATAACCCCCATTTTCCCGGGAGGCTTAATACAACAAAAGATCGAGCACGAGTGTTACATTTAATATCACACATCCCGCAAAAAAAGGGATCATGTAGGGTCAAGAATTGCCAGGGCTTTTATTTACAGCTGTCCAATGACGATATCTAATGTTCCACTTGGCAAAATGAAAACTGGGGAGATAAACTAATAACTGACGCTCAAACAGTTAAAAAGCACATATTATCAGGTAATTTGTTTCGTACTTTTTTGCGTAACTAATATGTATCAATGTAAAGTAAAGAAAAGCAATATAATGGATTACCAAAATGCATAAAATTCTTTTATACAATTATTATTTGCAAAACAATGCCTCAGAGCGGATTAAGATAAATAACAATTTTACTAATCATTGAAGTAAGGATACATACTGGCGATCTATATACGCTCCTATTTGCCTTAATATTTCTTTGATGCCAGATAAGAGCACGTTTTATGAACAAAGCAATCGAACAAAGCTTTATATTTTGGCGTCTGACTGATATTTTATCTTATTTAGTTTCCTTATTGCCTTCGGAAGTGCTCCTTTCCATTTTCAAGCTGCTTTCCAAGCCTCTTTTATTTCCTGCTAGGGCTGTGAGGAAAATGCTTCCTCGTCAGTTTGCTAGTAAATGCAACACGAAATCTGCATCTTAGTGAATGATGAAATGCGAAAGCGGGTCTTGCAGCATTGCAGAAGACAATAACACACTGACACAGTCCGAATAAATGAATGGCTACATTTATGCAACAATAAACAATACATGGTATGACTAATGTTATAAGCAAACTTTCTCAATTCATTAATAATCGTAAATTCGCTTTCGCTTAATCTATTTTTACCACTTGTTCAGTCTAATGTAAATACTTGGTGGTTCAATTGTCTTGAGAGATAATTATATTTATGAACCAACTTAATAAAATGACGTCTTATTACTACTACTCTCGCCTTGGACATCGCTAACTTTTCAAGAACGTTAACAGTCCTCAGGAGTGGAAAACACTTTTATCCATACTTTTGTGAGCCGCATTTTACTGATATCTAACAGTGCAGATACACATTCCTTATTATAAACACTATAGGTACTCTTCGGATTTGAAGCAGTGGCCGCTTGTCAGGTGAGGCAAGTGAGGCACAGCCTCACGATAGGTTTCATACCATGATTCAATTTAAAGAAGTCAAATAGAAGAATTTATGTTGTAATTGACATGTATGTAACACACATATTTAAGAACTAGGTATCCCTTAAAGATAAACAGCAACATGTGTACCGCTGCACAAGAAGTTGTGGACATTAGCATATCCGCTTTGTCCATTTAAGTTCAGAAACTCTAGCCTTGCTTTACGAGGCCACCAGCCAATGAAGATTTAGCGCGGATATCGTGCGAAGGTGGATGTTAACAGGTTGTTTGTGATCACCGAGGCTCTAATTTGAGAGCTTCGTAAGTAGGTCGTAACTCTGTCGATTCCAGTCGGCAATTAGCGATTTCTTTCAGGTATTACGTGACGTGACAATATATTTTAACATGGTACCTACTGGCATTTTTCACCATCCCATTAATTTAAGTTTTAAGCAGGGTTGCTAGTGTTATTACTAAGGTAATAGGCCTATTACCTTTTCAAGTCATTGGTAATCAAGTTAATATATATAGGCGTGCATTCCAGGTAAAATTTTCGCCAGAAAGTTTGCATTACAGGTTTGCTCCACGCGGGTATTATCTAGCAGGCGTCAATATATAAAGCGCACCAGTACTTCCCATTTTGCTGCAGTGTCCTCTAGTTATGTACATTTGCTAACGCCGGCTTGTCAAGCGCCAGTATCCTAGTACATCCTAAATTCTTTGTTTTTCATTTGTTATGTTTTCAAATGTTATAATCAACACATAAATTTCACAGAGGAGGTAGAGATGTATGTATAGTGCGCGCCAGGAAAGAAGTCGCACCTTAGGAACTAAGGCACTAAAGTTATGTATCGGAATGAAAAAAAACATGCTGGACTAGTATATGAAATACAGACCCTCTAGTATCCACTATTTATCAGACCATTCTCTGATCAAAATAAATTTTATTACAGATAAGAGAAGTAGAATTGTACGAATTTGTCATTTCACTTTTGTCATCAAATATATGTCAGACTCTTGAATAGGTTGATGCTATGAATTCTTCTTCCACAGTCGATACTCCTCTTGGGACCAACCGTGTAGAAAAGGAAAGGGTACAACTAATTGTAGGGTAATGGACCCTTCCAAAAACATATCACGACACTCTCGAGCAAAGTTGGCAGTGCCTTTCAGAATGAAAACATTTAGATAGCAATACAAAACAAGAAGCAATATAAGCATAAGCAATATAATTTTTAACAAAATTTAAATCCACGTTCTTGTAGCTTGAGTTCCAGTGATTATAACAATGAATATGCAGGACAAAGCAAAAACACTTGTTGCATAAGACTGATAGAAAAAGATATACTGTAGAAATGTATCATATACAAAACAGGCGTAACTGAAACAAACATACGCACAATTTTAGCTACATCCATACATATTTATTGAATTTTTTGAACTATATTTTTCCACGTTATTTTTTTTTCTTAAATTCTAACATATACAACCAATATGAGTGGAATATCTTATTGGATTTGGGAATTTTGGGTCAATAGAAAATTTTAATTTGACTATTGAGTCGAGACCTGGAGTTTGTGACCAAGTTTGATACTTTATATCTTTACATTGTATCATATGGTTGTAATTTTAATCTCTATCAAGAGCTAAAATGGCAAACCCTTTAAATACTAAATAGCTTGTTTTTTTAACAATCAAAGTTATTACTACTTACCACACTACTTGGAAGCTTAAGTATCCTTATTAGGGCCGCTAGTGTTATCTAGGGTGTGCATGAGGCGAGAGGTTGCAGCTTTGAGTTCCGCCCAGAGCATGTGTACAGAGTTTAAAAGTACAATAAAATACGTACCTAACGAGTTACTCCATTGCCATAAGCTGACAGGGTCACTAATTAGAAAAATAAAGTGTAAAGCTTGACAATTGACAATGGAATGCACTACAAGGAACCCACTGAAGCTCACCCCTGCAATGGGTTACGAGCCGTCACTGATTTGAAGATACTGGGAATTAACTTGTAACGAATGCACACATCTACAACGGTTTCTATTTCCTTTAAAATATTCTCCTTTGGCACACTTAGACGATGTTATCATTATTAAACACATTTCTGGAACTCATCTTTTGACAGGCTCTTTAATACTTTGCCCCACGGCGTCATATTCGTTGAATAGTTACTACTGAGAATGCTTTAAGTTTGTGATTTGTTCTTTTGTTAGAAAGTTACGAATCAGATGTCTTCCTAACGCTTACGCATCGTAATAGTGTATCAATCAGTTTCGACAAAGTTCTTGACCCTATTTGCGAACGACATCACGCAGTCTTTTGCAAACTTATAGGTAATAACTACTCATGAATTACCTATAAGATTATTAAAGCAAATGAGAGTGGTTTTCACTTGTGAACACCTCACTACAAACATATTTAAAATGCATTTAAGAAATTGATCTACCTGGCTGCTAATTTTTATTATTAGGCAAGGTAGAGTTAAATTGCCTTCTATTTGATGTTTAATACATTATGGCAGAATACTCTGGTTTCAGGAGAAGTCTATTTTCACAATTGTTACCTTTAAATGTACAAGAAACCCAGATATAGTATACAGTTATACAAAATAGTCGGAAACGAACTACCTTATTGGCCTTAACATATACGCTGGAACTCGCCTAAACTAAGTTCTTCAGTACTCATCGCTGGCAGATGTTAAGAGGGGCGTTTACCTGGAGCGAATCGGGTCATTTTAAGCACCTACCGTTTTACATTTTACCGAGTTATTCGAAACTTTTTTGAAGTGAAATTTCGACATGGCAATGGCAAAAGATGTAACTACAACATAGAGTTCGAGTTTTTTCTGAATTTGGCACGGTAATGTAAATATGTGTTGTTATATTTTGCTATTTCTCGAAGACTAAGGCACATAAACGAAAAATTCGCAATCCACGTTGTAGCTACATATTTCTTTGTACACTACCAAAAACATGAGTACGATAAATGAGTAAAAGCATTCAAAAAATCTAAAACCGCAAACCCTTTCGCACGAGTCCGTCATGAGAGCGGAATTCGAATGCCCATCCCCACCGGGTCCGTCGCGTGGTATCCAGTGAACAGTGAGGCTAAGATACAATCCTGTCGGGAATATCGAGCGGTATACGATCTATTCCGATATAACTGGATTTCTAAGATTGTATGTCTCATTACACGTGACAAGTTTAATGTTAAAAGCTCTTTCACATTAATTTACTGTCTGCTGAAGCAATGGGGAGGCGGAAGGAAAATTATTATAAAAGTTCCTCCAGAAATCATAGTCGACATGCAGTTACAATGAAATGTTATATAGTTCAGAAATAAACGGGTTATTCCATATTTTGAATAACCTGGTATAATATCATAGTAAGTTACTAATATCATGCTTACTTTTTTATGCACACCCTACAGTCAGCAATTTTCCGAATATTAGTTTAGCCCGTCTGTTGGTCGTACGATCTTTGCGTGATTTCAACCTATCGGCTACCCTCTTACGTCCCATGTCCCGCTGGTAATATGGGTTGCATAGTTTACATTTCTGCCCGATCGCTCCAAGTAAATGCCCCTCTTAAATAACGTTCCCTAAATGTGCAAGTTTTACCAAAAATTCTATTGCATCTATCAGGATTATAATATAAATATTTTGCACTAATAATATTTTGTTCTAAAGAATCCAAACTTATACGATACCATTTTGTAGCAGGATAGTGATAGAATTAAAACGCTTTAAATTATTTATCAAAGAAATTCAAATGTTCTGCGCTGTTTACCATTGGTAACCCATTTCAAGGACTAATAAAATCACTTGCATACACATATAATTTCTATTAATGTCTCATATGAAAGCAGGCAAGTAGCGTTGTGGTACTAGATCTTGATGATATCAACACTTTGCTAGAGTCACCTATAATTTTATCATAATACTAGTCAATCACAAAAGAAAACGTAAATACAAACAAGAAGATGGCTTAGAAATATAAGGAATCGTCACAAGTCACAATATTCATATGACCAACCCAAATGAAACAAAGTCGAAGTAGGTGTAGTAATAGCACAACGTAATTTAATACACCGATGCGCAGCAAAGCTGTTTTGCGCTCTTTCGTAATTATATCTGTCAAGTATAAAGAACTGCGTGTACCCGTAATGCAATTTTATGCTCTTGCCATAATTTATTTTTAGCAATTAAATACTATGTTTGAGAAATTGTTTTGTAATGTCGATATTATGGAGATTATAAAGATAATACAGATAAATGGCAAAAAGGCGTACGGTGCAATAATGAAAAATTACTCTTTATTTCAGGCAATTATTTCTAAATGTCACAAAACCTTGGAAAATTTACTTGAAGTTTTATATACGCTTTATGTCAGCCTCAAATATTGGTATAAATTCTCTACAAAGTTTATTAAGGTCCTGTTAAGAGGTGCGGAATTAAAACCATAGTTTAATCCTCTTGTGTTAAATGTTCTTTTTTTGTATTGTTTTATTGTTTTTATTAAAATAAAATGTGTTTTTGTACGTTTATTAATTTCTTGCTTTGTTTAAAATCGCTGCTAATAAGATTAATACTAAGATCGAAGCAAATGCATATGAGTGCGATTGTTTCTGTCGAAAAATATCGGCGGCGCAAGGGGATGCAAAAGTAGAGGGTGAAGATATGTCATTTTTGACGGTTTCCAGCCGTAGTTCCTTCGAGTGGTAGACTTGCATTACCGGGGGGTAATGTGGGCTACTTGAATGACAGTTCTGGTGGAGACGGTAGCCTTATTAGGTGCCCCCGATCCGGGCTAATGGAATGCGACCCTATAAGCCATAGGGTGAGCGTTCGGGGAAGCTTCTACTATTTCAGGTTGACACTAGCTAGTTGTTGAAGAGAGAAAACTAACAAGGTATTCATAACCACCATTGACTAATGATGTAATCTAAGGGATAAAGCCATAGACAGGACAATGATGACAGCCTGGGGTGAAAACCCCTCGGTGAGTCTTACCTGTATGATGAGTAACTTATGTATTGTTTATGCATCTTCCGCGCGTATGTGAAACCGCCTCGTTTGTGCACCGGAGTGACCGCATTGTTATGACCCACGGATGAAGGCGTAGTAATGTAAGTTTTTCTTGATTATTCCCGCATTAGTTTTATGAGTTTTTCACTTGTACCTAAAGCTAAGTAACGTATATTATCTGAAGCTTAATATAAGACCAAATTAAATTAAATTAAAGCAATAATGGATTTCTTCATTACCTAATTTTGCAGTATCGTATTAACATGTTACCGAATTCTTGCAACATTTAATGCGAGCAAAATTTTTAGATAAAGTTGCATGGATTAATATATCACCTAATTTTGCCACACGGAGTTAGCACATCACCGAATTCTTGTAATATAATATTTAATACTATGCCCAATTTTTACGTTTCTTAATTAAAACGACCCTTTAGTTTCGTCCGGAATCTTCTACAATCCTTACAAGCCTGGAACTGTATCCTATCTACTAACATGACGTCACACTGGTAGCTGGTAGACAAGCGATGTTAACTGAGCCTTTTGTAATATGCAATTTGTTCAAGAAATTCAGGATTAGTTCTGTAAGTTCAGAAACATTCAGCAAATTTTCATCCTCTTTTAGGGCTGTTACCATTTCTGAGACACCCCGTCAGCGCTGTAACAAATACTTGGTAATTGTCGTTTAGATTCATACACAGTAAGAGAATGCAAGTCCGTTTTATTCAAATAAGCAAACCACACAACTGACCTTGACAAACAGCTTCCTAACAACGCCAAAACTGAATGCTCCAAAAGGATAGAAAACACAAGACAAACTTTGCACTGAACTTAAATACTAAAGTATAATCTTGAACTGAGTATCTGGGATGGCCACCCTATCAAAACTAATCTTAAATTTAGCGCTCTACTTAAATCACTGACGAGGACGTGTACGTATACCAAACCAAACACAACCATCCAGCCAGCGTCCTCGTCACTGACTCCCCTCAATCGTCGAATACCCCAATTTCCCTCCTATTCACCTAACCTCCTAACGCCATCTATCATTCCCTTTTGTAACCTACTATTCCTTACATTACCCCCCTGCAAAAACAAGAAATGAAACCAACAGAATAAGTATGAGAAACAGCTTGTTTTTGCATTACAATTTTCTCTTCAAATTTATAATGTTATGGGTGCCCCTTTCATTCCCTTCCTTATCTACTAGACGGTAAACATTACAACCTTTCACCTCAACTACTCGATAGGGACCCTCATATAATAAAAAGAGTTTTTTAATAGTTTTGTCTTCAGCTGATGATTGGGGATGTTGTCGCACGTACACCCAGTCACCTTCTTCCAGCTCCTCGCATCTCCCCCTTTTTTCATGCTGTGCCTTTCTTCTTGCTGCCTTTGAGACCAACTTTTCTTTCACCAACATCAACAAATGATCCCGTTGAGGTAGCCCCTGCGATGTTTGGAAGAAATCAGCGGAAATGAACGGATTGTCCCTTGTTTTGTGGAAATGGACTTCTTCAGGTGTGAAACTTGTTGAATCGTGGATAACTTGGTTTAATAATTTTTCGACTTCTGATACTGCAAAGGCCCATTTGGTATGCTGTGCATGACACATCGACCTCAAGAGACGACCAATCTCACGGTTGACTCTCTCGGTACAGTTTCCTTGAGGGAAATATGTAGAGGTAAATATGACTTTGATACCCCGCTCCTCTAATGTGTTTTTCCACCGTCGTGACGTAAATTGCGTTCCATTATCGGACAGGATCCGCTTTGGTTTACCAACTTCTGGAAATTGCTCCTTTACTAGTCTATTAAGAATTATGACTGTTGTGGCACGTTTTAATGGATATAAACGTACATATTTTGAGAAGGCGTCCACGGTTACCAGCAGGTGCTGTACTCCTCCTCTCGACTTTGGCAGCGGCCCCACGAGATCTAGGCAGAGTAGATCATTTGGACCTTCGGGTATGGCACTATGCATGGATCCTTTCATCCGTCTGCTGACCTTTGCTTGTTGACACAATTCACACTGGGCAACTGCTCGGAAGACTTGAGATTTCATTTTGGGCCAGTAATACCATCTTCTTAGAGCTTGGTAGCACTTGTAGGGTCCAAAATGTCCATTGCTTTCATGTTCAAAACGAATTAAATTCTTCACATGTGACTCAGGGATTACTACTTTGTAACCACTTGTGTCCTTCCGTATCACCAGACCTTGGTGAACACCGAACCATTGTGTATCTCCGTCCTCAATTTTCTTCAGGATACGACGTACACCATCATCGTTGTTCTGGGCTTCTTTTAAATTGTTCATGTCGTTTTTAACCAGTTTATAGGTTTCTTTCACCGCGGCTGTCAGTAGGTTCACTTGGAAGATGTCTAGTTCCTCGGTGATGGAATCTTTCAGTTGTTCATCTTCAACGGGATAACGCGACAACACATCCGAAGTAATGTTTTCACGACCCGGACAGTATTTGATCTGAAAGTCATATTCTTGAATATACAATGTCCACCTTGTTAAACGCGAGTTCAATAACCGGCACGTTTTTAAAAATGTCAATGCTTTATGGTCCGTAACCACTGTTAAATCTGCACCCAGTACGAATACCCGAAACTGTTGCAAGCAGTACACTATCGCCAGCGCCTCCTTTTCGGTGATTCCATAATTTACTTCAGGGCCCCTAAGCGTCCTAATACAAAATGAGATAATAGCTCGTTCATTATTATTATCTAATTGAAAGAGGCACCCCCCAATCGCATAGTTTGAACTGTCACTCTGAATATAGAATGGCTTTTCGGTTTGAGGGTGATGTAGGAAGACAACCTGCAAATATGCTCGTTTCACATTTTCAAATGCTTGATGCTCTTCCACCCCCCAGCGCCAATACGTCCCTTTCTTTAACAATTTTAGCAATGGTACAGTTAATTCGGCAAACCGTTCGACAAATCTTCTTTCATAGTTGCATAGCCCTAAGAAAGCCTTTAAATGCTTAACATTTCTTGGAGTTGGAAATTCTGTAATTGATCGCACCCTGCTTGGATTTAATGAAATATTAGTGGCCGATACAATATGTCCAATAAAGGTAATTTTTTCTTTGGCAAATTTGGCTTTTTTTAGCTTTAGAGTAATCCCAGCTTCTGATAACTTTTTAAATATTGCTTCCAGATGCTGGAGATGCTCTTCCCCATTTTTTTAAAATATCAGGACATCATCTACATAGGGGATAACAAACTCGAACCCTCCTAATATTTTTTTGAGAGCTTTTATAAAGCTTGCGATTGACGTACTAAGGCCAAACGGAAGAACTTTGAAAATAAAACTCTGGTTATCATACATAAAACCTGTGTATTGCCTATGTTCCTTTTTAATAGGGATTTGCCAGTAGGAACTAGTCAAATCCACTGTGCTTAGTACTGCCCTTTCTGAAAATGGAAATACTAGTTCTTCAGGATTGGGAGGTATCGCATGATCTCTGACCATCCGGCTGTTTAAATACCTAGCATCTAAACAAACTCTAACACTTTTATCCTTTTTAATAACAATGACTAGAGGACTGATATATTCTGTTTGCGCGGGTTCAATGACATCCCAACCTATCATTTCCTCTATTTGTTTTTGGACTACTTCCCGATATTTAACAGGAATAGCATATGACTTCAGAAAAAAAGGTGTATAGTCTTTTAATAGAATTTCATGTTCGTAATTATTGACTCGTCCGGGTTTGTTTGAAAAAACATGCTTATTTTCACATAATAATTTATAAAGATTTTCCTTTTCATTTTCATTCAACATTTCAGATTTTTTAACCGCTTCCTTGATCTCGCTTTCTCCAATTAATTCCGATTCTGCACTTATTATTTGTAAACCCGTTTCCAAGAAACCCACTTCTAACTTCCCTTGCTCCACCACTTCTCTTGTAATTTGCAACTCTACAATTTGTTTTTCTTCTATCGTTAACTGAACCACTTCTTTATAACAATCAATMCTTGCATTGTATTGCWTTAACCAATCATACCCCATTATTATCTCCCTATTGAGGCCTTTCACTACAATGAACGGTACATKCAKTCTGAAATCGCCTATTTTTACTTCGAGCAACACCTGACAGTTTACCACATGCGGTTTTTCTTTAATCGCGCCCCTTAATACCACCCCATTTACAGGAAATACTGGTAACGGACTGCGGTCTGAATTTAATTCGTTGAATAATTTTGCGGACACAGAACTATGTTGGCACCCCGTGTCCAATAAAGCTTGCATTGATTTCCCTTGAACTTCTAATTGGATAGTCGGTAAGGCTATCATTTTGTTTTTTTGACATTCAATTTCTTCAACTAAAAGTTCTTCGGGATTATTTGCAAAAAGCATCGAAACTTCGTGATTTTGCTGTAAACGCCCCGATTGTTCACCGTTTGGTTCATTTGTATTATTAGTCGCATTTGAAGAACGCCACTGATCAGCATTTCGCGGGAAATTACGTGGAACCGCCCCCGCATTATTCCTTGTCGCCGATAATGCCGACCGATTACGGTTCTGATCAACTCGGCATTTGTCTATCCGTCTTAAATGTTTTTCAACATCTTCTATAGTCATACATCCCGCATTTAATAGTCCGCACCGGATATCCACCGGAAAATGATTTACTATATATTCAACGGCCTTTTCATTTTCCATTGGATGATTTAAATAAGACATTTCTTTTAACGTACGCATAAAATAATCCGCCATGCTCCCGTCAGTGAATTTCCCGTATCTGATTTTATCGTACAGTTCCCTCTCTTCGTCAACTCCCCAATATCGTTTTAAGAAATCATTTTTAAATGCCAAGAAATCGTTAAAATTTCTCATTTGCGCCCAGTCGTTCGCCGACCCTTTTAAGCAATTTACAGCTAATGTGATCCTTTTATTTTCCGGCACTCCCGTATCATCTAATATTGCCTCCACCTTCCTAATAAATTGCACCGGGTGAATCGAACCACCTGCCGAAAAACTGAGTTGGTTTCCCACCAACTCCTTCCATGCAGTTATGTATGACCGATCAAAATTTACTTCGCGCGTTCGTACGTGTGGCGTGGAATTTTCAGATAAAAGTCCCGTTACACTTTCTACATCACCCTCTTGTTTACTGTTGCTACCCTGATCAATTTTATTTATCCTTAATTCAAGTCGTTCGACTGCCTTCAATAATTGCAAAAGCGACGCCGCCACATCAATCTCACCGGCTTCGCTGCCATTCTCACTGTGCGTCGACATGTCTACCGCGCAACTTATCACTGACATTGAAAGTTCGTTTTTCACTTTTTAACGAACTTGCACTCTATTTTCTGTGTCCCCGTTGAGCGCCATATGTAACAAATACTTGGTAATTGTCGTTTAGATTCATACACAGTAAGAGAATGCAAGTCCGTTTTATTCAAATAAGCAAACCACACAACTGACCTTGACAAACAGCTTCCTAACAACGCCAAAACTGAATGCTCCAAAAGGATAGAAAACACAAGACAAACTTTGCACTGAACTTAAATACTAAAGTATAATCTTGAACTGAGTATCTGGGATGGCCACCCTATCAAAACTAATCTTAAATTTAGCGCTCTACTTAAATCACTGACGAGGACGTGTACGTATACCAAACCAAACACAACCATCCAGCCAGCGTCCTCGTCACTGACTCCCCTCAATCGTCGAATACCCCAATTTCCCTCCTATTCACCTAACCTCCTAACGCCATCTATCATTCCCTTTTGTAACCTACTATTCCTTACAGCGCCCGCTCTGAAAGTTACGTCACGCAGGACAGAAAGACAAATTAAGAATATATACATGTTTTTGTAATAAAGGTAAGTGCAAGTTTTTCTTATATTTTACTAAAAATCCGCAAATTAAGCTAACGAAGTAGCCGACATACACTTATCTATTAGAAGCTTCCGTAATATCAGTGTAGATACAATCAACTCTATTTCCTAATTCTAAGGAGTTACATATAAAATTTATGAGAAGAAATAAATTAGTGCCTATAGATCTACCTTTGCTGAACCTATGTCTTATAAAAAAATTGCCGACAAGAGACGGTTTCTAGACCACCTGGCAGGCCCGGCGACAGAAATGTTGAGGCCCGTTACTATGATTCCCGCGTGGCCCCCCTATAGGTTTGCGTCGGGTAGTATATATAAGTACTAGTAAGTAAGTTAATAGTCTGTTAAACTTGACTTATTATATATTTGAGTAGATATGTACATGATAAAATAACGAAACATTTTTTAATAATATATTAATAAAAACAAAACATATTGTAATAAATAAACTTTAAATAAGCCTGCTGACTTTTAATGTGGCAAAGTCCTTTATAACATCAGTGCTCACCTTCTGCGACGGCGATTGGCAGACTGCAGAAACTGCGCAGTGCAATGCTCACTTCTGGAAAAATGTTTTCTAATTGCAACTTGTAAATTGCATTCAGTAATGCTAAAGGACCGATAATTTCTTAAAACGTTGCATTGTAAATATTTTTTAGGTGTATAATTTCACTGTCTAAGCTTGGGGTTAGGTCCTGCGAGTACTCCAATATTTTGCATTTTCTTTTATCATCTTCATTCATACAATCAAAACTTAGAATTGGTGATAACACAGAGCAGATATAATTCATGTGCTCAAATCGATGCTTAAGTCGCGGAATCCATGATTACCAAGAACAGACTTTTTTGAATTTAATTTCCGAGTCAGTATCTTCAGTGCATTCAACCTGTTGTTCTCATCGACGTTCGAGCGAAAACTCTTCGTTAATACCTACATTTTTCGCAACGAGTTTGGTCCAAAAGTAGAGTTGCCCATTCTTCCCTTAGTGAATGCATTTCGCTCGCAAGGTGTTTGATGTTTGATGTAGCAATTTCCATGGTAATAGCTTTTGACTGCAATATTGCATTTCTTTCATCAACGCTATTTAATACTTAATACTTTTACCCATAAAACAGCCATTAATAGTGCTTTAAAGGGCGATTTTCGTAAACCGACTGCTGCTGAGTTGGTTTCAGCTGTGAGTTTTTGACGTCTGGTGCAAATCAATTCGTTTAAAGCCTCAATAATACTGGGAAGATGCCTAGCAGTTGGTCGTACAGTTTCTTTTTTGGTACTCCAACTAGTATCGCTTTGCCTGTGAAGAGAAAAACCAGTTTTCTTCTTTAGGATGTTCCGTCTGTCGGGGCTGCTACTAAAAAGAATGTACAGGCGATTAACACTTCCAAAGAATGTTATGGCATCAGGACAGCACATGGTGAATATATTGCTGTAGGATGCTTTCCCTGAATTCCAGCTTGTATATCTTTATATTTTCCCAACAAGTTGCTGCCATTGTCCGCACCTGAGGCTTAATTGAAGCTTTCTCATGATTTGGAATCAACTAGGCTAGGTTACAAGACTCTGCAAAAAACCCCATAACTGAAATATTTATTGAAAAAAGTAGGCAGATGCCCAAATAAGCTGGTAGCGCATTATTCTAAGAATACGTTAGGAATTCTATCCAGTCCGCGGACAAATCTAGCTCTAAGGACAATAATTGTTCATAGACCTACTGAGGAGTTATTTTTACATTGCTTAAATCAGTAGAAACCTTCAATTGAAGGTGACATCGAAAACAATTATTGTAATCAGTATGATGCGAAGCATACGCTACTTTGAAAATAAGTTGCAGGAAGACTAGACATCTCAAGAGGACAACATACAATGTGGTTTATGGAAAACACCTGCCTTTTCTCTTCGCTCTACCTTATTTTCAGAATTCCTTAGGTGAATTTCCATCTTTTTCTCGGATCTCTAAATTTCTCGAACCGTCTCGAATGTCATTTAAACACTGCCATTGTATGGCTGGATATGATGCTTGTGTAAAATTACAGTAATCAAAAAGCACTAACACCTTAGGAGTACATTTAATATCATCAATGGTTATTATAAATGAAGGATGACAAGCATCGACATGTTGTCTTAAAGGAGGACTAACCTACTGATCCCTACTCTTAATCTAGGTTAAATGCTTACACTACAAGGACAAGCTATGTTTCTTTACAACAGCTTTCGATCATATACTTTTTTTTGTCAGTCGTTACCTATGCACCGTTTGGATAAATTACTTGAGCCAATATGTGTCACAGAATACATTTTTGTTTATTTTCAGTCTTTTATTACAGATTCTTATGTTATAGGGTAAAGATATAAAAATATATCGATATATTTCTGTAAATGGCTTACTTTTACTGAACTCCAATCATTCCTAAAGGCGGCTTCATTTTGAACGCTACGCCATCTTAACAAATGAAGAAGCATGTGACAGCGTTGTGAATTCCTTTGCAGTAAACTTTATTATTCACATTCTGTTTACATTTATTCCTATTTAATAGTATACAGCGATAGCGGTGACGCGATGCAGTTCCAGGTTCGTATGACTATCCATAAGACCTCCTGTGACTGCCAATTGCTCCATTTCGTCTTATGTAAGAATGACGTCATTAATGCCACTCAAAGGAGACAAAGACGTTTGAATCACTATTGCTGTTGATTCGCTATTAAAATATGCTTTCAGAGTTGAGTCTGAAAGTTCCATTCTCACAAAATAAGATACTTTTAGCACTTATATCATAAATAATTGTTAGCTTTGCATGACTAATAAGTCCTATTTACCAACTTTAGTCCGCCTTGTACAATAAATAGTAAATGGTTTCTAACAGATCAGAATTTCTGTGTAGTGATATGATAATTTTCTAATAATATGTAAAGGGTTGAGCATTGAGTGTAATATCTTACGACAAACATTTTATTTAATGTCCTACGCACGACTGCCCACTGCGCTTATTAAAAATGTAGCGTTGTTGCTTGTAAACACAGCATTTAACTTGGGCAGTAATTAACTTAATTGACAGCATCAGACAAACAAGCGCAAAGGGGGAGCAAAAGTTTTTGATTTATGCTACTTTGAGCTCAATTTAAAGCGCCGCTTTTAAATAGACGTATGTGTACACAGTTCGCGCGAGTAAAGCTTTCCAGCTCCTGGCTATGGAAAGACGACAGACGTAAAAAAATGTTATAATTTCACGTTGACGCCCGCCCAAAATAAAAGACTGCCTGCAGGCAAGCGATGTAATTTTGTTTTGCGCGTTTTTAAACCCGAAAGGTTATAAAAATTGCGTTTCGCGCTGCACAGTTTTGATAAGTGGAAGATAAACTTGTATTTTTTCAATCCCAGCAAAGGATATCTAATTCCCGTTATTTTAGTAGATGATTTAACATAAGCAATTATTAAAAGCAATTATTAAAAATCATTAAAAGTTACACTTAAAGCAGCAGGTTAAGTAGTAAAAAACAGGGTGAACATCACTGCAATAGGGATGTTGACTGTATTCAAATAAGAACATAATTTGGATGTAAAGTGGTAGTTACTATGACGTAAATACTGAAAATCACAATATTTTTTCTTATTTTTACGTAATTTTATTAATATTTTATAAATAAAATGTAATTAAATCACTATCAAGTCACGTGACAACGAACACCAATAAGAGTGCATGACGTCACTTGTTCCTATACATTAGAGTTGGGCAGTCCGGGAGGCGCAGATGGATCCGGTTCCACCGGATACAAGCAACTTGCGGACCCAATCCATCGGACCCGTTCCAGTGGGTCCGACACGAAGTGAAACGATATGTAACAAATTACATGTTCGGTGCCGATTCTTCAGTGGAACCAGTGCAGTGGATCCTAAAGGTGTAGACTTAGTTGAACTTTAGTATTAAGCATTCAATACTTTATGACTGCATTCTACTGCAATTTCATTTGTTCACATTGCTTTACTTACTTTAATCATATTACACACAACTATAAAAAGATCCCAGTTTAGATGAATCTGAGTTGAAAAGAAACGCCAAATAGGTATATTTATAAAAACTATTTTTTTTAATTTCATAGCAGTTTACTGCAGTGTAAATTTTGGATCCGATTTTTTTAATAGGCAGGTAAGTAAACAAACAATATAAAATTACTGAAAAGTATTTTTAATGTAGTTTTATGCACTTAAATATAAATATAAAATCTTTAAAAATGTAAAAAGATTTAATGCTTGTGCCTATACAAAACGAAACATTTTTAGGCAAGTTACATTTTTATATAAAGATTAAATACTTTGAAAAAATTAACTATTCATTAGAAAGAAACAATCTAATAAAATAAACCACGCAAGTAAATCTCACGGCTCAAAGAGGGGCTCAAAGTCGGAGTCAGTCAGTTCCAGTATACACCGTTCACATTGCGGGCACTGACAGATGGCTTGGCTCCGCCGTTGACAAAGGCCAGCAGGCTAAATGTTTCCATTTGGATACGCATCCGCTTGCCGCGTATGCAACCGTGGTAGCTAACAAAACTGGATTCAGCGGATGCGGATCCAACGGCTCCACTTGCTGACCCGGATTCATGGAACGGGTCCGAACGGACTGACACATCTCTACTATACATCGTTTACACAGTCAATAGGCTTCATTGTTTGGATAAAATAATTTTATAATAATTAATAAATTCTTCGAGGCTCGTTTTGAAAAAGTTTGAACGGTACTTTTATATCAGGGAAAGTGGATTTATTAAGGCAAGTACTTCAAATTTGCCGAAAATTGACTGTTTCACAGTGGCCACATTCTTCGCAACAAATAGTAACTTCTATTATGCTAAATTTAGAAATGGGAAGACCTCCAAGTAAGTAATATACCAATATTTGTTAGTTCTGTAACCAAATTATAAATTACAGTAATAATACATTTTTGATTACGTCGCTACAAGCGCCGGATCACTGCGGGCAAGCTGAAGCCAATTTTCCTGCCATTTGCCGAACGTGGAACAGGAAGAAAAAGCTTGTTAGGTGTTCTGATTGTAGTAGATGCACACCGAGACACCGCACAACACTTATAAAACTTAGAATTCATATTATACTGCAATAAATGCGAAAAACTTTAAATCGCCTTATTAGTTTAACCGTGTTTGAGAACAGGTGAGGTCACAGCTGTCACGGTGGCGTTTTGAAGCGAAATTTGAAATGGAATTTAAAGACATGATTTTTAAAGATTTTAAACGGTTTAAAAAATAATAATTAATATTCGGGGCTATATAGGGTACTTATGCATAATTTAGAACACTTTCCCAAAAATAGTCAACATCCCTATTGTAAATTTATTATCGTTGCAATAATTATTTAACGGGAGTTAGGCAATTTTTGCTGTGAAATAGTTTTTACTCGCTTTGGCTGTGACTCGAACCCAAACCTTAAGATTGTTACTCTGGCATACTTACTTACAAATTACAAAACCAAGGCTCTAGTTAAGCTGGCATCTTCAGTAGTAGTAGATAAAGTAAACGACTTCTTGAAATGTTCAGTATAACTAGGATATATTCTCCCGGTCAAATTTTCAGTGGAAATGGCGTCAAGTCAACAAACCATCATTATTTATACTATTTGAATTTCACGCTTGAGTCAATCCCTTAACAAATTAGTTAAAGTATATTTAGTTCCTTGAATAAATATGCTTTCAAGCATAAGTTACATTTCGTTAGAAAGTGGTTTTACTACTTATGTAATATTAAATATATTGGGCTGACTAGGCGTTCTATAGTTAGCTTTAAATATCATCAGATTTAGGAGGTTCGATAAATCAAGAGGCGCCCAACACGACGCAGGTCACCCAATAACTTTTAGAAACGCGGTTGAAAGCGACTTTATTCAAAGAAGTAATATAGATGTTCTAATATATTCAGATCAGGTTAGATTAGATAAGGAATTCACTCAACTGTGAAATTCAAATAGACTAAATAATGGGGATTATGGGAAGTATTTAATTAGGTTTTCGGGCAAAAAACAATATTGCCAGCTTTGATCGGGGATAGAACACGGAACCTATTCAATGCCGGTCAAATATGCTCCCACTACACCACCCTATTCAAATTCCAGGCCAAAATAGCACACATATGTCAAAATTTATATATGAAATGCTACTGGCGTTTTTGTAGCTGTGTCGCTCGTCCCTTATATTCATTATTAATAAATAACTTATGTATAAATAATGATGTTCCGTTGGCTTGACTCCATTTATACTGAAAATTTGGTGAGAAAAATGTCATCCGGTTAAATCAGTCAGATATTTCACAAAGTCGCTTACTTTAACTTCTACTGAAGATGGCAGCTTAACTGCCAAAGTATGTAATAAACTAGAAACTACACTTGCCTTTTATTTTAATTATTGACAATAATCTTTGGTAGCGTTCCTCTACGTCGAGGTATTGTTATTTATTATTTATTTAGAAATGAGATTATATAGCTCAAGAATCTTGTGCTGCAGAGACTATCTGTTCCGAATGTATTCGTAACAAAAGCTTTATGTATCTTAAATAATTAGGTTTCCCACACGCGCCATATAAGCAAGTGTTTTCGTCGTTTGCGCGAGATTCTTCTTGAGTGCTCTTTGCGATTTTACTTAAACGTCCATCAGGCTCTAAGCATTTTTTGAATAAAACCAACACGATTTTACGCTTTTCACGCACGTGCCTGCACATTTCACGGCCCTCTGTAATTAATTATTTAACTCCGCAGAGTTGGGCTTCCATAAATTATTCGCAGATGTTTCTTTTACGTTTCTAAAGGGGTTTAAAATTTTAATGCTGGTTTGCCACAAAAATGAGAGGTGCTTGATAAGGTTAAGCTGCACGATGACTCACATAAGTTTCGTTTCTACATCCCCATACCAAGAACAGCAAAAAAATAAGAAGTTGAGAGAGAAAAGACCTCTAAATCTTTTCGCTTATTACCCAAACGGATGGGAATGCTGGAAAAAGCACATTCCGAGATTAAATCTACGATTGAGACAGCCATCCATAAATGAAAAGGCGCAGATCGAATTTAATGGGCATAAATTTGTTACCGCGTCGGCCAGGAAATTGTCAAGAGACTTCGATATTATACAAGCGCTCACCAAGAAATGCTGCTTTCCCCAGAGAAATACGCTTATAACCGGAAAATGACATGTTATGAAATATTAAATGAGAGTTTCCCACTAGACTTAAAGACGATTCTCAAGTAAAACATACATAAAAAATATGTCCATACCAAATGCCCACACCAGTAGAAATTACATTATCTGCTATTTTAGACCGGCTAAATCTAATTAAATAACATTTAGTTTGAAATTAAACATGACAAAAGCAGTGCTACCGGAAGAATGCAAGTAAGTAAAGGGAACGCAGACAAGGAGTGAACTACTCCTCAATAAACTAAAACAAATGTGCGAATTCAGTTACCAAATATTAAGAATAATATATATTACATATGCACACCCGTTATCATAATAAATGCTGTCAATTTAGTTGTGTTAATTTGTATTGAATTCGATCGCAGTTTTTTGTACCAAAATTTGGAAATAGACATACATTTGATTATTATTTTATCATATACCAACATATCTTGGTTACTCAAATGTGGACCATGCAGAAAGCAAATTATCCCTTATTGGTCCCTAAATATAGGTAGTCTAAGCTTATGGGAACAGAAACCTTCTGAACGTTCAGAACTGGGAAAGTTACTTTTGAAATTTAATTAAGTTAATTTGCATAGTTACTTAACAGAAAGTAACTTTAGTTACTTAGGTAATAAGATGCTTATTGACGAATGTAGCTTAGTTACAAGTAAGTAAATAACTTAAAAAATAGTCCTTTTCGGAGGGAGTAAACTGAAAGTTAGATAATACATATAAGGTATTAAGATCGAGTAAATAATTGGAACGGCATTGAACGTTCCAGAAGTTCCAGTTTCGATAGGTAGATAGGCACTTAAAAAATATTGATTTACCTGTATGTAATTGTAATTAAAGAGTGAGTTAACAAACTTAAAATATATTCCGTAGGCATACAAATACAACAACGTTTAAATAAATATAAAATTCTAACAACATTAATAAATAGTTACTCAGTTACTTAGGTTTGAGTTACCTATAACAAAACACAAATTTAAATAAACACTGTTGATGAACTAATCAAAAATGATGATTTATTGATGATTTTGCATAGCTTATTTATTCATTGCACCGGTAGCCTTCAGAAACATCAACCTTTTAAAATTGACATCTGTCAATGCGTGCCTTCTAAGCGTTTGCTTGTTCATGTCTGCACACGCGTATTAGATCAAAATAGTAAGTTACTTCGAAGTAATTAAGTTACGACAGTAACTTAGTTATTTTGGTGTAACTTAGTTACTGAAAAGTAACTTAGTTACGCAACAATGACAAAAAAGTTGCATTTTTAACAAGGAACTACGTTATTAGTTTCTTTTTGTCCCGAATTAAAAGTAACTAAGTTAACAAGTGTAACTTAGTTATAAAAAGTATCTTAGTTATAAGTTCTTTCCCAGCTCTGTGGAAATCATTCATTAATCAGTACCCATCTAACTTGGTTCCAATCTTTCATCATTCTATATTTTCATATTCATCAATTTCAAATGTTATCACTTTAGTGCGTTCATAATGCCTCCAAATGCAAAACTACAACTTATAAACCTATGAGTTAATAAAGAGGGGTATCAGTAAATTGTACTATTACTTTAAGCAAGATGACTATGGTATCTCCAAGCACAATTAATTTATATAATGTTGAAAACTTGTCTTGTTAGCAGTGAGTGAAAATATTTTTTTTTATTAAGCATTATTATGTATACAGGGTTAGTCAAAAGTATTAAATAACCAGTTTGTTTATGTAAATGTGAAATTTTCCTTAACGAAAGTTTTTCTTCCTAATTATTTGCCATTTTTTACCCTACGTTTTGTTTTTGTGTCACATATTTGCAGCGTATACCTGTTTTGTTTTGTCTTTTATATGACAACATTTTTTATATACTTGCAATAATCTGGTGTTATTTTGTATGGTTTGATAATAAATTTTAATAGATAAATTGTGTGTTGAAATAAACGACAAGAAGCATTTTCAAAATGAATTGTGCTTTATATTTCTTTAACGATAATTTTACAAAAAAACACTTACTTCTTTCTTCCTTCCATGCCAGTTTGAAATGCCTTACAATAAGTTAAAAGCTAAATTTAATAAAACACCTTTCATTTCATTCTGCAAGCATCGGGAAGTGGAAGTGGAACTGAATGGATTGAAATTCTAATGATGGTCGGTTCAGCGTTCACACCAAGATGTTTGTGATTTATTTTATAGGGTTTATCCGCAGAAAAATCTTATTATGCAATCTTCAGTGTACAATAAATTAGCAAAAAAAATCGAAGAAGCTGGACATGTGAAGGATATCCCAAGGTCCAGGCGTCCAACTCATCTACGTCAACCACCAGTGATGGGAGCGTAGAATACGCCACGTAGATTACGCTATTATCTACGCGTAGACTATGTAATATTCTACTTTGAAAGTTTACTGTAGAAAATAGCATTGTGCAGATAAACAGAAATTTTCAGCTTTTTAATGGTGTTCGTTATCGTTACTGCTCAAAATGCTTCAAATGTCAATACTATTTTGCATTTTATTATTGTCATTCCTTGGTGATTAAGCGAAATACTACCTTAGTTAGAGAAATGTCTAAACAATAACGTGTTTGGGCATACGTTAATTAAGGTTAGAAGACTCGACTGTGCAGGACAAGTGTGCTGTCAAAAGCACTTTGGAGGCCTTAATCGGTGAAAGAGACTTCAATGATATAAACTGTAATTTTATTGTCTTCCTTCGCTATAAACGGAAATAGACTGCCAGTTTCATATGCTACCCTATTGATCTAAAGAAGCTAGTAAAAAGTGATAAGTGGTTATTGATTAATACCTTCCTTTGAAGAAAAATCAATTTGTATCTGAAGCATACGGTTCCGAATTTGATAGTATGTCAAAGATAAGTTTCCTAGGAATATACCTAATATAGTTCTGGAAGGAGAGACCTCGAAACATATGCTTTATTGTCTTTGTGCCCAAAGAAGTAACAGAAACCGTTTAGATATCATGATGACTCACTAAAATATGTTATGTAAGTTTGTAATATAGATACAAAAACTGTATTAAATTTAAACATTTTTAAAGAATTCGACAATGGAGAAGCTAATAAAGCAGAAAAATTATAAACAAAATAATTTCAATTAGTTTTAGCGTGTAGCTAATACACTTTAGCCATAATATACTCGTCTTGTTTTTTCTACTTAAAATCTATGCCAAAGTGCTTTATCTACATTTTATATACGCGTGTAACGTAGAAAATTATAATTTACGCGTAAACGTAAGTTGTTAAGTTAATAATTTTCGAGTTATTTGAAAAAAACCGATTTTAGAATTTATATATTTTTGCTAATATCAGGAGGACTTTGTCTTAGAAAAAATGTGTTGAGACACAAAATGCTCAAAATCTGATTACTAATCGTACAGTATAAGAAATAAAAACGTAAATGTCATTTTGACAATTGGATGTGGAAGTATTGATTCAATTTGCAGCGGTTTTAAAAGACGATTCACAAAATTTTTATTAGCCTCCAAACAAAGTAACATCAACATATCGTGTGATCTGGCGCACTAACTATTCAGTTGGAAGCTTGCAAGGGGAAGACGCTTCAGTCAAAATGTAATTGCGTTTAGTGTTGTTAAATCCTTCTCTGTATTTATTTTAAATGCTTCAATAAAATTTAATCACGTGACATGTTGGCATTACTTTGTTAGTAGTCTACCAAACCATGCCAAATAAACATCTGGTCGTTTCAAGGATAGAGCAACAAAAACCCGCAAACAATAACTTATTCGCCACTGTCATACTTTGGACTACATTTTTATTTAGATTTTTAGAACTTTTTCATTTTGTAAGTAAACTGAAATAAGACGGCATTCAAGGTTACGTATTATATCTGCCCCAGTATTGTTAAAATATGTAAGTTTGTACTCTGAGACAAGAATAGCTTCTACCTGCTCGCTAATATATTGAATGATACGGGTGCACTATTACGGTAAGGAAGTCCGTAACCTGGAGCAGCATGATCAATTGCTTCCACGCCACCTAATACATTACAAGTGACAGTTTCGGGTGAAGCAACTATTCTATTCAGTAGTCAACTGTCAAATGTCGAGGTCCTCTGTCTGGCCCCAAACAATAGAATTTAGTTGAATCTAAGACAAAGAGCTATGCAAAGTGCTTACGTTGAATTTGGCGTTCTGAGTAGCAATAGGAGCCGGATGCTGTCGTTTTATTAAGTCGCTCCTTTCTGGAGGACGTCTCATTCTTTAGACATGCCAACGCACAATGGCGTTCCAGCGAATGTCGTTGTCCCCTACAAAATTAATCCGAGCTATAAATTTACGATATATGTGGTGGTTCCTTACGCCACATAAATCCTGCAGTATTTTTTACTTAGCTGCACTCCAACCAGAACTGTCCCTTTCCTTTTTCGTTGTTTACCAGATTGGAACTACATTTGTAATAAAAACTATGTATGGTACAAGAACCGTTTTAAATTTAAGGAAACACGAGACGACTTAGCATGTCTTATGTAATATCTTGCAGTCCCATCACTGTTATTACGGTCTTGAAAAACACTTTAAACTATGATACTCATATAAAATTATCAGGTTGCATGCAAAACACCGGTAGCGAGATTTCCCTAAGCTGCATTGCATCAATGGGAATTACCGCTAATCGCAAAAAATGTCCAATACAATCCATCTAGGGATTTCATTATAATAGTTAATAAAATTGCTGTTCCAGGTTACCTATATAACGTTCACAGCATATCACGACGCACTGCAATGTATCGCTCGAATTGTGTGTTGGCAATAAGCAAACGCATAGTGATTTAAAAAAAGGTGAAAATGTAGTGGTGTGTGTAATTTTGTGACAATTCCTTTTGGTCCTGCAATGACTGTAAAGTGATTGGCTATAGCCAATAGTTTGATATGTTCTTTACAGAATGCCGTTCTAAGCTATCAAAACTTGATAATGCATCAAAAGTTTGTTATGGATAACCAAAGTGCCAATATTAGTGATCTAAAGAACAAGATAAATTAGCTAAAACATACGGTTACTGTCGGGACATGAGCGTCGTTTCAGGTGTTCCCATTTGTTGAGGATACCTTTTCATTCAATATCCTACGGTTATAATTCTCCTCATTGTTGCATGTGTAGATTAACATTAATATTTAATAAATTATTTTATTATTGTTGTTATTACTGTTATTATAATTATTATTATTATCATCATTATATTATCATTATTATTATTATTATTATTATTATTAGTATTAGTATTATTATTACAGCCTCATTAATTCATTATACTATACTCCGATCACCGATCAGATGGAGTGATCTTGATGCGTCCTCACGTAATTTTTAAACCATAATTATTTCATAATTTTATAGTTAATTGTTTAGTGGTCAAAAATTTGTTATAAAGATTAAGTCGGACTTAAATTAATAGCATCAAGTCCGATAACGTGCAAGATGCAAACAATTCACGTGATCACTCCATCTATTCAGTGATCGGAGTATAGTATAATTACCTAATTTTTTGGATTGAAAATATATACATTTTAATTGCTTATACGTGTTTCATAAATCTAGTTGCAGTGTATTATGTTTGTAACCTTCGTGGTTTGTGTTCACCATTACTTGTTTTCAACGACGTGGTACATATTATGTATGTTAGATGTCTCCCATGCGATGGATTTTTGTTAGATTTTGAACAGCTGTGGGCTGGAGCAGTATATTCCAACCCAGATTCTAATAAAGCATTCTAACGACCTGTCAAAACGAAATCCAATATGGCCGTTGAAGGCAACCATATGTTTTAATGTCATTTTAGCAAACAGCCTTATGATTGAAAAGTGCCACGCTTTCTGGTTTTGTGTGTTTTTTTAAAGATATTATTAGTGCTTTTTTAAACGAAAATGCCTGTTACGCGCCTTGTGCTTGGCTTGGGAGTCACTCACAGAGATGACATATGGATCGCTACAATTAAGAGAGTAGAGGTGTGCAGTTCGTGAACGAACGATGTGTACTATTCAGTTGCGCTACATTGAACGATCTAGTTCGTCAGAATAAAATAAACCAGTTCATTTTGAACGCATATACGTAGTTCAGATTGAACGATTGAGTAACCGCGAGCGACCTTTGGGAAGGAAGAACAGCCGAATATGTTATCTTTTCGTGAACGGACACGCGAACCACGATGTGCGACCGGCTGAATTACCTATGTTTTCGCAATGTCTAACGTACAATGGCGTCGCAGTCTCGCAGTTCCCGTTTCGCTGGTTGGCATTTTTATTTAACATTTTGTTGCAAACTAAAATGTTGGAATAAAGCAGTAATATACCAGATATGCAATTATTATATCAATACGTAAATATTGCTGGTACTTTTGAAATGCCCTTAAGCATTTCAGTAATAGATACCAGGAGAAGTTAAAGTAGGTAGTACAATTACATAACATACAAAAACAATATTAAATTTGATAAACATTTGGGGACATAATAGGTTACTATCATTTTTTATAAAATAGGTAATTCTTATTGCAATTTACAATTTAATATTTACGAATGCATAATTATTGGTGTGCCATTGATGACTGACAAACATAAGAGTCTCGCTCGCTTGCACAGCGATTATATATTTGTCTTTAACAACAACTATTTTGATTGCAGTTGTATTATTATGTATTAGTGAAGTTATTAATTATCATGTTATTTACAAATCTTAATATATTTCATAACATCATCAGTTTCATTAACAGTTAAAGTACCTGTTACATTTCATATCTCAAATACACACGATATGTGTAGCTATCACAGAACTAAAAGGCAATCAGCGGTTGTATATTATATGACACAAGTCCGCAAGTACATAATATGTACTAATATGTAATATGTATATGTTATATTAACTGCAAGGCTTACGAAGTACGATATGAGAAGCGTCCAGCGAATTCGAACTATATTTCATTTTGGACGACAAAATTGAACTAATTCAGCATGAACTATTCACCAAAATGAACTAGAGCGCCCACCTCTAATATGCCCTCAGCCAGGTTCACGTGGTTTGGAATGCCTAATATGTAACATAATTATGACGTAATGAAAAAAGCTATAGTTTACAATAAGAAACAAGAAAAAGTTTAATTTGGTGTAGCAAAATAGATTTTTTGAAACAAATAAGAGTACTGCTCATTCAAAACATTACCTATTAATATTTGTATTAGTTCCTTGCGAGTTCAGGTTCTAATTAAAACTATTTTGATTTGACGTTTCGATCTTAAAAATCAATTTTTTTTATTGTGCATAACAAAAGTTTGACATTAATAATAATTAATGACGTTAATGTTTTACAGTAGTATGTAAATGATAAATAATTTATTTTGCTTGTTGCCGTAATGGCGCAAGCTTTTTTTTACTTGTTTCATGTAAAATAAATCAAGAATATTTCTTGATAGATATAAATGTTATATTATTATTATCATACCTTTCAAGGTTTTCTGGCATAGGGTGTGAAAAGCTTCTTGCAGAGCCTATTCCACGACGTTTCGATGAAATATCATATCATCTTCTAGAAGTAAATTGTTAAAAGTTTTTGAAATCTTTTTGACAAAGTCAAAATCTATTGCGTGTTGATTTTTGTGGTTGTAGCCGTCTTTGCTCGACTGCGGGTGACTGGCGCAGTTTACTGGACAGGATCTGATGCATTAATCTACATCTTGACCGGTTGTGATGTCTGCTTACCTGAAGAAGAAGAAGAAATACGTATTCCCGAAGCCACAGCATTGTTTGCAATAACTCCCAATCCCAAAGTCAACTTATAGTCCTCCAATACTGGTTTCCAAGCTGTTGGTAATCGTAGTCTGTCATCCCTTTTGTTAAGGTTCCCAGGTCTCTTCTCAATTTCAATTGCCTCCCTGGTCACTCTGAATATAAAATTGTCAATTCAAAGTTTATCTTGTAACCTGTTGTCAGTGTGTGCTGGAATAGGGCTGAGGTGGTCTGCTTCTGTTTGATTGAATTTCTAGTAGACTCCTTGATTTTCAAGAGCAATTTTGCCTTTGGAATTTTCAAAAGCGAGCCAATTTTGTTTCCTGCCTTATATGCTGTTCTAATGTTATGTCTCTTCAAAACGTTTTCTATTTTTGTTGAAACTCCTTTTACCTAAGGAAAAACTACCGTGTTTGTTGTTCTTCAGTTTTTGGTGTTCTTCTTGCTAGCTAAATGCTTTCTGAATTGTTTTATTTTCATAAACATTTCCTTGTAAAGCTGCAGTTATTGTTTGTTTTTCTGTGTTAACATTTTTCTTATCTGACAGTCTTAGCGAGCGTGTTACCAAAGTATGAACAACGGAGAAAAGCTGACGAGGATGGTGGTGAGAATCTGAATTTAAGTAACGGTTTGTGTGCGTTGTTTTATTGTGTATATGCTGTAACAGTCCCTACGTGGGATACCAAAAACTAACTGTGTAGTTACAATGCTAGACCTGTGAACGCCACTTCAGTATCAGGTCACTTATGCAACAACAGTCGGTCGGTTAGATAAGTGACTGATGTCTTATCGTGTAGCGTCAGTGAAGATAATGAGTTCTTTTACGAACAGACACTGTAGACGACGTATGGTAAAATTAATAACTTATGTTATGTAATAAATCAATGCGGTGACTTGAGTCTCTGGTCTGGGACATCGATCTCCGGAAAGCCGAAGAGCCCGACGGTGCGGACGGTTCCGGAAAACCGAGGGGTTAGCGGAGTGACCACGGAAAGCCGAGTGGCCGTTGGTGGAGTTGAGTCCCTGAAAGCCGAGGGACTCTGAGGACGGTTCTGAACCCCGGAAAACCGATGGGTTTAGCGGAGCGACCAAGGAAAGCCGAGTGGGCGTTGACGGGGCAGAGTCCCGGAAAGCCGAGTGACTCTGATAGAAGKGGAGGCCGCAGGAAGCCGAGCAGCTGGGGTAGGTACTTCCTGGATTGTTGTGGGAAAGCCGACACAGCAAACACTAGTTTCTCTTCAATTGGGCAACAGCTTTTATACGGTGTGGCATATGTGAAACCCAGGGTTGGCATGATTAAAACAAAATGTTTAAAACACAATGTTTTAAACTTGTTTAAAACAACGCTTCTGTTTAAAACCTTGTTTTAAACAAATGTTTAAATCATTTGTTTTAAACAGTGTTTTCTACTAATGTTTTAAACAGTGTTTTTTAACTAATATTGTACGTGATTCATTAATTATTACTATTAGGCTCGTTTACCCTCCACAAATAGATAAACAGGATTATTAGTAATGACATATCTACATAATGTCACCTTACATTTGCATAAAAATGAATTGAATTCAAAACCAGGCCCAGTTTTTATCAATACAACAGTTATAGAAATTAATAATAAACTTAACATTTTTTCTGTAGCTATAAATTACAAATATTTTAAAACAACAAATAAAAATCTTAACCTTATCATAACATAAAAATTTGTATTTCTGGTCCAATACAACAAAACAATAAGTAAGACGTTCATTCAACACTTACTAGATAATTATATATTTAGCATAGTAGAGCAAATAGTTATCAGAACTTGGGAATATAAAAAACAATAAACAAGAAATAAAATAAAAGTGCAAGCATATCTTTTTTGCACTTCTTGCATCGAGCTCGCATTATACTATTTTGCACCTTAATTTTGTCGAAGTAATTCCACCCTGCATTATTTCTCCTACTGGTCATTGTAATTGTTGAACTTTAAACTTTAAACATACAAGGTCGGTTCCTACTCTCTTTGTTAAAGTTGATATTAGCTAAAATCCACCCAGTAACCAGTATGCGATTGGTCTTGATTTTAAGAACAGAGTTGATTTTCGCTTAAAATAGAAAAGAAAAACCGGCTCATAATAACTAAAATTGTCGCGTAAACGCCGTACACTTAGAATACAAATGACAAATGTCAACGGGCAATCGTAGTCACCTAGGGATTTTTAGACAACTGCTACGCTTTGAGTCATCTATTCATATTTATTTTCACTAATACACATAGTAATTTGCTTAAAACAGTGTTTAAAACGTTTTAAACATGTTTTTAACTAAGTAACAAAAAACATGTTTAAAACAATTTAAACATGATTAAATTAAAAAAAACTGTTTGTTTTGTTTAATTTAAATAAAAACATGTTATTTGCCAACCCTGGTGAAACCCTCGCGCATTACGACGGAGCCGGTCTGCTTCGTTACAGTGCAAAAAATAATTTATGTTTAATAGTTTAAATAAACCCAAGAATAGTCGAATAAGATTTCATTTGTTCTCTTGACATCATTGAAAGGTATATTTATCGCACTGTGATTTGTACGAACAGCTACTTGTTTAAAATTAAACAAAATGTTCATCCGTCTTACCGATTTTGAAAAAAAAACAAGCTGCTCCAGCATTATGATAATTGCTTAAATGAAATAGGCAAGAATGGCGAAAGCGGGCCGCGATACGAAATGAGATATTTTTCAGTATTAAAATAGACAATACCCCCATTTCTGTTCTGTATATATTCATATCAAAAACAGAAATAAATCATTCGAATCAGGAATTACTGCTGATAATAAATTTCAAATGTTCCAAAAATACAATTTTTTGTTCTTTATATACAATACAATAACGGTTAAGTGCTTTAATTTGAGGCAATAATATCGTCTAGTCATCGGTATCGAGATATCTGCTTATACAAATGTTACACAAACTATAATCACCGCCCGTCATCAAGCACGCATCTGTATTTCACACTTCAAGTTGAAGCTTTGATGTTCATATACCCAATGCAATTAACTCTAGATCTGCTCCTTTTCACAGGCGCCGGATCCATCAAATCTTAGTTTGTAAAATAACCAGGTCACGTTACCCCGCAATCTGCACCTGTAGCATAATATCTAAGCATGATTGCAATCTGTTAATGACGTGTATCTTTATATTTCCATGAAAGCAGCTGTTATTCATTGAAAATGTGTGTATTCATTTCGTATTTAAGGGGCAAACTTATCTTTTATACCTTTAATGTGTGAATAAACTACTACAGCGACTTTTCAGGGTTGCAGTTCCTTCATATGTGTATTTGACCCTTAGAAGTGTAGGAATTCCATTATCACTGTACACAATAGACATTGATGCGCAAATGCAATTTCGGCAGGGATATATTAACGTAAAAGAAACCTACAAAAAAAAGCAGTGCCTTCAGCGGTAGGATTCTTGAATATCTTTTTCACAATCAATAGTTTGATAAAATTAATTTAGTACCACACATCACAGGGTCAAAACTGGAATGTTACGGAATAAATCAAAAACAAGGCGTTAAACTGTTTTTAAAGTTAATATTTTTGGAGCTGTGAGGTGTAATAAAAGTGTGCAAGCAAAATAAGGTATTACAATTAACTAACAACTACTAATATTAAACAACTTGAAATCACTTTTCCTTAAGGTTTGACACTTTGAACTTAATTAAGGAACACCTCGTTTCATTTGAATAAATCTTCGTACACATCCCAGTTTTTATTACTACAAATATAGATCAGCTTTTAGCCTTAGCGATACACTAATTTTTGTTACACAATTTTTTCTCAAAGAAATACATTATTTGATATTTCAATCATACGCCTCCAGAATATTTCGTGTAATTACTAATTAATGGTTTCAACCTAACGGAAAAATTTTCACTTGCAAACAGAGCGTTTTGCTTCTAAGAGGTTGAGTATTAATCAGTTAAGTTAAAAAGCTCCAGATGGTATTTGTAAACAATCATGTACCGTAGAATGGGCTGAACAGGAATATGAACAGGAATATAACAGGATGAATTTTTATAATAAAAATAGCATAACACAAATAACAGCAATATTCAGGGTGAACAGAATTAGGAGCAAGTGCTTAATGGGGTTAACTAAGTCCAAATACCTACCGCTTATAAACCTAAAATAAAAAGAACACCCATACGCCACTATATAATTGTAAGTGCTGAAAAACATGCCGAAATTTTTTTCTTATAAAGCGAGGTTACCCTTTTTGATTTTTGATACATACGACTTATAATTACTTATTCAACAATAAAATTGATATAGAGTTGGCAAAGATGGCCTACCGAGAAAAGCGTTTACGTATAGCTTTTAAATACTGCATGCCAAAACATAAAACAGGACCGTGCACCGTGCAGATATTGCCAGACTAAACATTACAAAATATTTTCAAGTCTTCAGCAAAATTAGAAGATATTTTTGCTAATAACATAGTAAACTACAATGAAACTAATATTTGCCGTAACCCAGGTTGTAGAAATGTAGTTGCTAGACGCGGATGAAATTATCCCGACAGATCAGGATCAGCTATTTTTACTCATGATTCAAATTCAGGTATGGACTTCATGTCTGACTATGAAGAAGAAAATAAAGTGTCCCTTTTTGCAAAGATCGAAAGTTTTCTCAGCAATCAACTTCTAACTTTCAGGCATAGTTTTCTGGTATCAAATAAGAATCTGTTACTAATGATTTGTTTCTTATCAAACGAGAGGACGTTAGTGCCGATGATCAGTAGACTTTAAACAGCACAAGTTTTAAAATATAAAAAAAAAACTGTTACGAAGGACGCTTTGTAGGCGAAAGAGCTATCAGAGATTGATTATTATGGTTATAGTTCCAGCAAGTTGCGTGGAAGTTATAGTCTAACGAAGGATAAAGAAGAAGGACTTGTTCAATTTAAAACTAATTTACATGCATGCAGTAAGCATACGAAATGAGCTTAGTGGCTAAATACACACTGTTGATCTGTAATTATAACAATAGTAATTGTTTGTATTTAATCGATTAATTATTATATTTAACCCTTTTTTTGATAACATGATACCGTTGTCTAAATATTCAGACAACGATGACACCTGCCCCTATGTATTTTAGTTACAGTTGACGAAATTCTATACGACCCCAATGGCACCTGAATAGGAACAGTGTATAAAAAAACCGCTGCAAATTGAATCAATACTTCCACATCCAATTGTCAAAATGACATTTACGGTTTTATTTATTATACTATACGAATAGTAATCAGGTTTTGAGTTTTTTCTCTCTCTACGGCTTTTTTTTCTAAGACAAACAGTCCTCGTGATATTAGCAGAAATATATAAATTTTAAAATCGGTTTTTTCCAAATAAGTAGTAATTATTAACTTAACAAAAAAAAATTACAAGAGTGCTTTCTAATCAGAAATTTAATTTTCTATATAATACCAAAATTTAAAAAAAAGCGTACGAGCCGGGTCCAAAATAGGTTTTTTTGGAATATTTCGAATATTTTTCTAAGACACTTTTTGTGAGAAATTTTATTCCCTATCTGATGGTATTTTCATTTTTTGAATATATTAAATATATTCGGAGATATTTAGGCAAAACCGTTTTCTTTAAGTGACGCTTTTTTGCTAACATCTTCTAAACAGTACGCTGCATCGAAAATTTATAAAAACGAATAATACTCGCAGTTATACTACTAATCACATACTAAAACGAAAATGAAATAAAAATTTGCAAAAAGGGTAGTTACCCCCCCCCCAATTTCGCGCCCTTACCAATACCCTACTTACTCCACAAACAATAGGTCGCTTTGGGTAGTTGAGATTTATACGTTAGTCAAATTTCAAGTTCATATATTAAGTCTTTCGAAAGTTATCGTGTCCACAAACAATACCGCAGACACACAGACAAGAAATTTTTTTACTCAAATATTGTTTTTTTGCGTTTTCGACCATTTTAAAGCAAATGAGCAAATAAAAATTTTTGAAAATTTTTTCTCGATACAATACTTCCCATCCGTTGGATGTGGAAGTAATATATGGCATCCTAGGGAGCATAAAAAAATCATCTGAAATTAATGCTCTTGGTATAGACATGTTTTGGTGTGTATAACAAAATTCGAGGCCTATAAATTACATATTTTCAAAGTGCAGAAGTGATCCTGCTACCCCATTCTGCAGTACCCAGGAAATTGTCGTTAGGTACCCCAAGGTCGCAATAAAACAAGAATAAATGAATATAACACCTTTACGCATGAACGTTTAAAACCAGCAACAAAGTAGTTATTTAATTATCTATGAATCAAAGATAGTCTTCCCAGCTAGCAGAGGAAGACAAAAAAAGAATTCACGTATAAGCAGGCCTTTCTTAACCGCGAACCGTACATGTTTTGGTGTGACGTGTATTCTCTGGAGGTCTGCAGTATCCAACAGCGATTCTCCCTCTGATGTGTTTGTCTTTTTTTCACCACGAACGATGTCGACGCGTTGTCCCTAGAGACTAGTTTTCTACAGTGCTAGGAAAGCAAGGAGTGAAGAGGATTGCTTATACTTTCGTAATATATCAGGGCCACGTCTGTATCCCAGTAGGAGCCAAGTCAGAAGAATAGTTTAAAGGGCACTTGATAATTTTTCTCTTCATCACCATAACAAAAAATAATAATGATATACGAAGGCATTGAGCGGTATTGTAAATCACAAAAAATGTCTGTTAATGTTCTTATACTAATAGAACGATGAAGCGTTGTTAACGGAGAAAGTCAGTAGTTCGGAGGTATTTTGCAATAGATTTGAGGTGTATCGTAGGGACTGAGGCAGCACTGCGTGTACTAGAGGTCGTGGGGAAGGTATGCTAATTGCGGCGCACAAAAGCGTGCATAGTTACTTAAATTTTTGGGCTGTGGGGCTTTCTAATAATGTGAACGTTGGATGCATGTTTTATTTGCCCTCGAATGATGATGAATTGCTTCATTTCAAAACTCCATGACATTTTTATAACTAACCCTGGAGGTCACATGACAATGTTAACGAGCGTTGTAAACCGAGTAATTATGGCGACACAAAATCACTACACTTTATCAACTGTATCAGTTTTGCAGGGTTGGTACAGTATAACAACCAGTGATGGGTGAGTAGAATACGCCATGTAAATTACGCTATTATCTACGCGTAAACTATGTAATATTCTACCTTAAAAGTCTACTGTAGAAAACAGCATTGTGTAGACAAACAGAACTCTAGAAATATATAGCTTTTTTTTAGTGGTGTTCTGGTGTTCATCATCAGTACCACTCAAAACGCCTCAAATGCCAATATTATTTTGTATTTTATTATTATTTTATATTTATTCTTAATTAAACAAAATACTACTTTGTTGTAATTAAGTTGACTAGATAAATGTTTAAATAACAATAATTTGTTTGGGTATACGTCAATTACAGCCAGAAGATCAGAGTAAGCAGGCTAAGTGTGCTGTCCAAAAGCATTTTGGCGCACTTTGGATTTTATTATCTTTATTCTCTATAAACGGAAATACGCGGCCAATTTTATATGCCATCCTTGTTCTTTCACCAGACGTATTTAATTGCAAGTCAATTTGATTGTCTTATATATGTATACTAAACGAGGTACATTGATCTAAAAGTAACAGGTATAATTGATAATTGATTAACGTAGATACCTTTCTTTGGAGAAAAATCAACTTGTACTAATTTGATAGCATGTGCAAATAGGCTTCTTAAGAACGTACTTAATATAGTCGTGGAAGGAAAACATAATGCTTTGTGTTTTATGTTCTAAATAAAATTATTATAAAAATCAAATCGACACATGAAGAAGCTAGCAAAACAGAGAAATTAGAAACAAAATGGTTTCCATTCAGGTTTATCGCGTACCTACTTAATACACTTTAACCATAATATACTCGTCTTGAATTTTCTACTCAAAATCTACGCCAAAATGCTTTGCCTACATTTTCTACGCGTGTAACGTAGAAAATTATAATTTACGCGTAAACGCCTATCACTGATAACAACTTTGTATATTTGGCAGATATAGACATAGTTTTAAGTAATTTCTTTTTGTTTGTAATTTATTTAAATCTGATGTTCCGTTGTGTCCTGTGGATGAGTTTCACGATGCTCTTGAATTTGAATTAATTGTGAATACGACGATCTTCATGCGTAAAACCTATAGTCCATCATTTACCTTTAAGTCTGCAGATTGTAACGCCATTAAGAATAACACGGACGGCATAGACAGGCATAGTGAGTTTTAAACCTTGGACACAAATGAGTCACTCCAGAAATTTTATTCTGTTTTTCATAATTTATTTGATAAATATGTACTAAGGAGCTTTAAAAAATCCTGCTCCTTTCCGAGCTGGTTCTCAATAATAACAATCAGAACACCCAAGAAACGAAGAAAAAATATGGTAATAAAATGGACTACTCAACTTAGGAGACGGGGCAAGTATCTTATTAAAAAAGACTATCAAAATTATATTGAAACCGTTGAAAAAGAAACTGACGTGCAGCCATCGGCATTTTAAACGAAAGGCGTGTGCCAGAATTTAAAAACAGAGAATGGGACCTGATATGTTATCGGTCATTTTTATAAAGAACGCATAGATAATAATCTGTTAATTGCTCTTCTGATAATTTTCGTTAAAAGAAGGCATAGTTCCTAGAATCCGGAAAACTGCTGCGGTTTCGCCTATTTTTAAATCGGGTGACAGGAGCTATACCTTTTTTTTATCATTTGCTTTATGGGTAATATACCATCACGCATGATCTTCCAGCAGGAAAACCATTTTGCTCTACACGGTAGTTTTGTCAATCAGATTTATTTCATTTTTCTTTTAATATTGTGGGGCATGCCCTGCCAAACATGTATTAATATTTTCGGGGTTATTTTCATTAATTTGATCGGGATGTTTCCAAGCCCAGATGACTTATGATTTTTCATCTGCTAAGGGCCTTAACAACTTTCTCCTTCTTAATAGGAATAGGAATAATTAAATTCATCTCTAGTTTCAGCCAACAATGTTTGAAAATGCTGTCTCCAAGTATTCAGATCTATCAACTTTACAATACTTCTTTCTTTTGCATTACATTGCATTTTGCATGCAGCATTTGATGTGGTATTTCTCATTAGTGCATTAAAATATTTACAGCTTTGCTGCCACCACTAATTTTTCGCTTTGCGCACTTCTTGCTGTGATATTTTACCTTTCTTACGGTATTCCTCTTTGGTCGCATCGTTTTTGTTACAAAGCCATTTCATGTAAGCTGTTTTCTTCACAATATTATGAATTTTTGTGTACCACCATGATACCAAACGATAATTCTGTTTTGTTCTAATCTTTACTTCAGCAAGTGTTTCATTCGCTGCTTTGTGAACATATCGTTTTAAATTGTCATATACTTAATATATGAACTTGAAATTTGGCAGACGTATAGATCTGAACTACCCAAAGCGACCTATTGTTTTTGTGGTAAGTAAGGTATCGGGAAGGGGGCGAAATTGGGGGGCAACTACCCTGTTATATATGCAAATAGTTACATTACTACATAAAATACCCTTTTTGAAAATTTTATTTTTTTTATTTTTTTCGTGTTAGTGTGTGATTGGTAGTATAACTTCGAGTATTATTCGTCCTTATAAATTTTCGGTGCAGCAAATTGTTTATAAGATATATCTCCGAATATATCTAATATATTCAGAAAATGAAATACCATCAGATAGGAAATAAAATATCTCACAAAAAGTGTCTTAGAAAATTTATCCAAAATTTTGACATTTTAGAAATATTTCCAATTAACGTATTTTGGTCCCTGTTTGTACGATTTTTTTTAAATTTTGGTATTATATAGGAAATCAAATTTCTAATCAGAAAGCACTCTTGTGATTTTTTTGTTAAATTAATACTTTTCGAGTTATTTGGAAAAAACAGATTTTACAAATTTAAAAATTTGTAGAGAAAGAATGCTCAAAACCTGATTACTAATCGTATTGTATAAGAAATATAAACGTAAATGTCATTTTGACAATTGGGTGTATTGATTCAATTTGCAGCGGATTTTTAAATGTGGTATGTGGTGCCGATACTGTATTACAGTTATTTTCCTTTATTGTTCAATATGGAAAAAAAAACTTTGGATAAGAGTAGGAAATGATCGGATCCGCATTCAGCTTCTCGATGCACACTAACGTTTTGAACTTTTATTCGAGATTGCTGTGACATTATCACATAGTCAAGACTGATTTGAGGTAGCGAGTAGTAAGATGCCAAGTATAGCGGTGTATATCCTTGTAATCAAAACAAACATTCATTATTCTTAATGAATGTTGTTGACACATATGGATTAGGCGTTCACCATTATCATTGATAATTCTTTACCAAACCGACCAACTAAACTGTCTTTGTTCTGTTTTCACACTCTACCGTTCATGTCTCCTAATAAAATTACTTCTTTTTTATTACTAATTGTTTGCAATACCTTTACGCAAGTTGTCAAACCAATCATCTTTAGTATGCCTTTCGGCATCGTTATTTAGGGCGTATGCTGCTATAATCACTACGCTATGGTTCATTGTTTTCAAATTTACTTTGATTTTAATCTGTCACTGAATAGTTCCCACGACTGGATACATTTCCACTTCCTTTTTTTCCTTTTATCGAAACCCCACTTCTGTCTCTTTCTTCTTTGAGAAGACTACTGTAGATGGTTATTCAACCGCTGGTCTCTTCAATTTCGTTTCCCTTTATTTCTGTGAGTGCCACTACATCGAGATTCATATTTCTATTTCACCAAAGACCCGTTTATGCTTTGTCGACATTCTTAAACTCCCTTTTCTAGCCAAATTTCGTCTCCGGTTAAATCCGTACGAATCCGATGCTAATTTGGGAAATTTTGCAAATACTTTTATTACGAAGACCGGAGTGCAGGTTTGACGCCTCAACCCCTTACCTGGAGGACCGGTCAATTTTTATAAGGTTTTCTTCCCTTA